>CM031241.1:167706786-167883019 GCA_018340775.1 Taxus wallichiana var. yunnanensis
ACAAACTTACACAACTTATTCCCGAGATCCATCATCACAATCCATCTCGTAATAATGTTATTCTACCACTTTGTAAAATTTCAAGGCGATCCACGGTCGGATCAAAAGTTATGTTTGTCCTCCAAAGTTATGCTCCCGGCATCGAATGCATTTAAAACAAAATTACAGCACTAATTCCCAGAGCCACCATAACAATCCATCTTAGTTTTAGTAACAGGTCTTGGTTGTAATCCCACATAGTACTATGTGTATCTACCATCCTATAAAATTTCAAAATGATCCAGCGGTCGGATCAAAAGTTATGGTATATGTCCAGTTATGCTCACGCATCAAATACATTTAATACAAACCTTGCACAACTAATTCCCATAATCTATCATCAAAATTCATCTCGGTTTTAATAATTGGTCTTTGCTTGTAACCCGATATAGTACTAATGTATATCTACCACCCTATAAAATTTCAAACGATCAATGTTGGATCAAAAGTTATGGTCTCCATGAGTTATGCTCCACATCGAATACATTTAAAACAAACTTACACAACTAATTCTCCAGAGCCATCATCACAATCCATCTCGTTTTAATAACTGGTCTTTACTTTGTAACCCCATCATAGTACTAATGTGTATCTACCACCCTGTAAAATTTCAAGGCGATCCAGCAGGTCGGATCAAAGTTATGGTCTCCCTGAAGTTATGCTCTGTATCAAATACATTTAAAACAAACTTACACAACTAATTCCCGAAAGCCATCATCACAATCCATCTCAATTTTAGTAACTGGTCTTTGCTTGTAACCGGCATAGTACTAATGTATATCTACCACCCTGTAAAATTTCAAGGCGATCCAGCGATTGTGGATCAAAATTATGGTCTCCATGATTATGCTCCCACATCGAATACATTTAAAACAAACTTACACAACTAATTCCCCAAAGCCATCATCACAATCCATCTCGAGTTTAGTAACTAGGTCTTTTTCTTGTAACCCCGGCATAGTACTAATGTATATCTACCCACCTGTAAAATTTCAAGACGATCAGCGGTCGGATCAAAGTTATGGTCTCTGCAAGTTATGCTCCCACATCGAAATACATTTTGAAAAAACTTGCAACTAATTCCCCCATCATCATCAAATCCGTCTCGGTTTTAGTAACTGGTCTTTGCTTGTAACCCCACTCGACATAGTACTTATGTATATCTACCACCTTGTAAAATTTCAAGACGATCCAGTCGGATCAAAAGTTATGGTCTCCATGACCCTTATGCTCCTTGCCATCAAATACATTTAAAACAAACTTACACAACTAATTCCCAGAGCCATCATCACAATCCATCTCAATTTTAGTAACTAGTCTTTGCTTGTAACCCCAACATAGTACTAATGTATATCTACCACCTGTAAAATTTCAAGGCGATCCAGTGAATCGGATCAAAAGTTATGGTCTCCACTGAAGTTATGCTCCCGCATCAAATACATTTAAAACAAACTTACACAACTAATTCCCCAGATCCATCATCACAATTGTCTCAGTTTTAGTAACATTGTACCCTCTCTTTGCTTGGTAACCTTGACATAGTACTAATGTGTATCTACCACCTATAAAATTTCAAGGCGATCAGCAGTCGGATCAAAAGTTATGGTCTCTGCGAAGTTATGCTCCGCATCAAATACATTTAAAACAAACTTACACAACTAATTCTACCAGAGCCATCATCACAATCATCTCGATTTTAGTAATTGGTCTTTGCTTGTAACCCTATAGTACTATGTATATCTACCACCTGTAAAATTTCTTGACGATCCAACGGTCGGATCAAAAGTTATGGTCTCATGAAGTTATGCTCCCATTCATCAAATACATTTAAAACAAACTTGCACAACTAATTCCCAGAGCCATCATCACAATCCGTCTCATTTTAGTAACTGGTCTTTTTGTAACTTGACATAATACTAATGTATATCTACCACCACTGTAAAATTTCAAGGCGATCCAATGCGGTCGGATCAAAAGTTATGGTCTCCATGAAGTTATGCTCCCTGCATCAAATACATTTAAAACAAACTTACAACTAATTCCCCAGAGCCATCATCACAATGATCTCTCTTTTAGTAACTGTCTTTACTTGTAACTCATCTAATTACTATGTATATCTACCACCTTTAAAATTTCAAGGTTCTTCGTCGGATCAAAAGTTATGGTCTCACATGAGTTATGCTCTCCATCATCGAATACATTTAAAACAAACTTACACAACTAATTCCTTCGAGCCATCATCACAATCCATCTCCAATTTTAGTAATTCGGTCTTTGCTTGTAACCCCAGTTATGGTACTAATGTATATGTCTACCACCCCACGGTTGAAAAATTTCAAGGCGATCCAGCGGTCGGATCAAAAGTTATGGTCTCCATTTTATGCTCCTCCATCGAATACATTTAAAACAAACTTGCACACAACTAATTCCCTGCATAGCCATCATCACAATCCATCTCAGTTTTTAGTAACTGGTCTTTGCTTGTAACCCCCAGCATAGTACTAATGTGTATATATCTACCACCTGTAAAATTTCAAGGCGATCAATCAGTCGGATCAAAAGTTATGGTCTCTGAAGTTATGCTCCCTTGTCGAATACATTTAAAACAAACTTACACAACTAATTCCCGAGCCATCATCACAATCATCTCATTTTAGTTTAGTAATTTTTGCTTGTAACCCGACATAGTACTAATGTATATCTACCACCCTGTAAAATTTCAAGGCGATCCAGCGGTCGGATCAAAGTTATGGTCTCCATGAGTTATGCTCCCCACATCAAATACATTTAAAACAAACTTACACAACTAATTCCCTAGAGCCATCATCACAATCCCTCGGTTTTAGTAACTGGTCTTTGCTTTTAACCCCAGTGACATAGTACTAATGTATATCTACCACCTGTAAAATTTCAAGAGCGATCCAGCGGTCGGATCAAAGTTATGGTCTCATGATTATTTGCTCCCGCATCAAATACATTTAAAACAAACTTGCACAACTAATTCCCCAGAGCCATCATCACAATCCGTCTCAGTTTTAGTAACTTGGTCTTTTTTGTAACCTTGACATAGTACTATGTATATCTACCACCTGTAAAATTTCAAGAGCGATCAGTCGGTCGGATCAAAAGTTATGGTCTCATGAGTTATGTCTCCCACATCGAATACATTTAAAACAAACTTACACAACTAATTCCCAGTCATCATCACAATCCATCTCAGTTTTTAGTAACTGTCTTTTTTATAACCTTGACATAGTACTAATGTATATCTACCACCTGTAAAATTTCAAGATTGATCCAGCGGTCGGATCAAAAGTTATGGTCTCCATGAGTTATGCTCCATATCGAATACATTTAAAACAAACTTACACAACTAATTCCCAGAGCCATCATCACAATCTCATCTCGATTTTTAGTAATTGGTCTTTGCTTGTAACCCAGACATAGTACTAATGTATATCTACCACCTGTAAAATTTCAAGGCGATCAATGCCTAGTCGGATCAAAAGTTATGGTCTCATGAGTTATGCTCCCACATCAATACATTTTAAAACAAACTTACAAAACTAATTCCCCAGAGCCATCATCACAATCCATCTCGATTTTTAGTAACTGGTCTTTGCTTGTAACCTTGGCATAGTACTACTATGTATATCTACCACCACCCTTTAAAATTTCAAGGCGATCAATGGTCGGATCAAAAGTTATGGTCTCCATGAGTTATGCTCCACATCGAATACATTTAAAACAAACTTGCACAACTAATTCCCCAGAGCCATCATCACAATCCATCTCTAATTTTTAGTAACTTGTCTTTGCTTGTAACCCCACATAGTATAGTACTAATGTATATCTACCACCTTGTAAAATTTCAAGACGATCAATGGTCGGATCAAAAGTTATGGTCTCATGAGTTATGCTCCCCATCAAATACATTTAAAACAAACTTACACAACTAATTCCCCAGCCATCATCACAATCCATCTCAGTTTTAGTAACTTGGTCTTTGCTTGTAACTTGACATAGTACTAATGTATATCTACCACCTGTAAAATTTCAAGGCGATCGATCAGCGGTCGGATCAAAAGTTATGGTCTCCATGAAGTTATGCTCCCCATCGAATACATTTAAAAAAACTTACACAACTAATTCCCCGAGATCCATCATCACAATCCATCTCAATTTTAGTAACTTGGTCTTTGCTTGTAACCCATGACATAGTACTAATGTATATCTACCACCTTGTAAAATTTCAAGATGATCAGAGGTCGGATCAAAAGTTATGGTCTCCATGAAGTTATGCTCCCGCATCAAATACATTTAAAACAAACTTACACAACTAATTCCATTCAGAGCCATCATCACAATCCATCTCGTTTTAGTAATTGGTCTTTGCTTTATAACCCCTCCTTCATAGTACTAATGTATATCTACCACCTGTAAAATTTCAAGGCGATCAGCATCGGATCAAAAGTTATGGTCTCCATGAAGTTATGCTCCCATCAAAATACATTTAAAACAAACTTACACAACTAATTCCCAGAGCCATCATCACAATCCATCTCGGTTTTAGTAACTGGTCTTTGCTTGTAACCCCACATAGTACTATGTGTATCTACCACCTGTAAAATTTCAAGCGATCAGTAGTCGGATCAAAGTTATGGTCTCCATGAAGTTATGCTCCCTCCATCAAATACATTTAAAACAAACTTACAAACTAATTCCCACAGAGCCATCATCACAATCCATCTCGATTTAGTAACTGGTCTTTGCTTGTAACCCATGACATAGTACTATGTGTATATCTACCACCACTATAAATTTCAAGGCGATCCAGCGGTCGGATCAAAAGTTATGGTCTCTGAAGTTATGCTCCGCATCAAATACATTTAAAACAAACTTGCACAACTAATTCCCCAGAGCCATCATCACAATCCATCTCGTTTTTTTAACTGGTCTTCTTTTTTGTAACCCCAACATAGTACTAATGTATATCTACCACCACTGTAAAATTTCAAGGCGATCAATGGTCGGATCAAAAGTTATGGTCTCCATGAAGTTATGCTCCGCATCGAAATACATTTAAAAAAACTTGCACAACTAATTCCCCAGAGCCATCATCACAATCCATCTCGATTTTAGTAACTGGTCTTTGCTTGTAACTCCTTGGCATAGTACTAATGTATATCTACCACCTGTAAAATTTCAAGACGATCAGCGGTCGGATCAAAAGTTATGGTCTCCATGAGTTATGCTCCCATCGAATACATTTAAAACAAACTTGCACAACTAATTCCCAGAGCCATCATCACAATCCATCTCGGTTTTAGTAACTGGTCTTTGCTTGTAACCCCAGACATAGTACTAATGTATATCTACCACCTGTAAAATTTCAAGGCGATCAGCGGTCGGATCAAAAGTTATGGTCTCATGAAGTTATGCTCCCATCATCGAAATACATTTAAAACAAACTTACACAACTAATTCCCTGAGCCATCATCACAATCCATCTCGATTTTAGTAACTGGTCTTTGTTTGTAACCCCACATAGTACTAATGTATATCTACCACCTGTAAAATTTCAAGACGATCAATGAGTCGGATCAAAAGTTATGGTCTCATGAGTTATGCTCCCACATCAAATACATTTAAAACAAACTTGCACAACTAATTCCCAGAGCCATCATCACAATCCATCTCAGTTTTAGTAAGTTGGTCTTTGCTTGTAACCTCTAGACATAGTACTAATGTATATCTACCACCTTGTAAAATTTCAAGGATCAGCGGTCGGATCAAAGTTATGGTCTCTGCATAAGTTATGCTCCCCATCAAAATACATTTAAAACAAACTTGCACAACTAATTCCCAGAGCCATCATCACAATCCATCTCGGTTTAGTAACTTGGTCTTTGCTTGTAACCCTTGACATAGTACTATGTATATCTACCCACCACTGTAAAAATTTTCAAGACGATCAGCGGTCGGATCAAAAGTTATGGTCTCCATGAGTTATGCTCCTGCATCAAATACATTTAAAACAAACTTGCACAACTAATTCCCCAGAGCCATCATCACAATCCGTCTCAGTTTTAGTAACTCCTTTGCTTTGTAACCTCGGCATAGTACTATATGTATATCTACCACCACCTGTAAAATTTCAAGCGATCAATGTCGGATCAAAAAGTTATGGTCTCATGAAGTTATGCTCCCACATCGAAATACATTTAAAACAAACTTGCACAACTAATTCCCCTAGAGCCATCATCACAATCCGTCTCAGTTTTAGTAACTGGTCTTTGCTTGTAACCCTGACATAGTACTAATGTATATCTACCACCTTTGTAAAATTTCAAGGCGATCAGCGGTCGGATCAAAAGTTATGGTCTCTATGAAGTTATGCTCCCACATCAAATACATTTAAAACAAACTTGCACAACTAATTCCCTGAGAGCCATCATCACAATCCGTCTCGGTTTTAGTAACTTTTTTTTGTAACCCCAACATAGTACTAATGTATATCTACCACCACCCTGTAAAATTTCAAGACGATCCAACGTCGGATCAAAAGTTATGGTCTCATGAAGTTATGCTCCCGCATCAAATACATTTAAAACAAACTTACACAACTAATTCCCCAGAGCCATCATCACAATCCATCTCAATTTTAGTAACTGGTCTTTGCTTGTAACTTGACATAGTACTAATGTGTATCTACCACCTTCCCCTGTAAAATTTCAAAGCGATCAAGGTCGGATCAAAAGTTATGGTCTCTCTCTGAAGTTATGCTCCGCATCGAATACATTTAAAACAAACTTGCACAACTAATTCCCGATGAGCCATCATCACAATCCGTCTCAGTTTTAGTAACTTTCTTTGTTGTAACCCCTTTAGTACTAATGTATATCTACCACCACTGTAAAATTTCAAGAGCGATCCAGCGGTCGGATCAAAAGTTATGGTCTCTCATGAGTTATGCTCTCCACGCATCAAATACATTTAAAACAAACTTACACAACTAATTCCCCAGAGCCATCATCACAATCCATCTCGAGTTTTAGTAACTTTCTTTGCTTTAAACCCGACATAGTACTAATGTATATACCACCACCTGTAAAATTTCAAGGCGATCCAACGGTCGGATCAAAAGTTATGGTCTCATGAAGTTATGCTCCACATCAAAATACATTTAAAACAAACTTACACAACTAATTCCCATAGAGCCATCATCATTGTCTCATCTTGTTTTAGTAATTGTCTTTTTTGTAACCCGACATAGTACTAATGTATATCTACCACCACCTTGTAAAATTTCAAGGCGATCCACGATCGGATCAAAAAGTTATGGTCTCTGTAGTTATGCTCTCTAGTTGTCAATACATTTAAAACAAACTTACACAACTAATTCCCCAAGCCATCATCACAATCCGTCTCGGTTTTAGTAACTGGTCTTTGCTTGTAACCCACATAGTACTAATGTATATCTACCACCACCTGTAAAATTTCAAGACGATCAATGGTCGGATCAAAAAGTTATGGTCTCTGCATGAAGTTATGCTCTTATCGAATACATTTAAAACAAACTTTGCACAACTAATTCCCAGAGCCATCATCACAATCCATCTCGTTTTAGTAAACTATCTTTGCTTGTAACCCGGCATAGTACTATGTATATCTACCACCTGTAAAATTTCAAGGCGATCAGCATGGTCGGATCAAAAGTTATGGTCTCACTTGCAAGTTATGCTTTCCACATCGAATACATTTAAAACAAACTTACACAACTAATTCCCCAGAGCCATCATCACAATCCATCTCGGTTTTAGTAACCCTCTCTTTTACTTGTAACCTTCGGCATAGTACTAATGTATATCTACCACCTGTAAAATTTCAAGGCGATCAATGTCGGATCAAAAGTTATGGTCTCATGAAGTTATGCTCCATCAATACATTTAAAACAAACTTACACAACTAATTCCCCAGAGCCATCATCACAATCCATCTCAGTTTTAGTAACTTTTCTTTGCTTGTAACCTTCCCCATAGTACTAATGTATATCTACCACCTTAAAAATTTCAAGGCGATCCATGATCGGATCAAAAGTTATGGTCTCCTTCGATAGTTATGCTCTCATCAAAATACATTTAAAACAAACTTACACAACTAATTCCCCTGAGCCATCATCATCAATCCATCTCGGTTTTAGTTTTAGGTAACTGGTCTTTGCTTGTAACCTTGACATAGTACTATGTGTATATCTACCACCTTAAAAAATTTCAAATGATCAATGATCGGATCAAAAGTTATGGTCTCCTTGAGTTATGCTCCCATCAAATACATTTAAAACAAACTTACACAACTAATTCCCAGAGCCATCATCACAATCCATCTCGGTTTTAGTAACTGGTCTTTGCTTGTAACCCTCGGCATAGTACTAATGTATATCTACCACCACTGTAAAATTTCAAGGCGATCAGCGGTCGGATCAAAGTTATGGTCTCTCACGCGAGTTATCTCCCCATCATCAATACATTTAAAACAAACTTGCACAACTAATTCCCCAGCCATCATCACAATCCATCTCATTTTAGTAACTTGGTCTTTGCTTGTAACTTGACATAGTACTAATGTATATATCTACCACCTGTAAAATTTCAAGACGATCAATGGTCGGATCAAAAGTTATGGTCTCCATGAAGTTATGCTCCCTCATCAAATACATTTAAAACAAACTTACACAACTAATTCCCAGAGCCATCATCACAATCCATCTCAATTTTAGTAATTGGTCTTTGCTTGTAACTTTCGGCATAGTACTAATGTGTATATCTACCACCTGTAAAATTTCAAAGCGATCAATGTCGGATCAAAAGTTATGGTCTCTGCATGAGTTATTCTCCCGCATCGAATACATTTAAAACAAACTTGCACAACTAATTCCCCAGAGCCATCATCACAATCCATCTCGAAATTTTAGTAACTGGTCTTTGCTTGTAACCTGGCATAGTACTAATGTATATCTCCACCACTTGTAAAATTTCAAGACGATCCAATGTCGGATCAAAAGTTATGGTCTCCATGAGTTATGCTCCCTCATCGAATACATTTAAAACAAACTTACACAACTAATTCCCCAGAGCCATCATCACAATCCATCTCGGTTTTTAGTAACTGGTCTTTGCTTGTAACCCGACATAATAGTACTAATGTATATATCTACCACCTGTAAAATTTCAAGACGATCAGCGTCGGATCAAAAGTTATGGTCTCCATGAGTTATGCTCCCATCGAATACATTTAAAACAAACTTACACAACTAATTCCCAAGAGCCATCATCACAATCCATCTCAGTTTTAGTAACTTTGGTCTTTGCTTGTAACCCTGACATAGTACTAATGTGTATCTACCACCTGTAAAATTTCAAGACGATCCATGCGATCGGATCAAAAGTTATGGTCTCATGAAGTTATGCTCCGCATCAAATACATTTAAAACAAACTTACACAACTAATTCCCTAGAGCCATCATCACAATCCATCTCAGGTTTTAGTAACTTGGTCTTTGCTTGTAACTTGACATAGTACTATGTATATCTACCACCTGTAAAATTTCAAGGCGATCAGCGGTCGGATCAAAAGTTATGGTCTCCAAGTTATGCTCCCTTCGCATCAAATACATTTAAAACAAACTTACACAACTAATTCCCAGAGCCATCATCACAATCCATCTCGATTTTAGTAAGCTGGTCTTTTTTCTTGTAACCTTCGGCATAGTACTAATGTGTATCTACCACCTGTAAAATTTCAAGACGATCAATGGTCGGATCAAAAGTTATGGTCTCCATGAGTTATGCTCCACATCGAAATACATTTAAAACAAACTTACACAACTAATTCCCTAGAGCCATCATCACAATCCATCTCAGTTTTAGTAACTCAGGTCTTTGCTTGTAACCCCAGCATAGTACTAATGTATATCTACCACCTGTAAAATTTCAAGACGATCAATCCAGTCGGATCAAAAGTTATGGTCTCCATGAGTTATGCTCCCATCATCGAATACATTTAAAACAAACTTGCACAACTAATTCCCAGAGCCATCATCATCAAATCCATCTCATTTTAGTAACTAGTCTTTGCTTGTAACCCCACTCGACATAGTACTAATGTATATCTACTACCTGTAAAATTTTCAAGGCGATCAATGTCGGATCAAAAAAGTTATGGTCTCATGAGTTATGCTCCCATCAAATACATTTAAAACAAACTTGCACAACTAATTCCCAGAGCCATCATCATCACATCCGTCTCTTTTAGTAACTGGTCTTTTCTTATGTAACCCGAACATAGTACTAATGTATATCTACCACCACCTGTAAAATTTCAGGCGATCAGCGGTCGGATCAAAAGTTATGGTCTCCATGAGTTATGCTCCCGCATCAAATACATTTAAAACAAACTTACACAACTAATTCCCCAGAGCCATCATCACAATCCATCTCGATTTTAGTAACTCAAGTCTTTGCTTGTAACCTGACATAGTACTAGTACTATGTGTATATCTACCACCTGTAAAATTTCAAGGCGATCAGCGGTCGGATCAAAGTTATGGTCTCCATGAAGTTATGCTCCTTGATCGAATACATTTAAAACAAACTTGCACAACTAATTCCCCAGAGCCATCATCACAATCCATCTCGATTTTAGTAACTGGTCTTTGCTTGTAACCCCAAACATAGTACTAATGTATATCTACCACCTCTAAAATTTCAAAAGCGATCCAATGATCGGATCAAAAGTTATGGTCTCTTGCTTGAGTTATGCTCCCACATCAAATACATTTAAAACAAACTTTACAACTAATTCCCTAGAGCCATCATCACAATCCATCTCTTTCTCGTTTTAGTAACTTCTCTTTGCTTGTAACCCGGCATAGTACTATGTATATATACCACCACCTGTAAAATTTCAAGAGCGATCCAGCGGTCGGATCAAAGTTATGGTCTCCTGAGTTATGCTCCCACATCAAATACATTTAAAACAAACTTGCACAACTAATTCCGAGATCCATCATCACAATCCGTCTCGGTTTTAGTAACTGGTCTTTTTCTTGTAACCTGACATAGTACTTCTATGTATATCTACCACCTGTAAAATTTTTTAAAGATTGATCCAGTTTCGGATCAAAAGTTATGGTCTCATGAAGTTATGCTCCGCATCAAATACATTTAAAACAAACTTACACAACTAATTCCCCAGCCATCATCACAATCCATCTCCTTTTAGTAACTGGTCTTTGCTTGTAACCCCACCATATAGTACTAATGTGTATATCTACCACCTGTAAAATTTCAAGGCGATCAGTCGGATCAAAAGTTATGGTCTCATGATTATGCTCCTCTCACATCGAATACATTTAAAACAAACTTACACAACTAATTCCCCAAGCCATCATCACAATCCATCTCGGTTTTAGTAACTCCAGGTCTTTGCTTGTAACCCTTCGGCATAGTACTAATGTATATCTACCACCACCTGTAAAATTTCAAGGCGATCAGCGGTCGGATCAAAATTATGGTCTCATGATTATGCTCCCATCGAATACATTTAAAACAAACTTGACACAACTAATTCCCAGAGCCATCATCACAATCCATCTCATTTTAGTAAACTTGGTCTTTTTGTAACCCCAGACATAGTACTAATGTATATATCTACCACCTGTAAAATTTCAAGGCGATCAGAGTCGGATCAAAGTTATGGTCTCTCATGAGTTATGCTCCGCATCAAATATACATTTAAAACAAACTTACACAACTAATTCCCCAGAGCCATCATCACAATCCATCTCGTTTTAGTAACTGGTCTTTGCTTTGTAACCCGGCATAGTACTAATGTATATCTACCACCTGTAAAAATTTCAAGACGATCAGCGGTCGGATCAAAAGTTATGGTCTCTGAAGTTATGCTCCCATCATTCAATACATTTAAAACAAACTTACACAACTAATTCCTTGTTGCCAGAGCCATCATCACAATCCATCTCATTTTTAGTAACTGGTCTTTTGCTTTTAACCTGACATAGTACTAATGTATATCTACCACCTGTAAAATTTCAAGACGATCAGCGGTCGGATCAAAAGTTATGGTCTCTCCAGTTTTATGCTCCCACATCGAATACATTTAAAACAAACTTGCACAACTAATTCCCAGAGCCATCATCACAATCCATCTCATTTTAGTAACTGGTCTTTGCTTTTTGTAACCTTGGTTGATAGTACTATGTATATCTACCACCTGTAAAATTTCAAGGCGATCAATGGTCGGATCAAAAGTTATGGTCTCCAAGTTATGCTCCCATCAAATACATTTAAAACAAACTTACACAACTAATTCCCGAGCCATCATCACAATCCGTCTCGGTTTTAGTAACTTTGTCTTTTTTTTTAACCCGACATAGTACTAATGTATATCTACCACCTGTAAAATTTCAAGGCGATCAGGTCGGATCAAAAGTTATGGTCTCTGAAGTTATGCTCCCATCAAATACATTTAAAACAAACTTACACAACTAATTCCCAGAGCCATCATCACAATCCATCTCGGTTTTAGTAACTTTTCTTTGCTTGTAACCTTCCGCATAGTACTATGTGTATATCTACCACCTCTGTAAAATTTCAAGGCGATCAGCGGTCGGATCAAAAGTTATGGTCTCCTTGAAGTTATGCTCTCCACATCGAATACATTTAAAACAAACTTGCACAACTAATTCCCTCAGAGCCATCATCACAATCCATCTCGATTTTAGTAACTAGGTCTTTGCTTGTAACCCCAACATAGTACTAATGTGTATATCTACCACCTTTAAAATTTCAAGGCGATCCAGCGGTCGGATCAAAAGTTATGGTCTCTCTGAGTTATGCTCCCATCAAAATACATTTAAAACAAACTTGCACAACTAATTCCCAGAGCCATCATCACAATCCATCTTTTGTTTTAGTAACTTGGTCTTTTTTCTTGTAACCCCAGCATAGTACTAATATGTATATCTACCACCACTGTAAAATTTCAAGGCGATCAAGCCGTCGGATCAAAAGTTATGGTCTCCATGAGTTATGCTCCCATCAAATACATTTAAAACAAACTTGCACAACTAATTCCCAGAGCCATCATCATCACAATCCATCTCAGTTTTAGTAACTGGTCTTTGCTTGTAACCTTCGACATAGTACTATGTGTATATACCACCTGTAAAATTTCAAAAGCGATCAATGGTTTTCGGATCAAAAGTTATGGTCTCTGAAGTTATGCTCCCATCGAATACATTTAAAACAAACTTACACAACTAATTCCTCAGAGCCATCATCACAATCCATCTCAATTTTAGTAACTGGTCTTTGCTTGTAACCCCACATAGTACTATGTATATACTACCACCTGTAAAATTTCAAGACGATCAGATGGTCGGATCAAAAGTTATGGTCTCATGAAGTTATGCTCCCATCGAAATACATTTAAAACAAACTTGCACAACTAATTCCCCAGAGCCATCATCACAATCCATCTCGGTTTTAGTAACTTGGTCTTTTTTTGTAACTCCTAATTTTCATAGTACTATGTATATATACCACCTTGTAAAATTTCAAGGCGATCCAGCGGTCGGATCAAAAGTTATGGTCTCCATGAGTTATGCTCCCACATCAAATACATTTAAAACAAACTTGCACAACTAATTCCCCAGAGCCATCATCACAATCCTCTCAGTTTTAGTAATTGGTCTTTGCTTGTAACCCCGAACTAGTACTAATGTATATCTACCACCACCTGTAAAATTTCAAGGACGATCAGCGTCGGATCAAAAGTTATGGTCTCACAAGTTATGCTCTCCACTCCTTCTCCATCAATACATTTAAAAAACTTGCACAACTAATTCCCCAGAGCCATCATCAAAGATTTTATGGTCTCTTTGCTAACATAGTACATAGTATATGTGATATCTACCCTGTAAAAATTTCAAGAGATCAGCGGTCGGATCAAAAGTTATGGTCTCAAGTTATGCTCTCGGCATCAATACATTTAAAACAAACTTACACAAAATAATTCTAGGGAGCCATCATCACAATCCGTCTCTCAGATTTTAGTAACTTGGTCTTTGCTTGTAACCTTGGCATAGTACTAATGTATATCTACCACCTGTAAAATTTCAAGGCGATCCAGCGGTCGGATCAAAAGTTATGGTCTCTGTGAAGTTATGCTCCACATCGAATACATTTAAAACAAACTTGCACAACTAATTCCCAGAGCCATCATCACAATCATCTCATTTTAGTAACTTCGGTCTTTGCTTGTAACCTCGGGAATAAGTACTAATGTATATATACCCCTGTAAAATTTTCAAGACGATCAATGATCAGTCGGATCAAAAGTTATGGTCTCTGAAGTTATGCTCCTTCGCATCGAAATACATTTAAAACAAACTTACACAAATAATTCCCCAGGAGCCATCATCACAATCCATCTCTAGTTTTAGTAACTTGGTCTTTGCTTTAACTCCATAGTACTAATGTATATCTACCACCTGTAAAATTTCAAGGCGATCAATGCGGTCGGATCAAAAAGTTATGGTCTCCATGAAGTTATGCTCCACATCGAAATACATTTAAAACAAACTTACACAACTAATTCCCAGAGCCATCATCACAATCCGTCTCGGTTTTAGTAACTGGTCTTTGCTTTAAACCCAACATAGTACTAATGTGTATACTACCACCTGTAAAATTTTCAAGGCGATCAGCATGTCGGATCAAAAGTTATGGTCTCTGATGAGTTATGCTCCCACATCAAATACATTTAAAACAAACTTACACAACTAATTCCCACCAGCCATCATCACAATCCATCTCAATTTTAGTAACTAGTCTTTGCTTGTAACCCTAGACATAGTACTAATATGTGTATCTACCACCACTGTAAAAATTTTTAAGGCGATCAATGTCGGATCAAAAGTTATGGTCTCCATGAGTTATGCTCCCACATCAAATACATTTAAAACAAACTTGCACAACTAATTCCCCAGAGCCATCATCACAATCCATCTCATTTTAGTAAGCTTGGTCTTTGCTTGTTAACCCTGACATAGTACTATGTGTATATCTACCACCTGTAAAATTTCAAGGCGATCAATGATTGTCGGATCAAAAGTTATGGTCTCCATGAAGTTATGCTCCCATCGAAATACATTTAAAACAAACTTGCACAACTAATTCCCCGAGAGCCATCATCACAATCCGTCTCGGTTTTAGTAACTTGGTCTTTGCTTGTAACCCGGTGACATAGTACTTATGTATATCTACTGACCTATAAAAAAAATTTCAAGGCGATCAGCATGTCGGATCAAAAGTTATGGTCTCTGTGAGTTATGCTCCCATCATTAAATACATTTAAAACAAACTTGCACAACTAATTCCCTAGAGCCATCATCACAATCTATCTCGGTTTTAGTAACTGGTCTTTGCTTGTAACTTGAGCATCATAGTACTAATGTGTATATCTACCACCCTTGTAAAATTTCAAGACGATCAATGGTCGGATCAAAAGTTATGGTCTCTGCATGAAGTTATGCTCCCATCAAAATACATTTAAAACAAACCTTACACAACTAATTCCCAGAGCCATCATCACAATCTGTCTCAATTTTAGTAACTAGTCTTTGTTGTAACTTGGCATAGTACTAATGTATATCTACCACCCTGTAAAATTTCAAGACGATCAATGGTCGGATCAAAAGTTATGGTCTCATGAAGTTATGCTCCGCATCATCGAATACATTTAAAACAAACTTACACAACTAATTCCCATCAGCCATCATCACAATCCATCTCATTTTTAGTAACTGGTCTTTTTTGTAACCCCAACATAGTACTATGTATATATCTACCACCTGTAAAAAATTTCAAGATCGATCAGCGGTCGGATCAAAAGTTATGGTCTCCATGAAGTTATGCTCTCACATCAAATACATTTAAAACAAACTTACACAACTAATTCCTCGAGCCATCATCACAATCCATCTCAATTTTAGTAACTTGGTCTTTGCTTGTAACCCACGACATAGTACTAATGTATATCTACCACCTGTAAAATTTCAAGACGATCCAATGGTCGGATCAAAAGTTATGGTCTCTGCCAAGTTATGCTCCGCATCAAATACATTTAAAACAAACTTACACAACTAATTCCCCAGAGCCATCATCACAATCCATCTCGGTTTTAGTAATTGGTCTTTGCTTGTAACCCGACATAGTACTATATGTATATCTACCCACCTGTAAAATTTCAAGATGATCGATGGTCGGATCAAAAGTTATGGTCTCTGCAGTTATGCTCCGTCATCAAATACATTTAAAACAAACTTGCACAACTAATTCCCCCAGAGCCATCATCACAATCTCATCTCGGTTTTAGTAACTTGGTCTTTGCTTGTAACCCCAACATAGTACTAATGTGTATCTACCACCTGTAAAATTTCAAGAGCGATCCATCAGTCGGATCAAAAGTTATGGTCTCCATGAGATTATTATCCTCCCACATCGAAATACATTTAAAACAAACTTACACAACTAATTCCCAGAGCCATCATCACAATCCGTCTCGGTTTTAGTAACTGGTCTTTTTTTAACCTCCAGCATAGTACTAATGTATATCTACCACCACCTGTAAAATTTCAAGGCGATCAATGCGGTCGGATCAAAAGTTATGGTCTCATGAAGTTATGCTCCCATCATCAATACATTTAAAACAAACTTGCACAACTAATTCCCCAAGCCATCATCACAATCCATCTCAGTTTTAGTAACTTATCTTTTTTGTAACCTCGGCATAGTACTAATGTATATACTACCACCTACCAAAATTTCAGGCGATCGAATGTCGGATCAAAAGTTATGGTCTCACCTTGAAGTTATGCTCCCGCATCGAATACATTTAAAACAAACTTACACAACTAATTCCCCAGAGCCATCATCACAATCCATCTCGAGTTTTAGTAACTGGTCTTTGCTTGTAACCCTTCGGCATAGTACTATGTATATCTACCACCACCTTGTAAAATTTCAAGACGATCAGTGGTCGGATCAAAAGTTATGGTCTCTCATGAGTTATGCTCCGCATCAAATACATTTAAAACAAACTTGCACAACTAATTCCCCAGAGCCATCATCACAATCCATCTCAGTTTTAGTAACTGGTCTTTGCTTGTAACCCAGGGATAGTACTATGTATATCTACCACCTGTAAAAAATTTCAAAGCGATCAATCAGTCGGATCAAAAGTTATGGTCTCCTGATTTATGCTCCTACATCGAAATACATTTAAAACAAACTTACACAACTAATTCCCCAGAGCCATCATCACAATCCATCTCTGAGTTTTAGTAATGGTCTTTGCTTGTAACCTTCGACATAGTACTATGTATATCTACCACCTGTAAAATTTCAAGGCGATCCAGCGGTCGGATCAAAAGTTATGGTCTCCATGAGTTATGCTCTTCCCCTTTATCGAATACATTTAAAACAAACTTACACAACTAATTCCTAGAGCCATCATCACAATCCATCTCAATTTTAGTAATTGGTCTTTTTGTAACCCAACATAGTACTAATGTATATCTACCACCTGTAAAATTTCAAGACGATCAGCAGTCGGATCAAAAGTTATGGTCTCCTGAGTTATGCTCCCATCAAATACATTTAAAACAAACTTACACAACTAATTCCCCAGAGCCATCATCACAATCCATCTCATTTTAGTAACTAGTCTTTTTTGTAACCCTCGGACATAGTACTATGTATATCTACCACCTGTAAAATTTCAAGGCGATCCAACGGTCGGATCAAAAGTTATGGTCTCTGCATGAGTTATGCTCCCATCATCGAATACATTTAAAACAAACTTACACAACTAATTCCCCAGAGCCATCATCACAATCCATCTTCAGTTTTAGTAACTGGTCTTTGCTTGTAACCCATCATAGTACTAATGTATATCTACCACCACCAGTAAAATTTCAAGGCGATCAAGGTCGGATCAAAAGTTATGGTCTCCATGAGTTATGCTCCCACATCGAAATACATTTAAAACAAACTTACACAACTAATCCCAGAGCCATCATCACAATCCATCTCGGTTTTAGTAACTGGTCTTTGCTTGTAACCCTTGACATAGTACTAATGTATATCCACCACTGTAAAATTTCAAGGCGATCAGTCGGATCAAAAGTTATGGTCTCTGCGAAGTTATGCTCCCATCGAATACATTTAAAACAAACTTACACAACTAATTCCCAAAAGCCATCATCACAATCCGTCTCGTTTTAGTAATTGTCTTTGCTTGTAACCCCATTCATAGTAGTAATAATGTATATCTACCACCTGTAAAATTTCAAGGCGATCAGGTCGGATCAAAAGTTATGGTCTCATGAGTTATGCTCCCACATCAAATACATTTAAAACAAACTTACACAACTAATTCCCGAGCCATCATCACAATCCATCTCAAATTTTAGTAACTGTCTTTGCTTGTAACTTCGACATAGTACTAATGTATATCTACCACCACTGTAAAATTTCAAGGCGATCCAACGGTCGGATCAAAAGTTATGGTCTCTGCAAGTTATGCTCCGCATCAAATACATTTAAAACAAACTTGCACAACTAATTCCCAGAGCCATCATCACAATCGTCTCAATTTTAGTAACTGGTCTTTGCTTGTAACCCTTGACATAGTACTATGTATATCTACCACCTGTAAAATTTCAAGACGATCCAGTTCGGATCAAAAGTTATGGTCTCATGAGAGTTATGCTCCGCATCGAATACATTTAAAACAAACTTACACAACTAATTCCCAGAGCCATCATCACAATCCATCTCTTAGTTTTAGTAACTTGGTCTTTGCTTGTAACCCGACATAGTACTAATGTATATCTACCACCTGTAAAATTTCAAGGCGATCAGCGAGTCGGATCAAAAGTTATGGTCTCTGCTGAGTTATGCTCCACTTCAAATACATTTAAAACAAACTTACACAACTAATTCCCCAGAGCCATCATCACAATCCGTCTCAATTTTAGTAACTGGTCTTTGCTTGTAACCCCACATAGTACTACTAATGTGTATATCTACCACCTCTGTAAAATTTCAAGGCGATCACGTCGGATCAAAAGTTATGGTCTCCATGAGTTGCTCTCCTTCCACATCGAATACATTTAAAACAAACTTGCACAACTAATTCCCCAGAGCCATCATCACAATCCATCTCAATTTTAGTAACTATCTTTGCTTGTAACTCAACATAGTACTAATGTATATCTACCACCACTAAAATTTCAAAGACGATCCAATGTCGGATCAAAAGTTATGGTCTCTGCATGAAGTTATGCTCCGCATCAAATACATTTAAAACAAACTTGCACAACTAATTCCCAGAGCCATCATCACAATCCGTCTCGGTTTTAGTAACTTAGTCTTTTCTTGTAACCCCAACATAGTACTAATGTATATCTACCACCTGTAAAATTTCAAGGCGATCAATGGTCGGATCAAAGTTATGGTCTCCATGAGTTATGCTCCGCATCAAATACATTTAAAACAAACTTTTGCACAACTAATTCCCGAGCCATCATCACAATCAATCTCATTTTTAGTAAATAGTCTTTTTTAACCCCGGCATAGTAGTACTAATGTATATCTACTCACCTATAAAATTTCAAAGCGATCAATTTTCCTCGGATCAAAAGTTATGGTCTCTGCAGTTATGCTCCCACATCAAATACATTTAAAACAAACTTACACAACTAATTCCATTTGGCCATCATCACAATCCGTCTCGGTTTTAGTAAGCTTGGTCTTTGCTTGTAACCCCCGACATAGTACTAATGTATATCTACCACCTGTAAAATTTCAAAGCGATCAGCGTCGGATCAAAAGTTATGGTCTCTGCATTATTATGCTCCCGCATCATATACATTTAAAACAAACTTACACAACTAATTCTTCATAGAGCCATCATCACAATCATCTCGGTTTTAGTAACTGGTTTTGCTTGTAACCCCTGGCGTCATAGTACTATGTGTATCTACCACCACCTGTAAAATTTCAAGATGATCCAATCCAGCGGTCGGATCAAAAGTTATGGTCTCCATGAAGTTATGCTCCCGCATCAAATACATTTAAAACAAACTTACACAACTAATTCCCGAGCCATCATCACAATCCGTCTCAGGTTTTAGTAACTGGTCTTTGCTTGTAACCCACGACATAGTACTAATGTATATCTACCACCACCCTGTAAAATTTCAAGACGATCCAACAGTCGGATCAAAAGTTATGGTCTCATGATTATGCTCCACATCAAATACATTTAAAACAAACTTGCACAACTAATTCCCAGAGCCATCATCACAATCCGTCTCTAGTTTTAGTAACTTGGTCTTTGCTTGTAACCCTTGACATAGTACTAATGTATATCTACCACCACCTGTAAAATTTCAAGACGATCAAACGTCGGATCAAAAGTTATGGTCTCCTGTGAGTTATGCTCTCGCATCAAATACATTTAAAACAAACTTACACAACTAATTCCCCGAGAGCCATCATCACAATCCATCTCGGTTTTAGTAGCTTGGTCTTTGCTTGTAACCCGAATCATAGTACTAATGTATATCTACCACCTTTAAAATTTCAAGACGATCAATGGTCGGATCAAAAGTTATGGTCTCATGAAGTTATGCTCCCGCATCAAATACATTTAAAACAAACTTGCACAACTAATTCCCCAAGCCATCATCACAATCCGTCTCATTTTTAGTAACTGGTCTTTGCTTGTAACCTTGACATAGTACTAATGTGTATCTATCTACCACTGTAAAATTTCAAGACGATCCAATGTCGGATCAAAGTTATGGTCTCCACAGAGTTATTCTCCTGCATCAAATACATTTAAAACAAACTTTACACAACTAATTCCCAAAGCCATCATCACAATCTGTCTCATTTTTAGTAACTTGTCTTTGCTTGTAACCCCAGCATAGTACTAATGTATATCTACCACCTGTAAAATTTCAAAGCGATCCAGGTCGGATCAAAAGTTATGGTCTCCATGATTATGCTCTCCCTTTATCAAATACATTTAAACAAACTTACACAAATAATTCCCCAAGAGTCATCATCACAATCCATCTTTAGTTTTAGTAATTGGTCTTTGCTTGTAACCCCAGAATAGTACTAATGTATATCTACCACCTATAAAATTTCAAGATCGATCCCGAGTCGGATCAAAGTTATGGTCTCCATGAAGTTATGCTCCGCATCAAATACATTTAAAACAAACTTACACAACTAATTCCCAGAGCCATCATCACAATCCGTCTCGTTTTAGTAACTTGGTCTTTGTTTATAACCCCATAGTATAGTACTAATATATATCTACCACCTGTAAAATTTCAAGACGATCAATGGTCGGATCAAAAGTTATGGTCTCATGAAGTTATGCTCCCATCGAAATACATTTAAAACAAACTTTACACAACTAATTCTCAGAGCCATCATCACAATCCATCTCAATTTTAGTAATTGGTCTTTGCTTTGTAACCTCGACATAATACTAATGTGTATATACCACCTGTAAAAATTTCAAGGCGATCCATGGTCGGATCAAAAGTTATGGTCTCTGAAGTTATGCTCCCACATCAAATACATTTAAAACAAACTTGCACAACTAATTCCCAGAGCCATCATCACAATCCGTCTTAGTTTTAGTAACTGGTCTTTGCTTGTAACCCCATACATAGTACTATGTATATCTACCACCTGTAAAATTTCAAGACGATCCATGGTCGGATCAAAAGTTATGGTCTCATGATTTATGCTCCCATCAAATACATTTAAAACAAACTTGCACAACTAATTCCCAGAGCCATCATCACAATCCGTCTCGGTTTTAGTAACTGGTCTTTGCTTGTAACTCGACATATACTAATGTGTATCTACCACCTGTAAAATTTCAAGACGATCCAGCTGTCGGATCAAAAGTTATGGTCTCCATGAGTTATGCTCCACATCGAAATACATTTAAAACAAACTTGCACAACTAATTCCCAGAGCCATCATCACAATCCATCTCAGTTTTAGTATTAGCTGGTCTTTTGCTTGTAACCCGACATAGTACTAATGTGTATCTACCACCTTATAAAATTTCAAGGCGATCAATGAGTTCGGATCAAAGTTATGGTCTCCACAATTATGCTCCTTTGCATCGAATACATTTAAAACAAACTTGCACAACTAATTCCCCAGAGCCATCATCACAATCCATCTCGATTTTAGTAACCGGTTTTTTTGCTTATTACACAACTAATTCTTAGAGTCATCATCACCATCCTGTTTCAAATTTTTTTGATCGGTCTTTGGATCAACCCCAATGGTCTAGTAAATGTATCTCTACCACATTTATAAAAACTTACAACTAATTCCTGAGCCATCATCGAATCGGATCAAAAGTTATGGTCTCCATGAGTTATGTTATCTCCATGATTGAATACATTTAAAAATAACTTGCATAACTAAATCCCCAAAGCCATCATCACAATCCGTCTCGGGAATTTTATAGTTTTAAACTTTCTTTCTTTTTTTACCCCCGACACAAACTATGTGTATACTACCACTAATTCCCCAAAATTTCAAGACGATCAACTTTCGGATCTCCTTTGATACATTTAAAACTCTCCTTTTCTCCTTGTAACTTGAAATAATTTGTATATCTACCACCATGTAAAATTTCTAGGCGATCCAACGGTCGGATCAAAAGTTATGGTCTCTCTGAGTTATGCTCCCGCATTAAATACATTTAAAACAAACTTACACAACTAATTCCCCAAATTTTTGCATCATCAAAATCCGTCTCGTTTTAGTAATCTGGTCTTTGCTTGTAACCTAGACATAGTACTAATGTGTATCTACCACCATAAAATTTCAAAGGCGATCAAATGGTCGGATCAAAGTTATGGTCTCTGATTATGCTCCGCATCGAATACATTTAAAACAAACTTGCACAACTAATTCCCCAAAGCCATCATCACAATCTCTCAATTTTAGTAACTGGTCTTTGTCTTGTAACCCACATAATAGTACTAATGTATATCTACCACCACTGTAAAATTTCAAGGCGATCCAACAGTCGGATCAAAAGTTATAGTCTCTGCATGATTATGCTCCTCGCATCAAATACATTTAAAAAACTTACAAAACTAATTCCCTAGAGCCATCATCACAATCCATCTCGATTTTAATAATTGGTCTTTGTTGTAACTCCAACATAGTACTAATGTGTATCTACCACCACCTGTAAAATTTCAAAATGATCCAATGATCGGATCAAAGTTATGGTCTCATGAAGTTATGCTCCTCTCCATCAAATACATTTAAAACAAACTTACACAACTAATTCCCAGAGCCATCATCACAATTTATCTCAGTTTTAGTAATTGGTCTTTGTTTGTAACCCCAGAATAGTACTATGTATATCTACCACCTATAAAATTTCAAGACGATCAATGGTCGGATCAAAAGTTATGGTCTCCGTAAGTTATGCTCCTCATCAAATACATTTAAAACAAACTTACACAACTAATTCCCCATATCCATCATCACAATCGTTCTCGGTTTTAGTAATTCTTTTTTTTGTAACCTCAGACATAGTACTATGTATATACTACCACCCTGTAAAATTTCAAGATCGATCAGTGGTCGGATCAAAAGTTATGGTCTCCATGAAGTTATGCTCCCATCAAATACATTTAAAACAAACTTGCACAACTAATTCCCACAAGATCCATCATCACAATCCCTCTCAGGTTTTAGTAACTAGTCTTTGCTTGTAACCCTAACAAAGTACTATGTGTATCTACCACCTCTGTAAAATTTCAAGGCGATCCAATGGTCGGATCAAAAGTTATGGTCTCCACGAGTTATGCTCCCATCAAATACATTTAAAACAAAACTTACACAACTAATTCCCCAGAGCCATCATCACAATCTATCTCGGTTTTAGTAGCCATTTACTAACTCTTTATTATAACCCCAGACATAGTACTATGTATATCTACCACCTGTAAAATTTTAAGACGATCCATCGGTCGGATCAAAAGTTATGGTCTCCATGAGTTATGCTCCCGTATCGAATACATTTAAAACAAACTTACACAACTAATTCCCAAGAGCCATCATCACAATCCGTCTCAGTTTTAATAACTCGGTCTTTTCTTGTAACTTCGGCATAGTACTAATGTATATCTACCACCTGTAAAATTTCAAGGCGATCCAACGGTCGGATCAAAAGTTATGGTCTTCATGAAGTTATGCTCCGCATCAAATACATTTAAAACAAATTTACACAACTAATTCCCAGAGCCATCATCACAATCCATCTCGGTTTTAGTAACTCATCTTTGCTTGTAACCACTTGGCATGCATAGTACTATGTGTATCTACCACCTGTAAAATTTCAAGACGATCAATTTCGGATCAAAAGTTATGGTCTCATGAGTTATTATGCTCCTGAATCAAATACATTTAAAACAAACTTGCACAACTAATTCCCCAGAGCCATCATCAAAATCCATCTCATTTTAGTAATCTGGTCTTTGCTTGTAACCTCGCATAGTACTAATGTATTTACCCACCTGTAAAATTTCAAGACGATCAATGTCGGATCAAAAGTTATGGTCTCCATGAGTTATTCTCTCTTCGAAATACATTTAAAACAAATTTACACAACTAATTCCCATAGATTCCATCATCACAATCCGTCTCGAATTTTATGAATTGGTCTTTGCTTGTAACTTGGCATACATAGTACTAATATGTATATCTACCACCTTGTAAAATTTCAAGACGATCCAATGGTCGGATCAAAAGTTATGGTCTCATGAAGTTATGCTCATGCATCAAATACATTTAAAATAAACTTGCACAACTAATTCCCCAAATCCATCATCACAATCCGTCTTAGTTTTAGTAAATTTTTGCTTTTAAACCCTTCGACATAGTACTAATGTGTATCTACCACCACCTGTAAAATTTCAAGGCGATCCAATATCGGATCAAAAACATTATGGTCTTCTGAAGTTATCTAGAGCCATCATTGTAGATCATTTAAAACAAACTTACACAACTAATTCCTGTACCAAACATAAACACAAAAAATAGTGTTTTCCACATATGTCCAAATAGTTCTGTCCAATGAAATTTTAGTGAAGATGTAGATTTAATGAGGAAGCTTGCAGTAGATAACATCATCACAACTGTATACCTGCTAATAGATCCGAATCTTTGTAACCTGTAAAATTTCTTAGAAAAGATCACGTTATCAAAGTTATTTTAGTGAATTTATGCTCCGAGATGCTCCTCATCGAATACATTTAAAACAAACTTCCACAACTAATTCCCGATGTCATCACGTCCATCTCATTTTAAAGAAAGGTCTTTGCTTGTAACTGAGCATAGTAAGATGTAAACTACCTTGTAAATTTCAAAAATCGATCAATCGGATCAAAAGTTATGGTCTAAGCAGTAAGTTATGCTCCCTCATCAAAATACATTTAAAACAAACTTATGAAATAATTCCCAGAGCCATCATCACAATCCATGTGATTTTAGTATCCTCTTTACTTGTATACCCAGCTTGAGAGAAAATATTATCTCGGCACCGCTTTTTAAAATCGGCGATCGATTGATCAAAATTATGGCGTCCGATTGATGCGATTTATAGCTCGATCGAAATACAGGTTGAAACAAACTCTGCATCGAATTCCCATGGTCATCCATCAATGTCTCCTTTTTCTTCTAAGATCGGGAATTAGAAGACAAATGTTATCTGCCATGAGCTAATTTCGAGACATCATTTTGGTCATCAATGATAGATGGTGGTCGATGCGTTTATGCTCCGCATTGGAGACATTTTTGTTTGTCCTCTCCCGGGATTGATTCGGACGTATCTATCTGCCTAATTTTGATACTTTCTTTGAAGATCTCTCGAGTGTATCTCTCTCTCTCTGTTCGTGTCAAGTGCTCCTTTTTCGCTTATGTTCGCTCTTATGCTTTTCGAATACATTTAAAACAAACTTGCACAACTAATTCCCATTAGCCATCATCACAATCCATCTCTTTTATAATCGCGGTCTCCTTTGCAATCGGCGCCCGAGTACTAATGTATATATATCCACCCTGTAAAATTTCAAGAGATCCTAAAAATGATCGATTCGATCAAAATTAGACTCTCATGAGTTATGGGAAAATATCCCGCTTTGAAAAGATTAAAAATAGATGTGATACATGGGTAGAATAAATTTGGGGTAGATAAGTGATTAAGATGCATGGGAAGAAGCGTAATTAAATATTTAATACTTAATTACTCATGGGTAAGATGTGATGGGATGAATTAAATTTAGAGATAGGTGATTAAATCACATGTGGATCTAACTATTTCCAAGGATCGGATAGTTGGTGATGTAAACGTTATAGGTTCCTAGAGTTATGTCTCGCAGTAAACGGATGAAAACAAAGGGACACTAAATTGGGTAACCAATTTTAGGTGTCTACATTTTGCCCCTTTTGTCAAGTAACTTGCGATAAACAAGGTTATGAGACAAAAACATGGATCCAACCATCATGGAAGAAGAGAAGAATTTGTGGTCCCATGATCAAGAATTGTAGATCAAGAATTTCGTGAGCTATCATTACTCTCTCGAGTTTTAGTTATGTACTTTGCTTGTAACCTAAACACAAAATGTGTATCTACCACCAAAAATTTAATGAAATTGATACACGATCGAAGATGTAGATCATGAAGTTATGGTCTCATGTAGATAAGGCTTGCACAAAACAAACTCCATAATTCCCGGAAGCCATCCACAATCCTCTCCTTTAAAAACCGGTCTTTTGCTTGTAAAAGACCACGTTAAAAGATATTTTAGTGTGTCTTTTGGATCAACGAGAAGCCCCATAAGCTTTTAAAACAAACCTCGGCGGATGTCGATCCACGTTTTGAATAAAGAAAGGAAGCATACATGATAAAAGATGTAAATAAAGACTAGATTTTCTCGATCGCGTATTAATACATTTAAAACAAACTTACACAACTAATTCCCGAGCCATCATCACAATCCGTCTGAAATTTAGTAAGCTGGTCTTTGTTTACCCCGTACTATTTTACCTATCTCCACCACTGAAAATTTCAAGAGGCGTCGGATCAAAAGTTATGGTCTCAAAATTCCCTCGTCGAATACATTTAAAACAAACTTCACAACTAATTCCCAGAGCCATCATCACAATCCAGTCTCGTTTTAGTAAGGTCGGGTAACCCCATCGAATAGTACGAATGTATATCTGCGATAAGATTCGGGAATTAGAAGTAATGTGTTATGGTCTCAGGATGAGCCGGATTCGGATCAAAAGTTATGGTCTCCTTGATGATTATGGTTGCGATCGAATACATTTAAAACAAACTTATGACAACTAATTCTCGGTGCTCCTCTCGAGGATTGATTCTCAGATCATTTAATTTGATACACTTTGATCTTGAAGATCTCTCGGGCTATGTATCTCTCTCTCTGTTAAATTTCAAGTGCTCCTTTTTTCGAAATTCTATTTCTCCCTCGATCTCTTTCGGTTCGATTTTTCCGCCATCATCGAATACATTTAAAACAAACTTTTATAATCGGCGCAATCTTAGAAAATCGGCCACCTGACCATATCACATCGGATCAAAAGTTAGAAGACTCTGGAGATTAAAAATGATCGATTCGACACGGTAAAATAAGACTATAGTACGGGAAAATATCCCTTAGGGAAGATTAAAAATAGATGTGATACATGGGTAGAATAAATTTGGGTCGATAAGTGATTATGCTCCGCATGGGAAGAAGCGTAATTAATTAAACTAATTTAATACTTATTACTCATGGGTCTCCCATGTTTTAGTGGGTCTTTTTGTATTAAATTTAGAGATAGGTGATTATATCACCACCTGTAAAATTTCAAGGCGATCAATAGTTGGATCAAAAGTTATGGTCTCTAGAGTTATGCTCCGCATCGAATAAACATTTAAAACAAAATTGGGTAACTAATTTTAGAAGTCCATCATCACAATCCATCTTAGTTTTAGTAAATAGTATTTGTTTTTAACTTGACATAGTACTAATGTATATATACCACCTGTAAAATTTGAAGACGATCCAAAGGTTACATCAAAAGTTATGGTCTCCATGAAGTTATGCTCCCGCATCGAATACATTTAAAACAAATTTACACAACTAATTCCACAGAGCCATCATCACAATCCGTCTCATATTTAGTAACTCATCTTTGCTTGTAACCCCACGACATAGTAGTTTTATGTATATCTACCACTCTGTAAAATTTCAAAATGATCAACGGTCGGATCAAAAGTTATGGACTCTATGAAGTTATGGTCCCGTCGAATACATTTAAAACAAACTTACACAACTAATTCCCAAGAGCCATCATCACAATGCCATCTCAATTTTAGTAAATAGTCTTTGCTTGTAACCCCAACATAGTACTAATGTATATCTACCACCTATAAAATTTCAAGATGATCAATGGTCGGATCAAAAGTTATGGTCTCTACAAGTTATGCTCTCCCGCAATAAATACATTTAAAACAAACTTGCACAAATAATTCCATAGAGCCATCATCATCACGAACCATCTCTTTTTGTAACCCAAGCATAGTCTTGTGTATCTACCACCACCTGTAAAATTTCAAGATGATCCAACAGTTGGATCAAAAGTTATGGTCTCATGAAGTTATGATCCCACATCAATACATTTTAAAACAAAAAATTACACAACTAATTCCCCAAAGCCATCATCATAATCCGTCTCCATTTTAATAAGGTCTGGTCTTTGCTTGTAACCCCAGCATAGTACTATGTATCTACCACCCAGAAAATTTCAAGACAATCCAACGAGTTGGATCAAAAATTATGGTCTCTGCGAGTTATTATTCTCCCTCATCAAATCCACATAAAAACAAACTTGCAAAACTAATTCCCAGAGCACATCATCAGAATCCGTCTCAATTTTAGTAACTGGTCTTTGTTTGTAACCCCAGCATAGTACTATGCGTATCTACCACCACCTGTAAAATTTCAAAATGATCACAGCCAGTCGGATCAAAAGTTATGGTCTCATGAAGTTATGCTCCCGCATCAAATACATTTAAAACAAACTTACACAACTAATTCTCAAAGTAATCATCACAATCCGTTTCAGTTTTAGTAATTTATCTTTGCTTGTAACCCAGATAGTACTATGTATATATCTACCACCCTGTAAAATTTCAAGGCGATCAATAATTCGGATCAAAAGTTATGGTCTCCATGAGTTATGCTCCGCATCAAATACATTTAAAACAAACTTTCACAATTAATTCCCAGAGCCATCATCACAATCCATTCTCGGTTTTAGTAACTTGTCTTTGCTTGTAACCCAGACATAGTACTATGTATATCTACCACCTGTAAAATTTCAAAACGATCCAGTAGTCGGATCAAAAGTTATGGTCTCTGAAAGTTATGCTCTCGCATCAAATACATTTAAAACAAACTTGCACAAATAATTCCCCAGATCCATCATCACAATCCATCTATTTTTAATAACTTTGGGCTTTGCTTGTAACTGACATAGTACTATGTATATCTACCACCGTGTGAAATTTCAAGGCGATCCAGCGATTGGATCAAAGTTATGGTCTCTGTAAGTTATGTTCCCATCAAATATATTTAAAACAAACTTACACAACTAATTCCCCGAGCCATCATCAAAATTCATCTTCGATTTTAACTTAATTGGTATTTATTTGTAACTTGACATAGTACTAATGTATATCTACCACCTTGTAAAATTTTAAGACAATCAACAGTTGTGGATCAAAAGTTATGGTCTCATGAAGTTATGCTCCTTGCATTAAATACATTTAAAACAAACTTACACAAAACTAATTCCACGAGCCATCATCACAATCCGTCTCAATTTTAGTAACTGGTTTTTGTTGTCACCTTGACATAGTACTAATATATTTCTACCACCCTGTAAAATTTCAAGTTGATCCAACGGTCGGATCAAAGTTATGGTCTCCGAGTTATACTCCCGCATCAAATACATTAAAAAAATTTACACAACTAATTCCCCGAGAGCTATCATCACAATCCGTCTCGGTTTTAGTAACTAGTCTTTACTTGTAACCCCGGTGCATAGTACTATGTATATCTACCACCCTATAAAATTTAAAGACGATCCAACATCGGATCAAAAGTTATGGTCTCATGAGTTATGTTCTGCATCGAAATACATTTAAAACAAACTTACACAACTAATTCTCGAGGCATCATCACAATTCGTCTCGGTTTTATTAACTGGTATTTTCTTGTAACCAGAATAATAGTACTAATGTATATCTACCACCTTGTAAAATTTTAAGACGATCCAACGGTGGGATCAAAAGTTATGGTCTCCACAAGTTATGTTCCCGCATTAAATACATTTAAAACAAACTTGCAAAACTTATTCCACAGATCCATCATCACAATCCGTCTCAATTTTAGTAACTGGTCTTTTCTTGTCACCCCAACATAGTACTATATATTTCTACCACCCTTTAAAATTTCAAGTTGATCAAATGGTCGATCAAAAGTTATGGTCTCATGCAAGTTATGCTCCGCATCAAATACATTTAAAACAAACTTGCACAACTAATTCCCAGAGCCATTATCACAAACCGTCTTAGTTTTAGTAACTAGTCTTTACTTATAACCCCGACATAGTACTAATGTGTATCTACCACCTATAAAATTTAAAGACGATCCAACGGTCGGATCAAAAGTTATGGTCTCTGACACGTTATGTTCCTTTGCATCAAATACATTTAAAACAAACTTACACAACTAATTCCCCGAGCCATCATTACGTCTCGGTTTTAGTAACTAGTCTTTGCTTGAAACTTCGGCATAGTACTAATATGTATCTACCACCTTGTAAAATTTCAAAACGATCCAACGGTCGGATCAAAAGTTATAGTCTACGTAAGTTATGCTCCCGCATAAAATACATTTAAAACAAAATTACACAACTAATTCCTCATATCCATCATCACAATCCATCTCATTTTAGTAACTGGTCTTTCTTTATAACCCCGACATAGTACTATGTATATATACCACCCTGTAAAATTTCAAAACGATCAGACGGTCGGATCAAAAGTTATGGTCTCCATGAGTTATGCTCCCACATAAAATACATTTAAAACAAACTTGCACAACTAATTCTCCGAGAGCTATCATCACAATCCATCTCGGTTTTAGTAGCTGGTTTTTCTTGTAACCTCGACATACTACGAGTGTGTATCATCACCACCTGTAAAATTTCAAAAAGATTCAATAGTCGGATCAAAAGTTATGGTCTCGCAAGTTATGCTCCGCATCAAATACATTTACAACAAACTTGCACACTAATTCCCCGAGCTATCATCACAATCCATTTCAGTTTTATTAACTTGTCTTTGCTTGTAACCCCGACATAGTACTAATATGTATCTACCACCCTGTAAAATTTAAAGACGGTTCAATGGTCGGATCAAAGTATGGTCTCATGAAGCATTATTCTCCCACACCAAATATATTTAAAACAAACTTACACAACTAATTCCCTACAAATCTATCATCACAATCCGTCTCAATTTTAGTAATTGGTCTTTGCTTATAACCCTTTAGCATAGTACTAATGTATATCTACCACTTTATAAAATTTTAAAACGATCCAACGGTCGGATCAAAGTTATGGTTTTTGTAAGTTATGCTCCCACATCAAATACATTTAAAACAAACTTGCACAACTAATTCCCGAGCCATCATCACAATCCATCTCGAGTTTTAGTAATCTGGTCTTTGCTTGTAACCTTGACATTCTACTAATGTGTATCTACCACCACCTAAAATTTCAAGACGATTATCATCAAAAGTTATGGTCTCTCACTGAGTTATGCTCCCACATGAACATTTAAACAAACTTGCACACAACTAATTCCTCGAGCCATTATGACAATCCATCTCAATTTTTGTAACTTTTTAAGCTTTACTTGTAACTTGACATAGTACTATGTGTATCTACCACCTGTAAAATTTAAAAAGAATCCAACGATCGGATAAAAAGTTATGGTTTCCATGAGTTATGTTCCCGCATCAAATAAATTTAAAATGAAATTACAAAACTAATTCCCCAAGCCATATCACAATCATCTCGATTTTAAAACTTGTCTTTGCTTGTAACTTTAGCCGACATAGTACTTTGTGTATACTACCACCTGTAAAATTTCAAGACGATCAATGGTCGGATCAAAAGTTATGGTCTCCGTAAGTTATGCTCCCACATCAAATACATTTAAAATAAACTTGCACAACTAATTCCCCGAGTCATCATCACAATCCATCTCAATTTTTGTAATCCGGTCTTTCCTTGTAAACCCGGTATGGTGCTAATGTGTATCTACCCACCTGAAAAATTTCAAGAAGATCCAACGGTCGGATCAAAAGTTATGGTCTCCCATGAAGTTACGCTCATGCATCAAATACATTTAAAACAAACTTGCACAACTAATTCCTCAGAGCCATTATCAATATCTATATCAGTTTTAGTAACTGGTTTTTGCTTCTAACCCCGATAGTACTATGTGTATCTACCACCTCTAAAATTTCAATACGATCGACTGGTCCAATCAAAAGTTATGGTCTTCGCAGTTATGCTCCCGCATCAAATACATTTAAAACAAACTTGCACAACTAATTCCCTAGAGTCATCATCACAATCCTTCTCGGTTTAGTAACTAGACTTTGCTTGTATACGCTCGGTATAGTACTATGTATATCTACCACCCTATAAAACTTCAAGATGCTTAGACGGTCGGATCAAAGTTATGGTCTCTACAAGTTATGCTCCCACATCAAATACATTTAAAACAAACTTGCACAACTAATTCCCTTAGCCATCATCACAAACCGTCTCGGTTTTAGTAACTTAGTGTTTGCTTTGTAACCCCAACATAGTACTATGTGTATCTACCACCTTAACTAAAATTTAAGGACGATCCAACGTGGGATGAAAAGTTATGGTCTCCGCAAGTTATTCTCCCAGCATCAAATACATTTTAAAAAAACTTGCACAACCAATTTCTAAAACCATCATTAAAAATTGTCTCGAGTTTTAGTAACTGGTCTTTTCTTGTAACCCCGGCATAGTACTAGTGTATATCTACCACCACCTTGTAAAATTTCAAAACGATCCAATGTCGGATAAAAAGTTATGGTCTCTGTGAATTATGCTCCCGTATCGAAATACATTTAAAACAAACTTACACAACTAATTCCCCAAAGACATCATCACAATCATTTTCGAGTTATAGTAATTGATCTTTGCTTAAAACCCTAGAATAGTACTATGTATATCTACCAACCTATAAAATTTCAAGACAATCCAGGTCAAATCAAAATTTATGGTCTCATGAAGTTATGCTCCCACATCAATGCATTTAAAACAAACATGCACAACTAATTCCCAGAGCCATCATCACAATCTGTCTCGGTTGTAATAACTGGTCTTTATTTGTAACCTCGCATAGTACTAATGTATATCTACCACCCTATAAAATTTCAAGGCGATTGACCATCGGATCAAAAGTTATGGTCTCATGAAGTTATTCTCCCGCATCAAATGTATTTAAAACAAACTTATATAAGTAATTCCCGAGCTATCATAACAATCCTCTCATTTTCAGTAACTGGTATTTTTTTGTAACCCCAGCATAGTACTATGTGTATCTACCACCACGTAAAATTTCAAGACGATTGAACATTCGGATCAAAAGTTATGGTCTCAAATTATGCTCACACATCAAATACATTTAAAACAAACTTGCACAACTAATTATCGAGTCATCATCACAATCCCTCTCGGTTTTAGTAACTGGTCTTTACTTGTAACCCGGTATAGTACTAATGTGTATCTACCATCCTGTAAAATTTCAAGATTATCAACGCTCGGATCAAAAAATTATGGTCTCTGTAGTTATGCTCCCACATCAAATACATTTAAAACAAACTTGCACAACTAATTCCTTAGAGCTATCATCACAATCCGTCTCGATTTAGTAACTTGGTCTTTGCTTGTAACCCCATCATAGTACTAATCTATTTACCACCGTAAATTTCAAGACGATCTCATCGGTAGGATAAAAAGTTATGGTCTCTGCAAGTTATGCTCCCGCATCAAATACATTTAAAACAAACTTGCACAACTAATTCCTTAGAGCCATCATTACAATCCGTCTCGGTTTAGTAATCTGGTCTTTGCTTTATAACTCCAATATAGTACTAATATGTATCTACCACCTTGAAAATTTCAAGACAATCCAAAGCTTCGGATAAAAGTTATGGTCTCCATGAGTTATGCTCCGCATCAAATACATTTAAAACAATATTGCACAACTAATTCCCCAGAGCCATCATCACAATCCATCTTAGTTTTAGTAATTGGTCTTTGCTTGTAACAACGACATAGTACTATATGTATCTATCACCTGTAAAATTTCAAAAACATGTAGCAGTCGGATCAAAAGTTATGGTCTCTGTAAGTTATGCTCCCGCATTAAATACATTTAAATCAAACTTTCACAACTAATTCCCCAAGGCCATCATCACAATCGATCTCGAGTTTTAGTAACCATTCTTTGCTTGTAACCCGGCATAGTACTAATATGTATTTACCACACTATAAAATTTCAAGACGATTCAACTCGGATCAAAAGTTATGGTCTCATGAAGTTATTCTCCGCATCAAATACATTTAAACAAACTTACACAAATAATTCTACTAGAGCCATCATCACAATCCATCTCAATTTTATTAATTGGTCTTTTCTTGTAACCCTCAAAGATAGTACTATTTAAATCTACCACCCTTAAAATTTCAAAACGATCCACGGTCGGATCAAAAGTTATGGTCTCCGTAAGTTATGCTCCCACATCAAATACATTTAAAAAAACTTACACAACTAATTCCTCGAGTCATCATTACAATCATCTCGGTTTTAGTAACTAGTTTGCTCTTAACCCCAAGCATAGTACTAATGTGTATCTACCACCTCTAAAATTTAAAGACGATCTGACTATCAAATCAAAGTTATAGTCTCATGAAGTTATGCTTACGCATCAAATACATTTAAAACAAACTTGCACAACTAAATCGTAAAGCCATCATCACAATCCATCTCAATTTTACTAACTTTTCTTTGTTTGTAACCCCGACATGGTACTAATTTTTATCTACCACCACTGAAAAATTTAAGATGATCCAGCATTATGATCAAAATTTATGGTCTCCATGAAGTTATGCTCTCACATTAAATACATTTAAAACAAATTTCCTCAACTAATTCCCCAGAGCCATTATCACAATCCATCTCGGTTTAGTAGCTAGTATTTGTTTCTAACCCTAGGCATAGTACTAATGTGTATCTACCACCGTGTAAAATTTCAAAGATGATTGAAAGGTCGGATAAAAGTTATGGTCTCCGATTTATGCCCCTGCATTAAATACATTTAAAACAAACTTACACAACTAATTCCCCTCAGAGCCATCCTCACAATCCATCTCAGATTTAGTAACTCGTCTTTTCTTGTAAAGCCGGCATAGTACTATGTGTATATACCACCCTATAAAATTTCAAGACGATCCAACGGTCGGATCAAAAGTTATGGACTCTGAAGATATGCTCCCGCATTAAATAAATTAAAACAAACTTACACAACTAATTCCCAGTGAGCCATCATCACAATGCATCTCGGTTTTAGTAATTAGTCTTTGCTTGTAACCGCGGCATAGTACTAATGTGTATACTACCACCTTATAAAATTTAAAGACGATCCAATGATCGGATCAAAAAGTTATGGTCTCCATGCTTATGCTCTGAATCAAATACATTTAAAACAAACTTACACAACTAATTCCCCCGGATCCATCATCACAATCCGTCTCGGTTTTAGTAACTGGTCTTTGCTCTTAACCCCGACATAGTACTATGTGTATCTACCACCCTCTAAAATTTTAAGATGATTCAACAGTCGGATCAAAAGTTATAGTCTCCGAAGTTATGCTCTGCATCAAACACATTTAAAACAAACTTACACAACTAATTCCCTAGAGCTATCATCACAATCCCATCTAAGTTTTAAAACTGGTCTTTGTTTGTAACCACGGCATAGTACTAATGTTAATCTACCACTTCTATCAAATTTGAAAATCGATCCAACGGATCAAAAAAGTTATGGTCTCTGTAAGTTATGCTACGCATCGAAATACTTTTTAAAAAACTTGATTAACTAATTCCCTAGAGATATCATCACAATCCATCTCGGTTTTAGTAACTGGTCTTTACTTGTAACCCATTGACGTAGTACTATGTGTATCTACCACCTGTAAAATTTCAAAACGATTCAGCGAATCGGATCAAAAGTTATGGTCTTGAAAAAATTTCTCCCACATTAAATACATTTAAAATAAACTTACACAACTAATTCTCCAGAGTTATTATCACAATCCATCTCATTTTTAGTAACTGGTCTTTACTTGTAACCCCATCATAGTACTATGTATATCTATCACCTTTGTAAAATTTCAAGGCGATCGATGGTCGGATCAAAAGTTATGGTCTCTGCGAAGTTATGCTCCACATCAAATACATTTAAAATAAACTTACACAACTAATTCCCCAGAGTCATCATCACAATCCATCTCAATTTTTGTAACTGGTCTTTCCTTCTAAACTCGGTATGGTACTATGTGTATCTGTACACACCCTTAAAATTTCAAGAAGATCAACGATCGGAGTCAAAAGTTATGGTCTCCGCAAGTTACGCTCATGCATCAAATACATTTAAAACAAACTTGCACAACTAATTCCCGAGCCATTATCAATATCCATATCAATTTTAGTAACTGGTTTTTACTTGTAACCACGACATAGTACTATGTGTATCTACCACCTTTTAAAATTTCAAGACGATCAGACGGTCGGATCAAAAGTTATGGTCTCTGCAAATTATGCTCCGCATTAAATACATTTAAAAAAACTTGCACAACTAATTCCCTAGAGTCATCATCACAATCCTTCTCAGGTTTAGTAACTAGACTATGCTTATGTTGTAACAGTATAGTACTATGTGTATCTACTACCCTATAAAATTTCAAGATGATCGGGACGGTCGGATCAAAGTTTCCGGTCTCTGCGAGTTATGCTCCCGCATCAAATACATTTAAAACAAACTTGCACAACTAATTCACCTTAGCCATCATCACAAACCATCTCAATTTTAGTAACTAGTGTTTGCTTGTAACCCCGACATAGTACTATGTGTATCTACCACCACTGTAAAATTTCAAGACGATCCAACTATGGGATCAAAAGTTATGGTCTTCGAAGTTATTCTCCGCATCAAATACATTTTAAAAACTTACATAAATAAATTCCTCGCACCATCATTACAAACTATCTCGGTTTTAGTAACTGGTCTTTGCATGTAACTCCGGCATAGTACTAGTGTATATCTACCACCTTCGTAAAATTTCAAAACGATCAAACCGTCGGATCAAAAGTTATGGTCTTGAAGTTATGCTCCCGCATCAAATGCATTTAAAATAAAAATTACACAACTAATTCCCTAAAGCCATCATCACAATATGTTTCAGTTTTAGTAATTGATCTTTGCTTAAAACCCTGAATAGTACTAACGTATATCTACCACCCTATAAAATTTCAAGACAATTCAATCGGTTCCGAATCAAAATCTATGGTCTCCACAAGTTATGCTCCCACATCAAATGCATTTAAAACAAACATGCACAACTAATTCCCCTGAGCCATCATCACAATCCGTCTCGGTTGTAATAACTGGTCTTTATTTGTAACCCTCGCATAGTACTATGTATATCTACCACCCTATAAAATTTCAAAACGATTCAACCGTCAAATCAAAAGTTATAGTCTCATGAGTTATTCTACCGCATCAAATGCATTTAAAACAAACTTGTATAACTAATTCTCCAGAGCCATCATAACAATCCTTCTCAATTTCAGTAATCTGGTATTTACTTGTAACCCACGACATAGTACTATGTGTATCTACCACCCCCGTAAAATTTCAAGACGATTCAATGGTCGGATCAAAAGTTATGGTCTCTACAAATTATGCTCCCGCATCAAATACATTTAAAACAAACTTCCACAACTAATTCTCGAGAGTCATCATCACAATCCTCTCGGTTTTAGTAACTGGTCTTTGCTTGTGACCCGATATAGTACTATATGTATCTACCATCTTGTAAAATTTCAAGGCGATCCAACGCTCGGATTAAAACTTATGGTCTCCCCATGAAGTTATGCTCCCACATCAAATACATTTAAAACAAACTTACACAACTAATTCCTCAAAGCCATCATCACAATCATCTCGGTTTTAGTAACTCGGTCTTTGCTTGTAACCCCAACATAGTACTATGTCTATCTACCACCGTGTAGAATTTCAAGACGATTCATCGGTAGGATAAAAGTTATGGTCTCCGCATGAGTTATGCTCCCGCATCGAAATACATTTAAAACAAACATACACAACTAATTCCTAGATCCATCATTACAATCCGTCTCGGTTTTAGTAACTTGGTCTTTACTTGTAACCTCCATTATAGTACTAATATGTATCTACCACCTGAAAATTTCAATACGATCCAATGATCGGATAAAAAGTTATGCTCTCCGCAAGTTATGCTCTGAATCAAATACATTTAAAACAAAATTACAAAACTAATTCCTCGAGCCATCATCACAATCCATCTTAGTTTTATTAACTGGTCTTTGCTTGTAACAACGGCATAGTACTAATGTGTATCTATCACCTAGTAAAATTTCAAAAAGATCCAACGGTCGGATAAAAGTTATGGTCTCATGCAAGTTATGCTCCCGCATCAAATACATTTAAATCAAACTTACACAACTAATTCCCGGGCCATCATCACAATCCATCTCGGTTTTAGTAATGGTCTTTGCTTGTAACTTCGACATAGTACTATATGTACTTACCACCTGTAAAATTTCAAGACGATTCAACGGTCGGATCAAAAGTTATAGTCTCATGAAGTTATTCTCCCGCATCAAATACATTTTAAACAAACTTACACAACTAATTCTACAGAGCCATCATCACAATCCATCTCAATTTTATTAATTGGTCTTTTCTTGTAACCCCACATAGTACTATTTATATCTACCACCATGTAAAATTTTAAAACGATCCAACGATGGTCGGATCAAAAGTTATGGTCTCCACAAGTTATGCTCCACATCAAATACATTTAAAACAAACTTACACAACTAATTCCTCGAGTCATCATTGCAATCTGTCTCGGTTTTAGTAACTGGTCTTTTCTCTTAACCTCGACATATTACTATGTGTATCTACCACCTCTAAAATTTCAAGATGATTCAACAGTCAAATCAAAAGTTATGGTCTCCGCAGTTATGCTCGCGCCTCAAATACATTTAAAACAAACTTGCAAAACTAAATCCGTAAGCCATAATCACAATCCGTCTCGAGTTTATTAATTTTTCTTTGTTTGTAACCCTGACATGGTACTAATTTTTATCTACCACCTGAAAAATTTCAAGACGATCCAATAGTCGGATCAAAAGTTATGGTCTTCATGCAAGTTATGCTCACATCAAATACATTTAAAATAAATTTCCACAAATAATTCCCCTCTGAGCCATCATCACAATTCATCTTAGTATTAATAATTGGTATTTGCTTGTAATCCCGATATAGTACTAATGTATATCTACCACCCCGTAAAATTTCAAGACGATCCAACGGTCGGATCAAAAGTTATATTCTCCAAGTTATGCTCCGCATCAAATACATTTAAAACAAAATTACACAACTAATTCCCCTCATCCATCCTCACAATCCATCTCAGATTTAGTAACTCGTCTTTGCTTGTAAAGCCGGCATAGTACTATGTGTATCTACCACTATATAAAATTTCAAGACGATCCAACTGGTCGGAATCAAAAGTTATGGACTCATTGAAGATATGCTCTCGCATTAAATACATTTAAAACAAACTTGCACAACTAATTCCCTAGAGCCATCATCACAATACATCCCGGTTTTAGTAAATAGTCTTTGCTTGTAACATCGGCATAGTACTAATGTGTATCTACCACCTTGTAAAATTTAAAGACGATCCAACGGTTAGATCAAAAGTTATGGTCTCCGAAGTTATGTTACGAATCAAATACATTTAAAATAAACTTTCACAACTAATTCCCCAAGTCCATCATCACAATAAATCTCAATTTTAGTAACTGGTCTTTACTCTTAACCCCGACATAGTAATAATGTGTATCTACCACCACGTAAAATTTCAAGACGATGCAACGTCGGATCAAAGTTATGGTATCTACAAGTTATGCTCCCGCATCAAATACATTTAAAATAAACTTTCACAACTAATTCCCCTTAGCCAAAATTACAATCCATTTCAGTTTAATTAACTGGAATTTCCTTATAACCTTGACATAGTACTAATGTGTATCTACCACTCTATAAAATTTCATGACGATCCAACTAGTCGGATCAAAAGTTATGGTCTACTGCAAGCTATACTCCCGCATCAAATACATTTAAAACAAAATTAGACAACTAATTCCCAGAGCCATCATCACAACTTGTCTTAGTTTTAGTAACTGGTCTTTGCTTGTAACCCCGGCATAGTACCAATGTGTATCTAACACCTGTAAAATTTTAAGACGATCCAACTGATGGTCGGATCAAAAGTTATGGTCTCCGAAGTTATGCTCCTACATCAAATACATTTAAAACAAACATGCACGACTACTTCCCCAGAGCCATCATCACAACCCGTCTCGGTTTTAGTAATTGATCTTTGGTTGTAATCCAAAGATAGTACTATATGTATCTATCACCCTGTAAAATTTGAAGACGATCCAACGGTCGGATCAAAAGTTATGGTCTATGGAAATTATGCTCCCGCATCAAATACATTTAAAACAAACTTGTACAACTAATTCCCAAAGCCATCATAACAATCCGTATCGAGTTTTAGTAACTAGTCTTTGCTTATATCCCGACATAGTACTATGTGTATCTACCACCCCTATAAAATTTCAAGACGATCCAATGGTCGGATCAAAATAATGGTCTCCATGAAGTTATACTCCCGTGATCAAATACATTTAAAACAAACTTACACAACTAATTCTCGATCCATCATCACAATCAATCTCAATTTTAGTAATCGGGTTTTTGGTCTTTGCTCTTAACTTAGGCATAGTACTATGTGTATCTACCACCTCTAAAATTTTAAGATGATGCAACGGTCGGATCAAAAGTTATGGTCTCCGTAAGTTATGTTCCCATCAAACACATTTAAAACAAACTTACACAACTAATTCCCTAGAGCCATCATCACAACCCGTCTAGGTTTTAAAAATTGGTCTTTGTTTATAACCACGGCATAGTACTTTATGTTTATCTACCACCTGTCAAATTTGAAAACGATCCATTCGGGTCGGAAAGTTATGGTCTCAGTAAGTTATGCTTACGCATCAAATACTTTTTAAAAATTACACAACTAATTCCCTAGATATATCATCACAATACCTCTCGCTTTAGTAACTAGTCTTTGCTTGTAACTCCAAAGATAGTACTATGTGTATCTACCACCTCGTAAAATTTCAAAACGATACAACAATCGGATCAAAAGTTACGGTCTTCGTAAATTATTCTCACACATCAAATACATCTTAAATAAGCTTGCACAACTAATTCTCCAGAGTTATTATCACAATCCATCACGCTTTTAGTAACTGCGGTCTTTACTTGTAACCCCATCATAGTACTATGTATATCTATCACCCCGTAAAATTTCAAGATGTTCTATGGTCGGATCAAAAGTTATGGTCTCATGCAAGTTATGCTCCCGCATAAATACCTTTAAAAATAAACTTGCACAACTAATTCCCAGAGCCATCATTACAATCCGTCTCGGTTTTAGTAAATGGGCTTTGATTGTAACTTGGCATAGTACTATGTGTATCTACCACCTTGTAAAAGTTCAAGATGATCCAATGATGGATCAAAAGTTATGGTCTCCGAAGTTATTCTCCCGCATCAAATATATTTAAAACAAACTTTCACAACTAATTCTCTAGAGCCATAATCACAAACCGTCTCGGTTTTAGTAATCTGGTCTTTTATTGTAAATCCACAACATAGTGCTAATGTATATCTACCACCGTGTAAAATTTCAAAACGATCCAACCGTCGGATCAAAAGTTATGGTCTCCGAAGTTATGCTCCCGCATCAAATGCATTTGAAACAAACTTTCACAACTAATTCCCCGAGCCATCATCACAATCGCTTTAGTTTTAGTAATTGATCTTTTCTTGTAACCCCAAAGACATAGTACTATATATATCTACACCTTGTAAAATTTCAAGACGATCCAACGATAGGATCAAAAGTTATGGTCTCCGAAGTTATGCTCCCACATCAAATACATTTAAAAGAAACTTATACAACTAATTCCCCGTGAGCCATCATCACAATCCGTCTCGTTTTAGTAACTGTTCTTTGCTTGTAACCTCGGCATAGAACTAATGTGTATCTACCATCCTATAAAATTTCAAGACGATCCAACGATCGGAACAAAAGTTATGGTCTCCGTAAGTTATGCTCCCATCAAATACATTTAAAACAAAATTACACAATTAATTCCCAAGAGTCATCATCACAATCCGTCTCAGCTTTACAAACTTTTTTACTTATAACCCCGACATAGTAATATGTGTATCTACCACCTTGTAAAATTTCAAGACGATCCAATGGTCGGATCAAAAGTTATGGTCTCCGCAAGTTATGCTCCCGCATCAAATATATTTAAAACAAACTTACACAACTAATTCCTAGAGCCATAATCACAATTCGTCTTAGTTTTAGTAACTAGTCTTTGCTTGTAACTCTGGCATAGTACTATGTATATCTACCACCCCTGAAAATTTTTAAGACGATCCAATCAATTCGGTTGCATCAAAAGTTATGGTCTCCATGAAGTTATGCTCCCTCATCGAATACATTTAAAGCAAACTTACACAACTAATTCCTCAAATCCATGATCACAATCCATCTTAGTTTTAGTAATTGGCCTTTGCTTTTAACCCCCAAGCGTAGCATTAATGTATATCTACCACCTTGTAAAATGTCAAAACGATCCAACTGATTGGATCAAAAGGTATAGTCTACGAACTTATGCTCCCGCATCAAATACATTTAAAACAAACTTACACAACTAATTCCCAGAGCTATAATCACAATCCATCTCATTTATTAACTGGTCTTTGCTTGTAAATACGGCATGGTACTACGTGTATCTACCACCCAAGAAATTTCAAGACGATTTAACTATTCGGATCAAAATTTATGGTCTCCGCAAGTTATGCTCCCGTATCAAATACATTTAAATCAAACTTGCACAACTAATTCCTCGAGCCTTCATCACAATTCGTTTCGCTTTTAATAACTGGTCTTTGCTTATAATCCCGACATAGTACTAATGTGTATCTACTACCCTTGTAAAATTTCAAAACAATCCAACGGTTGGATCAAAGTTATGGTCTCCATGAAGTTATGCTCCCGCATCAAATACATTTAATACAAACTTGAACAACTAATTCCCCCGCCATTTATCATCACAATACGTCCTCGGTTTTAAGAATCGGTCTTTCCTCTTAACCTCAAAGATAGTACTAATGTGTATCTACCACCACCGTAAAAATTTCAAGACGATGCAATGGTCGGATCAAAAGTTATGGTCTCCTGAAGTTATATTCCTACATCAAACTCATTTAAAACAAACTTACACAACTAATTCCCCAAAGCCATCATCACAATCCATGTTAGTTTTAGTAACTTGTCTTTGCTTGTAACCCCAACATAGTCTTATGTGTATTTACAATCTGTAAAATTTCAAGACGATCAAACGGTCGGATCAAAAGTTATGGTCTCCAAAAGTTATGCTCTGCATCAAACTAGTCTTTGCTTGTAACCTCGAAACCTGTAAAATTTAAAGACAATCCAACGGTTAGATTAAAAGTTATGGTTTAGAAAAAATGCTCCCACATCAATTACATTTAAAAAAACTTGCACACCTAATTCCCGCTAGCCATCATCACAATCCTTCTCGGTTTAGTAACTTGGTGTAGCTTGAACCCTAAGATAGTACTAATGTGTATCTACCACTTGTAAAATTTTAAGACAATCCAACAGTTGGATCAAAAGTTATGGTCTACTCAGAAGTTATGCTCATGCATTAAATATATTAAAACAAACTTGCACAACTAATTTCCCGAGCCATCATAAAATATGTCTTAGTATTAGTAACTAGTCTTTTCTTGTAATTTCGACATAGTACTAATGTGTATCTACCACCCTGTAAAATTTCAAGACGATACTGAATAGTGGATCAAAAGTTATGGTCTCTGCAAGTTATGCTCCTTACGCATCGAATACATTTAAAATAAACTTGCATAACTAATTCCATAGAGCCATTTTCAAAATCTACCTCATTTTTAGTAACCGGTTTTTACTTTGTAACCTCCTGTATAGTACTAATATGTATCTATTACCCTGTAAAATTTCAAGACGATCCAACTATCGAATAAAAAGTTATGGTCTCTGCAAGTTATTCTCCCACATCAAATACAATTAAAACAAACTTACACAACTAATTCTACATAGCCATCATCACAATCTGTCTCGGTTTTAGTATATGGTCTTTTGCTTTAAACTCGGTATGTAACCGTAGCATTATACTATGTATATATACCACCACCGTAAAATTTCAAGATGATCTAATGGCCGGATCAAATACATTTAAAACCAACTTACACAACTAACTCCCGCAGCCATCATCATAATCCATCTTAGTTTTAGTAATCGGCATTTGCTTGTAAACACGACGTAGTACTAATGTGTATCTACCACCACCGTAAATTTCAAGACGATTCAACAGTTGGATCGAAAGTTATGGTATCCTCGCAAGTTATGCTCCCGCATCAAATACATTTAAAATAAAATTACACGACTAATTCTCGAGAGCCATCATCACAATATGTCTTAGTTTTAGAAACTAGTCTTTGCTTGTAAGCCCGGCATAGTACTATGTGTATCTACCACCTTGTAAAATTTTAAGACGATCCAACGGTCGGATCAAAAGTTATGGTCTCCGCAAGTTATGCTCCCACATCAAATACATTTAAAAGAAACATCCACAACTAATTCCCATGAGCCGCTATCACAATCCGTCTCGGTTTAGTAATCGGTCTTTGCTTGTAATCCCGGCATAGTACTATTATATATCTACCACATGTAAAATTTCAAGACGATCCAATTGTCGGATCAAAAGTTATGGTCTCCGCAAGTCATACTCCCAGCATCTAATACATTAAAACAAACTCTCATAACTAATTCCTTAGAGCCATCATCACAATCCGTTTCAATTTTAGTAAATGGTCCTTTCTTTTAACCTTGACATAGTACTATGTATATCTACCACCACCTGTAAAATTTCAAGACGATCCAACTGCCGGTCGGATCAAAAGTTATGGTCTCATGAGTTATGCTCCCACATCAAATGCATTTAAAATAAACTTACACAATGCTAATTCTTCGTAACCATCTTCACAATCCTCACATTTTTAGTAACTAGTCTTTGCTTATAACTCCGGCATAAGATCTTATGTGTATCTACCACCTCTGTAAAATTTCATGACTATCCAAATCTGTCGGATCAAAAGTTATGGTCTCACGCTTATGCTCCCGCATCATTGTACATTTAAAAAACTTGTACAATTAATTCCCCAGATCCATCATCACAATCCATCTTAGTTTTATTAACTGGTCTTTTCTTGTAAGCCCGACATAGTGCTATGTGTATCTACCACCCTATAAAACTTCAAGACGATGCAATGCAAATCAAATCGAAAGATATGGTCTCCGCAAGTTATACTCTCTGCATCAAATACATTTAAAACAAACTTGCACAACTAATTCCCATAGCTATCATCACAAACCATCTAATTTTTAGTAACTAGTTTTTACTCGTAACCCCGTATAGTACTAATGTATATCTACCACCCTATAAAATTTTTAAATGATCCATCTGGTCGGATCAAAAGTAACGGTCTCCTCAAGTTTTGATCCCGCATCAAATACATCTAAAACAAACTTGCACAACTAATTCATCGAGCCATCATCACAATCAGTATCAGATTTTAGTAACCGGGTCTTTACTTGTAACCCCCGACATAGTACAAATGTGTATCTATAACCCTATAAAATTTAAAAACAATCCAATGGTCGGATAAAAAGTTATGGTCTCTGCGAGTTATTCTTCCGCATCAAATACATTTAAAATAAACTTACACAACTAATTCCCCTTAGCCATCATCACAAACCATCTCGGTTTAGTAACTGGTCTTTGCTTGAAACCGCGACATAGTACTATGTATATCTACCAACCTGTAAAATTTCAAGACGATCTAATTGTCGGATCAAAAGTTATGGTCTCATGAAGTTATGCTCCCGCATTAAATACATTTAAAACAAACTCGCATAACTAATTCCCAAGAGCCATCATCACAATCCGTCTCGGTTTTAGTAACTGGTCTTTGCTTATAACACCGACATAGTTCTAATTTTTATCTACCACCAGTAAATTTCAAGACGATCCAACGGTCGAATCAAAAGTTATGGTCTCATGAAGTTATGCTCCGCATCGAATACATTTACAACAAACTTGCACAACTAATTCCCCAGAGCCATTATCACAATCGGTCTCATATTTAGTAACTGGTCCTTGTTTGTAACCTTGGCATAGTACTAATGTGTATCTACCATCCTTTAAATTTCAAAACAATCCAATAATTAGGATCAAAAGTTATGGTCTCATGAGTTATGCTCCCGCATCAAATACTTTTAAAACAAACTTGCATAACTAATTCCCAGAGCGATCATCACAATCCGTCTCAATTTTGGTAATCGGTCTTTACTTGTAACCCCGATATAGTACTAATATGTATCTACCACCTGTAAAATTTCAAGACAATCCAACATCTGGATCAAAAGTTATGGTCTCCATGAAGTTATTCTCCTACATCAAATACAATTAAAAACTTGCACAACTAATTTTACATAGCCATCATCACAATTTGTCCCGGTTTTAGTAAATGGTCTTTGCTTGTAACCCCATCATAGTACTATGTATATCTACCACCATGTAAAATTTCAAGATGATCCAACCGGTAGGATCAAAAGTTAGGTCTCCGTGAAGTTATGCTCCCGCATCAATTATATTTAAAACAAACTTGCACAACTAATTCCCCAGAGCCATCATCACAATCCATCTCGGTTTTATTAACGGTCTTTGCTTGTAACCTCGGCATAATACTATGTGTATCTACCACCTGTAAAATTTCAAGACGATCCAAAGGTCGATCAAAAGTTATAGTCTCATGAAGTTATGCTCATGCATCAAATACATTTAAAATAAACCTGCACAACTAAATCCCCAAAGCCATCATCACATTCCTTCTCGGTATCGTAACATGTCTTTGTTTGTAACCCCAGCGTAAGATGATACTAATGTTTATCTACTACCCTAAAAATTTCAAGATGATCCAACTGGACGGATCAAAAGATTACAGGTCTCCATGTTTTGCTCCCGCATCAAATACATTTAAAACCAACTTGTAGAACTATTTCCCTAGAGCCATCATCACAATCCATCATAGTTTTAGTAACTAGTATTTGCTTGTAACCACGGCATTCTACTATGTGTATATACCACTCTGTAAAATTTTAAGACGATTCGATTGAATGGTCGGATAAAAGTTATGGTCTCCGTAAGTTATGCTCCCGCATTTAATACATTTGAAACAAAATTACACAACTAATTCCCAAGATTCATCATCACATTCCGTTTAAGTTTTACAAACTGGTCTTTGCTTGAAACCCTGGCATAGTACTATGTGTATCTACCACCTCGTATAATTTAAAGATGATCCAATCGGTGGGATCAAAAGTTATGGTCTCCACAAGAGTTATGCTCCCACATCAAATACATTTAAAACAAACATGTACAACTAATTCCACAGGAGCTATCATCACAATCTATCTCGGTTTTAGTAAATGGTCTTTACTCTTAATCCCTTGGAGTATAGTACTATTGTGTATATACCACTCTATAAAATTTCAAAGCGATTCAACAAACGGATTAAAGTTATGGTCTCACTTGATTATGCTCCCGCATCAAAACATTTAAAACAAACTTGCACAACTAATTCCCGAACCATCATCACAATCCATTTCAGGTTTAGTAAGCTGGTATTTGCTTGTAACCCAGGCGTAGTATTAATGTGTATCTACCACCGTAAAAATTTCAAGACGATCCGGCGGTCGGATCAAAATTTATTGTCTCCATGAAGTTATGCTCCCGCATCAAATACATTTAAAAAACTTGCACAACTAATTCCCACAGTAGCTATCATCACAATTCATCTCAATTTTAGCAATTGGTCTTTGTTTATAACCCGGCATATTACTAATATTTATCTACCACCATGAAAATTTCAAGGCGATTGATCTAATGGTGGGATCAAAGTTATGGTCTCATGAAGTTATGCTCCCACATCAAATACATTTAAAACAAAATTGCGCAACTACTTCCTAGAGCCATCATCACAATCTATCTCAGTTTAAGTAACTTGTTTTTTCTTGTTACCTCGGTATAGTACTATGTATATCTACCACCCTATAAAATTTGAAGGCGATCCAACGTCGGGATCAAAAGTATGGTCTTATGAGTTATTCTCCCATCGAATACATTTAAAATAAATTTTCCCAACTAATTCCTTGAGCCATCATCACAAACCATCTAAGTTTTAGTAACTAGTCTTTGCTTGTAACCTAGACATAATACTAATGTATATCTACCACCCCAGTAAAATTACAAGACGATCCAACGTTGGATCAAAAGTTATGGTCTCCGAAGTTATGCTCCCACATCAAATACATTTAAAACAAACCTACACAACTAATTCCCACGGGCCATCATCACAATCCTCTCGGTTTCATTAACTGGTCTTTGCTTATAACCCTGGCATAGTCTATGTGTATCTACCACCTGTAAAATAAAAAGACGATCCAACGGTCGGATCAAATGTTATGGTCTCGTAAATTATGCTCTCGCATTAAATACATTTAAAACAAACTTGCACAACTAATTCTCCGAGTCAACATCACAATCTATCTCAGTTATAGTAACTTAGGTCTTTGGTTGTAACCTCGGCATAGTACTAATGTATATCTACCACCCCGTAAAATTTCAAGACGATCAACGGTCGGATCAAAAGTTATGTTCTCCATAAGTTATGCTCCCTCATCAAATACATTTCAAATAAACTTGCACAACTAATTCCCAGAGCCATCAACAAATTCGTTTCATTTTTAGTAACTGGTCTTTGCTTGTAACCTGGGCATATTACTATGTTTATCTACCACCTTTGAAAAATTTCAAGACTATCCAACGGTCGGATCAAAAGTTATGGTCTCCATGAAGTTATGCTCCCTTATCAAATACATTTAAAACAAACTTACAAAACTAACTCCCAGAGCCATCATAATACATTTAAAAATAACTTGCACAAATAATTCCCTAGAGCCATCATCACAATCCGTCTTAATTTTAGTAACTGGTCTTTCTTGTAACCCATGGCATAGTATTATGTGTATCTACCACCATGTAAAATTTCAAAAGCGATACAAAGTTCGGATAAAAAGTTATGGTCTACGCAAGTTATGCTTTCGCATCAAATATGTTTAAAACAAACTTCAAGACGCGATCCAACGGATCAAAAGTTATGGTCTCATGAAGTTATGCTCCGCATCAAATATTTTTAAAACAAACTTGCATAGCTAATTCGCTAAAACCATCATCACAATCCGTCTTAGTTTAGTAACTAGTCTTTACTTATAACCCCTGACATAGTACTATTAGTATCTACCACCTTGTAAAATTTCAAGACGATCCAGCTGGACGGATCAAAAGTTATGGTCTCCGAAAGTTATGCTCCCGCATCAAATATATTTAAAACAAACTTACACACATAATTTCCCATAGCAATTATCACAATCGGTCTTAGATTTAGTAAATATTCTTTGTTTGTAATGCCAACATAGTACTAATGTGTATCTACCACCTGTAAAAATTCAAGACTATCCAGTACTCACTGGGATAAAATGTCATGGTCTACACAGATATGCTCTCACATCAAATACATTTAAAACAAACTTACACAACTAATTCCCTATAGCCATCATTACAATTCATCTCGGTTTTAGTAATCGGTGCGTCACTTGTAACTCAGATATAAGTACTATGTGTATCTACCTCCTGTAAAATTTCAAGGCGATCTGAATTCGGTCGGATCAAAAGTTATGGTCTCCGCATGAGTTATGCTCCCGCATAAAATAAATTTAAAACAAACTTGCACAACTATTTCCCCATAACCATCATCATAATCCGTCTTAGTTTTAGTAACTCATTTTTTTCTTGTAACCTCGACATAGTATTATGTGTATCTACCACTCTATAAAATTTCAAGACGATCAACGGTCGGATCAAAAGTTATGGTCTCCAAGAGTTATGCTCCCACATCAAATACATTTAAAATAAAATTACACAATTAATTCCCAAGAGCCATCATCACAATCCATCTCAATTTTATTAACGGGTCTTTGCTTGTAATTCGGCATAGTACTTGTGTGTATCTACCACCCTATAAAATTTTAAGATGATCCAATATCGGATCAAAAGTTATGTCTCATGAGTTATTCTCCCACATCAAATACATTTAAAACTTTTGCACAACTAATTCCCTAGAGCCATCATTACAATTCATCTCGGTTTAATAATTTGTCTTTACTTGTAACCCAGGCATAGTCTATGTGTATTTACCACCACTTAAAATTTCAAGACAATCCAACTGTCGGATCAAAAGTTATGGTCTCTACAAGTTATGCTCTGCATCAAATACATTTAAAACAAACTTACACAAAATATTCCCTAGAGCCATCATCACAATCCATCTCAATTTTAGTAACCGATCTTTGCTTATAACCCCTGAAGCATACTACTAATTAGTATCTACCACCTTGTAAAATTTCAAAAGCGATCCAACAGATTTGGATCAAAAGATATTGTCTCCAAAATTATGCTCTAACATCAAATACATTTAAAACAAACTTACACAACTAATTCCCCTGGATCCATCATCGCAACTGCTTAGTTTTAGTAATTGGTCTTTGTCACCTCAGTAAATTTCAAGGCGATCCAACGATCGAATAAAAAGTTATGGTCTCATGAAGATATGCTCTTGCATCAAATACATTTAAAACAAACTTGCACAACTAATTCCTTAAAGCCATCATTACAATTCATCTCGGTTTTAATAATTTGTCTTTACTTGTAACCCCTACATAATACTAATGTGTATCTACCACCCCGTAAAATTTCAAGACGATCCAATACCGGTCGGATCAAAAGTTATGGTCTCTAAGTTATGCTCCGCATCAAATAAATTTAAAACAAACTTACACAACTAATTCCCCAGATCCATCATCACAATCCGTCTCAGTTTATGTAACTTGGTTTTCCTTGTAACCTCGACATAGTATTATGTGTATCTACCACCACTCAGTAAAATTTCAAGGCGATCCATGGTCGGATCAAAAGTTATGGTCTCCATGAAATTATGCTCCCGCATAAAATACATTTAAAATAAACTTGCACAACTAATTCCAATGAGCCATCATCATAATCTGTCTCAATTTTAGTAACATGTATTTTCTTGTAACCCCGGACATAGTCTTATGCGTATCTACCACCCTGTAAATTTCAAGACAATCCAACGGTCGGATCAAAAAAGTTATGGTCCCCGCAAGTTATGCTCCCACGCCAAATACATTTAAAAAAACTTACACAACTAATTCTAGCAAGAGCCATCATCACAATCCATCTCAAATTTGAGTAACTGGTCTTTTATTGTAATTTTGGCATAGTACTATATTTGTATCTACCCACTGTAAAATTTGAAGGCGATCCAATGCAGTCGGATCAAAAGTTATGGTCTCTAAGTTATTCTCCCGCATCATATACATGCACAACTAATTCCCTTGAGCCATCATCACAAATCATCTCGGTTTTAGTAACTGGTCTTTGCTTGTAACCTCAAAGCATAGTACTATGTATATATACCACCTCGTGAATTTCAAAACGATCAAAAGTTATGGTCTCTCGTAAGTTATGCTCTCACATCAAATACATTTAAAACAAACTTGCACAACTAAATCCATGAGCTATAATCACAATCCATCTCATTTTTAGTAAGCTGGTCTTTGCTTGTAATCCCGGCATTGTACTATGTGTATATACCACCCTATAAAATTTCAAGGCGATTGATAATCGGATAAAAAGTTATGGTCTCCATGAGTTATGCTCCCGCATCAAATACATTTAAAACAAACTTGCACAACTAATTCTCGAGCCATCATCACAATCCTTCTCAATTTTAGTAATTAGTCTTTGCTTGTAACCCCGCATAATACTAGTGTCTATCTACCACCTTGTAAAATTTCAAGACGATCAACTGGTCGGATCAAAAGTTATTGTCTCCACAAGTTATGCTCCCACATCAAATACATTTAAAATAAACTTGCACAACTAATTATCCAGAGCCATCATCACTATCCGTCTCATTTTTAGTAACTGGTCTTTTCTTTGAACCCCAACATGATACTAATGTGTATCTACCACCAGTGAAAATTTCAAGGCGATCCAATTGTCGGATAAAAAGTTATGGTCTCTGAGTTATGCTCCCACATCAAATGCATTTAAAAGAACCTTTCACAACTAGTTCCCCAGAGCCAACATAACAATCTGTTTCTTTTTTAGTAACTGGTCTTTGCTTTCGTAACTCTGGCATAGTACTAATGTATATCTACCACACTTTAAAATTTTAAGACGATCCAACCGTCGGATTAAAAGTTATGGTCTCCATAATTTATTCTCCCGCATCAAATACATTTAAAACAAATTTGTACAACTAATTCCCTTGAGCCATCATCACAAACCATCTCAATTTTAGTAATTGGTCTTTGTTTGTATCCACGACATATAACTATGTATATCTACCACCCTTTAAAATTTATGGTCTCATGAAGTTATTATCCCGCATCAAATACATTTAAAACAAACTTACACAAATAATTCCCCTTTGAGCCATCATCACAATCCATCTCGATTTTAGTAATGGTCTTTGTTTATAACACCAACATAATACTAATGTGTATCTACCACCTTGTAAAATTTCAAGCAATCCAACGGTCGGATCAAAAGTTATGGTCTCCACAAAGTTATGCTCCCGCATCAAATACATTTAAAACAAACTTACTCAACTAATTTCCTAAAACCATCATGATAATCGGTCTCGGTTTAGTAACTGGTCTTTGCTTGTAACCCCGCATAGTCTTATATGTGTATCTACCACCCCTGAAACATTTCAAGATGATCCAATGGTCGGATAAAAAGTTATGGTCTCCGCAAGTTATGCTCCCCACATTAAATACATTTAAAACAAACATACACAACTAATTCCCCGAGAGCCAACATCACAATACATCTCAATTTTAGTAATTGGTATTTGTTTATAAACCCGGCATAGTACTAATGTGTATCTATCCTCTGTAAAATTTTAAGACGATCCAACGGCCGGATCAAAAGTTATGGTCTCCATGAAGTTATGCTCCGAATCAAATACATTTAAAACAAACTTGCACAACTAATTCCCTATAGCCATATTCACAATCCATATCGTGTTAATAACTTGTTTTTGCTTGTAACCTTGGCATATTTCTAATATGTATCTACCACCTTTTCAGTAAACTTTCAAGATGATCCAACAATTGAATCAAATGATATGTTCTCTCAAGTTATGCTCCCGCATCGAATACATTTAAAACAAACTTGCATAACTAATTCACCGAGTCATCATCACAACCCGTCTCGGTTTAGTAATCGGTCTTTGCTTATAACTTTGGCATAGTACTATGTGTATTTATCACTCAGAAAATTTCAAGACGATCGATGGTAGGATCAAACGTTATGGTCTCTCCAAGTTATGCTCCGCATCAATTACATTTAATACAAAATTACACAACTAATTCAACAGAGTCATCATCATTATCCGTCTCAATTTTTAACCGGTGTTTGCTTGTAACACCAGATAGTACTATGTATATCTACCACCTCTGTAAATTTCAAGATGATCCAATGGTCAGATCAAAAGTTATGTTCTCCGAAAGTTATGCTCCCGCATCAAATACATTAAAACAAACTTGCACAACTAATTTTTCGTGAGCCATCATTAGAAAATATGTCTCGCTTTAGTAACTAGTCTATGCTTGTAACCCTGGCAGAATAGTACAAATGTGTATCGACCACCTCAGTAAATTTCAAGACGATTCAACGATCGGATCAAAAGTTATGGTCTCCGCACGTTATGCTTCGCATCGAATACATTTAAAACAAACTTACATAAATAATTCCGCAGATCCATCATCACAATCTGTCTAAGTTTTAGTAACTTTTTTTGTTTGTAACCTGACATAGTATTATATATCTACCACCATGTAAAATTTCAAGACGATCCAACTGGACGGATCAAAAGTTATGGTCTCTGCAGTTATGCTCCCGCATCAAATACATTTAAAACAACCGCACAACTAATTCCCCAGAGCCATCATCACAATCCGTCTCTATTTTAGTAACTAGACTTTGCTTGTAATCCCAGCATAGTACTAATGTGTATCTACCACCACCGTAGAAATTTCAAAACAATCCAACAGTTAGATCAAAAGTTATGGTATCAAAAGTAAGTTATGCTTCCGCATCAAATAAATTTAAAACAAAATTACACAACTGATTCCCTAGAGACATCATCACAATCTGTCTCAGATTTAATAACTGGTCTTTACTTGTAACTCCCGACATAGTACTATGTTTATCTACCACCCCAGTAAAATTTCAAGACGGTCCAACGGTCGGATCAAAAGTTATGGTCTCTGCAAGTTATGCTCCCGCATCAAATACATTTAATACAAACTTGCACAACTCATTCCACGGAGCCATCATCACAATCCATCTCGGTTTTAGTAACTGGTCTTTGTTTGTAATCCTAGCATAGTACTAATTTATATCTACCACCTTGTAAAATTTCAAGACGATCCAACTGGGGTTCAAAAGTTATGGTCTCCACAAGTTATGCTTCCGCATAAAATACATTTAAAACAAACTTGCACAACTAATTTTTCGAGCCATCATCACAAAATGCCTAAGTTTTAGTAACTCATCTTTGCTTATAACCCCAACATAGTACTATGTGTATCTACCACCTGTAAATTTTATCTGGATCCAACAAGTTGGATCGAAGTTATGGTCTCTGCAAGTATGCTTCCACATCAAATACATTTAAAACAAACTTGTAAAACTAACTCTGCAGAGTCATCATCACAATCCATCTCATCTTTAGTAACCGGTCTTTCCTTGTCACCCCAACATAGTACTATGTATATCTACCACAATGTAAAATTTTAAGACGATTTAACGGTTGGATCAAAAGTAATGGTCTCCTGAAGATTTGCTCCCATCAAATATATTTAAAACAAACATGCAAAACTAATTCCCCAGAGCCATGATCACAATACGTCTCGGTTTTAATAGCTAGTCTTTTCTTGTAACCTCATATAAAATTAATGTATATCTACCACCCTTTAAAATTTAAAGACGATCTAAGCGGTTGGATCAAAAGTTATGGTCTCAGAAAATTATGCTCCCGCATCAAAATGCATTTAAAACAAACTTACACAACTAAATCCCCAGAGTCATCATCATAGTCCGTCTCGGTTTTATTAACCATTCTTTTCATGTAGAACCGACATTGTACTAATGTATATCTACCACCTGTAAAATTTCAAGACGATCAACGGTTGAATAAAAATTATGGTCTCCACAAGTTCTCTTCCGCATCAACTACATTTAAAAGAAACTTACACAACTAACTCCCTAGAGTCATCATCACAGTCATCCCGGTTTTAGTAATTGGTATTTGCTTGTAACCCCAACATTGTACTAATGTATATCTATCCCATGTAAGATTTAAAGGCGATCGATGGTCGGATCAAAAGTTATGGTCTTCGCATAGTTATGCTCCCGCATCAAATACATTTAAAATAAACTTACAGCTAATTCCCAGAGCCATCATCACAATCTGTCTCGGTTTTAGTCACCGGTCTTTGCTCGTAACCCAACGTATTACTATGTATATCTACCACCAGTAAAATTTCAAGACAATATAAAGGTCGGATCGAAAAGTTATTGTTTCCATGTTATGCTCCCACATCAAATACATTTAAAATAAACTTAAACAACAAATTCTCTGAGCCATCATCACAATCCATCTCGGTTTAGTAATCGGTCTTTCTTGTAACATCACACGATAGTACAAATATATATCTAGCACCCCGTAAAATTTCAAAAGGATTCAACGGTTGATTAAAAAGTTATGGTCTTCCCAAGTTATGCTCCCGCATTAAATACATTTAAAACAAACTTACACAACTAATTCTCTAGAGCCATCATCACAAAACATATAAGTTTTAGTAACGGTCTTTGCTTGAAACCCCAATAGTATAATATGTATGTACCACCTTGCAAAATTTCAAGACGATCACACAGTCGGATCAAAAGTTAGTCTCCGCAAGTTATGCTCCCTCATCAAATACATTTAAAAACAAACTTACACAACTAATTCCCCAGAGCCATCATCACAATCCATCTCGGTTTTAGTAACTGGTATTTTCTTATAACCCCAACGCTTTACTATGTATATCAACCACCGTAAAATTTCAAGATGATCCAAACTAGGTCGGATCAAAAGTTATGGTCTCCACAAGTTATGCTCCCGTATCAAATACATTTAAAACAAACTTACAAAACAAATTCCTTAGAGCCATCATCACAATCCGTCTCGGTTTTAGTAAAGCTGGTCTTTGTTTATAACTACAACATAGTACAAATATATATGTAGCACCTCGTAAAATTTCAAGACGATTCAACGGTTGGATCAAAAGCTATGGTCTTCGCAAGTTATGCTCCCACATCAAATACATTCAAAACAAACTTACACAACTAATTTCATTGAGAGCCATCATCACAAAACGTATCGGTTTTAGTAACCGGTCTTTACTTTAAACCCCAACATAGTATTAATATGTATCAACCGCCTTGTAAAATTTCAAGATGATTACACAATCGGATCAAAAGTTAGTCTCCGTGAAGTTAGTCGGATCAAACTTACACAACTAATTTCAGTAGAGCCATCATCACAATTTGTCTCAATTTTAGTAATTTGCCTTTGTTATAACCTAGCATAGTACTATGTGTATCACCACCTTGTAAAATTTCAAGACGATCCAATGGTAGGATCAAAAGTTAGTTTCTCGCAAGTTATGCTCTCGCATCAAATACATTTAAAACAAACTTGCACAACTAATTTCGTAGAGCCATCATCACAATCCATTTAAGTTTTAGTAACTGGTCTTTTCTTGTAACCCCAACATAGTACTAATGTGTATCTACCACCACTGTAAAATTTCAAGACGATCCAATGATTCATCAAAGTTTTGGTCTCTACAAGAGTTACTGCTCCACATTAAATACATTTAATACAAACTTGCACAACTAATTCCATAAAGCCATCATCACTATCCATATCGTTTTAGTAACTAGTCTTTGCTTTGTAACCCAAAGATAGTGCTTTATGTATATCTACCACACTATAAATTTCAACACTATCCAACGGTCGGATCAAAAGTTGTGGTCTCCATGAGTTATGCTCTGCATCAAATATATTTTAAAACAAACTTGCACTAGTAATTCCTAGAGAAATCATCACAATCCATCTCAGTTATAGTAACTCATCTTTGCTTGTAACCGCACATAGTACAAATGTATATCTAGCACCCTGTAAAATTTCAAGACGATTAATTCGCCGGTCGGATCAAAAGTTATGGTCTCCACAAGTTATGCTCCGCATCAAATACATTTAAAACAACTTTCACAACTAATTCCCACGAGCCATCATCTCAAATCGTCTTAGTTTTAGTAAATGGTCTTTGCTTGTAACCCAAGCATGTATTAATATGTATCTACACAATGTAAAATTTGAAGATGCAACGGTCGAATAAAAAGTTATGGTCTCCTGACAAGTTATGCTCCCGCATCAAATACATTTAAAACAAACTTTCACAACTAATTCCCAGAGCTATCATCACAATCCGTCTCAAGTTTAGTAGACTGATCTTTGCTTGTAACCCCAGTATAGTACTATGTGTATCTACCACCATGTAAAATTTCAATACGATCCAACGATCGGATCAAAATTCATGGTCTCCATGAGTTATTCTTCCACATCAAATATTTTTAAAACAAACTTATACAACTAATTCCGCTTGAGCCATCATCACAAACTGTCTCGGTTTAGTAATTGGTCTTTGCTTGTAACCCAAGCATAGTTCTAATGTGTATCTACCACGCTTGATAAAATTCAAGACGATCCAATGGTCGGATCAAAACTTATGGTCTCCGCATGAGTTATTCTCCCACATCAAATACATTTGAAACAAACTTGTCATAACTAAATCCCCATATCCATCATAACAATCCATCTCAATTTTAGTAACTGGTCTTTGCTTGTAAATCGCATAGTAATAATGTGTATCTACCACCTTTGTAAAATTCAAGACGATCTAACGGTCGGATCAAAAGTTATGGTCTCCGCATGAGATATGCTCTCGCATTAAATACATTTGAAACAAACTTGCACAACTAATTCCCAGAGCCATCATCACAATCCATTTCAATTTTAGTAAGCTGGTATTTACTTTTAACCACGGCATAGTACTAACGTGTATCTATCATGCTTTGTAAAATTTTAAGAAGATCCAATGGATGGATAAAAAGTTATAGTCTCCGCGTCGATTATGCTCCTGCATCGAATACAATTAAGACTAACTTACACAACTACTTCCATGAGCCATCATCACAATCCGTCTTATTTTAGTAACTGGTCTTTGCTTGTAAACCCAGGTATAGTAATAATGTGTATCTACCACGCCGTAAAAATTCAAGGCGATCCAATGGTAGGATCAAATGTTATGGTCTACGCAGTTATGCTCCCTTATCGATACATTTGAAACAAACTTGCAAACTAATTCCCAGAGCCATCATCACAATTCATTTCCGTTTTAGTAATCTGTTATTTGCTTATAACCTCGACATAGTACTATGTGTGTCTATCATCCTATAAAATTTCAAGAAGATCCAGCGGTTTGATCAAAAGTTATGGTCTTATGAAGTTATGCTCCTGCATCAAATACAATTAAAATTAACTTGCACAACTAATTCCATAGAGCCATCATCACAATGTCTGTCTCGAGTTTTAGTAACTGGTCTTTGCTTGTAATCTCGGTATAGTACTATTATGTATCTACCACCCCGTAAAATTTCAAGACAATCCACGGTCGGATCAAAAGTTATGGTCTCTGCAAGTTATGCTTCCATATCAAATGCATTAAAAAAACTTACACAACTAACTCCACAGAGCCATCATCTAGTCCATCTCGGTTTTAGTAACCGGTCTTTCCTTGTAACCCCAACATAGTACTAATGTATATTTACGACCACTGTAATATTTCAAAACGATTGATTCGGATCAAAGTTATCGTCTCCATGATTATGCTCCCGCTTGAAATGCATTTAAAATTAACTTACACAATTAATTCCCTTGAGCCATCATCTTTGATCCATCTCGGTTTAATAACGGGTCTTTTCTTGTAACCCCAGCATAGTAATAATGTATATCTCGCCACCTTGTAAAATTTAAATACGATCAAACGATTGGATCAAAAGTTATGGTCTCATGAGTTATGTTCTCGCATCAAATGCATTTAAAACAAATTTACAAAGCTAATTTCCCAGAGCCATCATCACAATCCGTCTCGGTTTTAGTAACCGGTCTTTTCTTGTAACCCCATCATAATACTAATGTATATCTACCACCTTGTAAAATTTCAAGATGATCCAACAATCGGATCAAAAGTTATAGGTCTCTGTAAGATATGCTCTTGCACTAAATACATTTTAAAAAATACAAATAATTCCCCATAACCATCATTACAATCATCATCAAAATTTTAATAACTAGTCTTATCTTGTAACCCCATCATAATACTAATGTATATCTACCACCTGTAAAATTTCTAGCGATTAAGCGGTCGGATAAAAGTTATGGTCTCATGAAGTTATGTTCTCACATTAAATACATTAATACAACTTGAACAAATAATTCTCCACACCATCATCACAATCTGTCTCAATTTTAGTAACTGGTCTTTGCTTGTAACCCCTGCATAGTACTTATGTATATCGACCACCTTGTAAAATTTCAAGGCGATCTAACGCAGTCGAATCAAAAAGTTATAGTCTCTGCGAGTTATGCTTCCGCATCAAACACATTTAAAATAAACTTGCACAACTAATTCCCCGAGTCATCATCACAATCCGTCTCAGTTTTAGTAACTAGTCTTTGCTTATAACCTTTGAAGCATAGTACTATGTATATCTACCACCTGTAATATTTCAAGACGATCCAACGGTCGGATAAAAAGTTATGGTCTCATGAAGTTATGCTCCCGCATCAAATGCATTTAAAACAAACTTGCACAACTAATTTTCAAGAGTCATCATCATAATCCGTCTCTAGGTTTTAGTAACTGGTATTTGCTTTGATAACCCCATCATAGTACTATGTATATCTACCACCCGTAAAATTTCAAGATGATCCAACAATCGGATAAAAGTTATGGTCTTCGCAAATTATGCTCCGCATCAAATACAATTAATTTCCTAGAGTCATCATCACAATTCGTCTCAATTTTTGTAACCGGTCTTCGCTTGTAACTCTAACATAGTATTAATGTATACCTACCACTTTGAAGATTTCAAGACGATCCAACTATCGGATCAATAGTTATGGTCTCCACAAGTTATGCTCCTTCATCAAATACATTTAAAAACTTACGTGACTAATTCCTCGAGTCATCATCACAATCCGTCTCGGTTTTAGTAACTAGTCTTTGTTTGTAACACCAGCGATAGTTTTATGTATATCTACTTATACCCCGTAATAATTCAAGACGATTTAACGGTCGATCAAAAGTTATCGTCTCATGAGTTATCTCCCGCATCAAAATACATTAAAAAAATGTGCACAACTAATTCCACAGAGCCATCATTACAATCTGTCATGTCTTAATAATTGCTCTTTTGCTTGTAACTCCATCATAGTACTAATGTGTATGTACCACCCTATAAAATTTTAGGGCGATCCAACGGTTGGAGCAAAAGTTATGGTCTCTGTAAGTTATGCTCTGCATCAAATGCATTTAAAACAAACTTACACAACTAAATCCCTAGAGCCATCATCACAATCTGTCTCTATTTTATAACTGGACTTTTATAACCCTAGCATAGTACTATGTATATCGACCACCTTGTAAAATTTCAAGACGATCCAACGGTCGGATAAAAATATTGTCTCCCGAAAGCTATGCACCCGCATCAAACACATTTAAAAAGCTTACACGCGGCTAATTCCTAGAGCCATCATAAGAATCCGTCCTCGCTTTTAATAAGCGGTCTTAGCTTTTAACCCAGGATATAGTACTATGTATATCTACCACCTGTAAATTTCAAGACGATCCAGCGGTCGGATCAAAAGTTATGGTCTCATGAAGTTATGCTCTGCAAATACATTTAAAACAAACTCTCACACTAATTCCTCGAGCCATCATCACAATTAATCTCAGTTTTATAAGCTGTTTCTTTACTTGTAATCCCGACATAGTAATAATGTGTACCTACCACCTCAGTAAATTTTCAAAGCGATTTAATGGTCGGATCAAAAGTATGGTCTCACGCGAGTTATGCTCTCGCATCCAATGGTCGCATCAGAAGTTATGGTCTCCAAGAGTTATTATACCGCATCAAATACATTTAAAAAATTACACAACTAATTCCTCACGAGCCATCATTAAATCCATCTCGGTTTTAGTAACTGGTCTTTACTTGTAACCTGCGTAGTATTATGTGTATCAACCACCTGTAAAATTTCAATATGATCCAATGATCGGATCAAAAGTTATGGTCTCTGAAAGTTATGCTCCCGCATCAAATACATTTAAAATAAACTTACACAATTAATTTCCCATAGCCATCATCACAATCCGTCTCAATTTTAGTAAGCTTGGTATTTCTTGTAACCCCGACATAGTACTATGTGTATATCTTACTACCACCTTTGTAAAATTTCAAGATGATCCAACGGTCGGATAAAAGTTATGGTCTCTGCAAGTTATGCTCTTGCATCAAATACATTTAAAACAAACTTACACAACTAATTTTTTTAAAGCCATCATCACAATCTATCTCATATTTAGTACCCGGTCTTTTTGCTTATAATCCGTATAATACTATGTCTATCTACCATCATGTAGAATTTCAAGACGATCTGATCTGGTCAAATCAAAAGTTATGGTCTCCTTGAAGTTATGCTTCTACCGCATCAAATACATTTAAAACAAAATTACACAACTAATTCCCCTGACCCATTATCACAATCCATCTCGGTTTTAGTAATCGACATTTGTTTGTAACTGACATAGTCTTATGTATATCTACCACCCTCTCAAATGTCAAGATGATCAACGTCGGATCAAAAGTTATGGTCTTCGTAAGTTATACTCCCATCAAATACATTTAAAACAAACTTACACATTAATTCCCCAAATCCATCATCACAATATGTCTCGGTTTTACTAACCGGTCTTTTCTTGTAACATGACATACATAGTACAAATATATATCTAACACCACTCGTAAAATTTTAAGATGATCTAACGATTGAATCAAAAGTTATGGTCTCTGCTGCGTTATGCTCCGCATCAAATACATTTAAAAACTTACACAATTAATTCCCCTAAGCCATCATTACAATCATCTCTGGTTTTAGTAATGCTGATCTTTGCTTGTAACTCGGTATAGTACTTATGTGTATCTACCACCTGTAAAATTACAAGGCGATCCAGCAGGTCGGATCAAAAGTTATGTTCTTCAAATGTTATGATCCCCGCATCAAATAAATTTAAAACAAACTTGCCAACTAATTTCATAGAGCCATCATCACAATTCGTAAAAGTTTTAGTAACTGGTCTTTGCTTGTAACCCCAAAATAGTACTAATAATGTATCTACCACCTGTAAAATTTCAAAATGATCAAACGGCCGGATCGAAAGTTATGGTCTCTGCGAGTTATGCTCCCGCATCAAATACATTTAGTACAAAATTATACAACTAATTCAACGAGTCATCATCACTATCCGTCTCTCGTTTAAGCTTGGTGTTTGCTTATAACACCAGATAGTACTATGTATATCTACCACCCTGTAAATTTCAAGACGATCCGACGGTTGGATCGAAGTTATGTTCTCCGCAAGCTATGCTCCCTGCATCAAATACATTTAAAACAAATTTGCATAACTAATTCCCCAGAGCCATCATCACAATCCGTCTCGATTTTAATAACCGGTCTTTACTTGTAACTCTTGATAAGTCTTATGCGTATCTACCACCATGTAAAATTTAAGGATGATCCAACGGTTGAATCAAAGTTATGGTCTCCAGAAGTTATGCTCCGCATCAAATGTATTTAGAAAAACTTACACAAATATTTCCCAGGTGTCATCATCACAATCCGTCTAAGTTTTAGTAATGGTCTTTGCTTGTAACCACGGCGTGGCATAATACTTGATGTGTATCTACCACTCAAAATTTCAAGATGATCCAATAGTCGGATAAAAAGTTATGTTATCAAAAATAAGTTATGCTCCCGCATCGAAATACATTTAAAACAAACTTACACACTAATTCACCGAGCCATCATCACAATCCATCTCGGTTTTAGTAATCGACCTTAGTATTATGTATATCTATCACCCTAAAAACTTCAATACGATCAGCAGTCGGATCAAAATTTATGGTCTCATGAGTTATACTCCAGAATCAAATACATTTAAAACAAACTTACAAGTAGCTCCCGAGCCATCATCACAAGTGGAATCATCCCTGTAAGATTTAAAACGATCGACGATCGGATCAAAAGTTATGGTTCTCTAAAATTTATTCTCACGCATCAAATAAGTTTTAAAAACTTGCAAAACTAACTCCGCATGAAAGCATTCATAATAATCCGTCTAAGTTTCGATGGTGGTCTTTGCTTGTAACTGACATAGTACTAATTTATATCTAACACCTGTAAAATTTCAAGACGATCAACAATCGAATCAAAAGTTATGGTCTCATGAAGTTATGTTCCCGTATCAAATACATTTAAAACAAACTTACACAATAAATTCCCCAGGCCTTCATCACAATCCATCTTAGTTTTAGTAACTGGTCCTTGAACTTAACTCCACATGGTAGTACTATGTATATCTACCACCTTGTAAAATTTCAAGGCGATCCAAATCGGTGGATCAAAAGTTATGGTCTCTGCAAGTTATGCTCCCGTATCAAATATTTTTGAAACAAACTTGCACAACTAACTTCCTAGAGCCATATTCAGTCTGATCTCCCGATTTTAGAAACCGATCTTTGCTTTGCTTGTAACCCCAGCATAGTACTAATGTATAACTACGACCTGTAACATTTCAAGGCGATTGATGGTCGGATCAAAAGTTATGGTCTTCGCAGTTATGCTCCCGCATCAAATGCATTTCAAACAAACTTACAAGATTAATTCCCGATTCATCATCACAATCCGTCTCAATTTTAATAATGAGTCTTTGCATGTAACACCACGCATAGTATTAATGTATATCCACTTTACCCTGTAAAATTTAAAACGATCCAACGGTCGGATCAAAAGTTATGGTCTCTGCGGTTATGCTCCCACATCAAATACATTTAAAACAAACTTACACAAATAATTCCCCAGAGCCATCATCACAATCCGTCTCAATTCTAGTAATTGGTCTTTGCTTGTAATCAGCAGTATAACACTAATATATATCAACCACCCTCGTAAAATTTAAGGACGATCCAACAGATGGATCAAAAATTATGGTCTCTGCAAGTTATGCTCTACATCAAATACATTTAAAATAAACTTGTACAACTAATTCCCTAGAGCCATCATCAAAATCCATCTCGATTTTAGCAACGGGTCTTTGCTTATAACCTCGGCATAATACTATTGTATATCAACCACCTGTAAAAATTCAAGACGATCCAATGATCGGATAAAAATTATGGTCTCATGAGTTATGCTCTGCGTGCATCAAATACATTTAAAATAAACTTGCACAACTAATTCCCTAGAGTTATCATCACAATCCATCCCGGTTTTAGTAACGGGTTTTGCGTATAACTCTTGACATAGTACTAATGTATATCTACCACCTGTAAAATTTTAAGACGATCTAACATTCCGGATCAAAAGTTATGGTCTCACATGAAGTTATGCTCCGCATCAAATACGTTTAAACCAAACTTGCACAACTATCTTCCCGAGAACCATCATCACAATCCACTTGATTAGTAACCGGTCTTTGCTTGTAACTTGACATAGTACTATGTATATTTACCACCACTGTAATATTTCAAAACGATTGATGGTGAGATCAAAAGTTATTGTCTCCGTGAAGTTATATTCCTGCATCAAATGCATTCAAAATAAATTTACAAAGCTAATTCCCTAGAGCCATCATCACAATCCATCTCGGTTTAGTAACTGGTCTTTACTTGTAACCCTATCATAGTACTATGTATATCTACTTCACCTGTAAAATTTCAAGATGAACCAAAATCGGATCAAAAGTTATGGTCTCCGTGAGTTACGATCTTGCACTCAAATACATTTAAAACAATCTTGCACAACTAATTCCCCATAACAATCATTAAATTTTTCTCTTTTAGTAACTTGAGTCTTTAACAACTAACCCCATCATAATACTAATGTATATCTACCACCCCGTAAAATTTCAACACGATCCAATGGCTAAATCAAAAGTTATGGTCTCATGAGTTATGCTCCCGCATCAAATGCATTTAAAACAAACTTATAAAACTAATTGTATGAGAGCCATCATCACAATCCGTCTCGGTTTTAGTAAGCTTGGTTTTGCTTGTAGCCCCTACATAGTACTATGTATATGAACCACCACCCAGTAAAATTTAAGACGATCTAGCGGTCGGATCAAAGTTATGGTCTCATAAATTATACTTCCACATCGAATGCATTTAAAATAAACTTACACAACTAATTCCCAAGAGCCATCATCAGAATTCATCTCAGTTTAGTAATTGGTCTTTAATTGTAACCCCAGAATAGTACTATGTATATCTACCACCTTGTAATATTTCAAGATGATTCAACAATCGGATCAAAAGTTGTGGTCTCCACAAGTTATGCTCCGCATTAAATGCATTTAAAACTCAAACTTACAAGACTAATTCCTTAGAGTCAACATCATAATCCATCTTAGTTTAGGTAACTGGTCTTTACTTGTAACCCCAACATAGTACTATGTATATCTACTACCCAATGTAAAATTTCAAAGCGATTCAACGGTAGGATTAAAAGTTATGGTTTCCCATGAAGTTATGCTCGTGTATCAAATGCATTTAAAACAAACTTACACATCTAATTCCCAGAGCCATCATCACAATCCATCTCACTTTTAGTAACTGGTTTTCATGTAAACCCAGCATAGTACTATGTATATCAACCACCTGTAAATTTCAAAATGATACAACGTCGGATCAAAATTTATGGTCTCCGTAAGTTATGCTCTGCATTAAATTCATTTAAACAAACTTGCATGACTAATTTCCCAGACCCATCATAACAATTCATTTCAGTTTTAGTAAATGGTCTTTGTTTGTAACCGTATTATAGTACTTGATGTATATCTACCACCTGTAAAATTTCAAGACGATCGATGGTCGGATCGAAAGTTATGGTCTCATGAAGTTATCTTTTACAACATCAAATGCATTTTAAACAAACTTGCCCATGAGTAATTTTCCATAACCATCATCACAATCCGTCTCAGTTTTAGTAACTAGTATTTACTTATAACTTGACATAGTATTAATGTATATCTACCACCTATAAAATTTCAAGATGATCCAACGGTCGGATCAAAAGTTATGGTCTCCACAAGTTATGTTCCCGCATGAGAATGCACTTAAAACAAATTCACACAACTAATTCCGAAGATCCATCATCACAAATCGTCTCGGTTTTAGTAATTAGTCTTCGCTTATAACCCCACATAGTACTATGTATATCTACCACCCAGTAATTTGAATACGATCCAGCGGTCGGATCAAAAGTTATGGTCTTCGCAAATTATGCTCCCCATCAAATCCAATTAAAACAAACTTACACAACTAATTCTCGGAGTAATCATCACAATCTGTCTCGCTTTTGTAACCGGTGTTTGCTTCTAACTCCACCATGGTACTAATGTATATCTACCACCCCGTAAAATTTCAAGACGATCTAACGGTCGGATCAAAAGTTATGGTCTCCACAAGTTATGCTCCCGCATCAAATAAATTTAAAACAAACTTGCGTAACTAATTCCCCAGAGAGATATCATTGCAATTTGTCTCATTTTTATTAACCAGATTTTACTTGTAACCCCAAAGATAGTTCTAATGTATATCTACCACCTCGTAAGATTTCAAAATCGATCTAACGGTTAGATCAAAAGTTATGGTCTCCACAAGAGTTATGTTCATATGAAATACATTTAAAAACTTGCACAACTAATTTTCATAGCTACCATCACAATCCGTCTCGGTTTAGTAACCGATCTTTGCTTATAACCCTAGTATAGTACTTTGTATATCTACCACCTTGTAAGATTTCAAGACGATTCAACGGTCGAGATCAAAAGTTATGGTCTCCACAAGTTATGCTCCCGCATCAAATACATTTACAAATAAATTTTAAAAATAATTCTTGAGCCATCATCACAATCCGTCTTATTTTCGTAACTGGTCTTTGCGTGTAACCCGACATAGTGCCCGATGCGTATCTATCACCCTTTAAATCCTATAGGCGATAAAGCGGTCGGATCGAAAGTTATGGTCTCCGCATGATTTATGCTCCGAATAAAATACATTTAAAACAAACTTAAACAACTAATTCCCAGAGCCATCATCACGGTCCATTTTAGTTTTATTAACGGTCTTTACTTATAACCCCTGTCGATAGTACTAATATATATCTACCACACTTTGTAATATTTCAAGGCGATTCAACAATCGAATCAAAAGTTATGGTCTTATGAAGTTATGCTCCCGCATCAAATATGTTTAAAATAAAATTACACAACTAATTCCTCAAAGCCATCATCATAGTTCTTCTCATCTTTAGTAATTGGTCCTTGCTTGGAACCACAGACTTAGTACTAATATGTATCTACCACCCTATAAGATTTCAAGACGATTCAACGGTCGGATCAAAAGTTGTGGTCTCCACAAGTTATGCTCCATCAAATACATTTAAATCAAACTTGCACTGACTCCCGAGCCATCATCACAATCCACCTCGGTTTTAGTTCTTGGTATTTGATTGTAACCCAAAGATATTACTATGCATATCTACCACCCTATAAAATTTCAAGGCGATGCAATGGCTCGGATAAAAAGTTATGGTCTCCACAAATTATGCTCCCCGCATAAAATACATTTATAACAAACTTACACAACTAATTCTCTAGAGCCATCATCACAATCTGTCTCGATTTAAAGTAACTTAGGTCATTGCTTGTATCCCCAACATAGTACTATGTATATCCACCACCGTGTAAGATTTAAAGACGATCCGACGGTAGGATAAAAGTTATGGTCTCTGCTATTTATGCTCCCGCATCAAATACATTTAAAACAAACTTACACAACTAACTCCCCAAAGCCATCATCATAATTCGTCTCAATTTTTTAAACCCAGTAACTTGGTATTTGTATGTAACCTAGCATAGTAAGTTATGGTCTAAGTAAGTTATGCTCCTCATCGAAATGCATTTAAAATAAACTTACACAATTAAATCCTAGATCCATCATCACAATCCATCTCAATTTTAATAAGCTGATCTTTGTTTGTAAACCCATCATAGTACTATGTATATCTACCACCACCGTAAAATTTCAAGGCGATCCAACGGTTGGATCAAAAGTTATGGTCTCATGAGTTATACTCCCGCATCAAATTCATTAAAAACAAACTTACACAACTAATTTCTTAGAGCCATCATCACAATCTGTCTTAGTTTTGTAATCGGTCTTTACTTAACCTAAGCGTTGTACTATATATCTACCACCTGTAAAATTTCAAGACAATCCAACGGTTGGATCAAAATTTATGGTCTCCTGAAGTTATCTACCACCCATAGATAATTTATACTTATTTATATATACCACCCTATAAAATTTAAAGGCGATCCAACGGTAGGATCAAAAGTTATGGTTTCATGAAGTTATGCTCACTGCATCAAATACATTTAAAACAAACTTACACAACTAACTCCCTAGAGCCATCATCACAATCCGCCTAAGTTTTTGTAAGTGTTCTTTGCTTGTAATCGGCATAGTACTATGTATATTTAAAACCCTATAAAATTTCAAGACGATCGAATGGTCGGATCAAAAGTTATGGTCTACGCAAGTTATGCTCCCACATCAAAAACTTTTAAAACAAACTTACACAACTAATTTCCCGAGCCATCATCACAATCTCTGTCTCGAGTTTTAGTAATGGGTCTTTGCTTGAGAACCATCATAGTACTATGTAGATCTACCACCATGTAAAATTTCAAAATGATTGAATGGTTGGATCAAAGTTATGGTCTCTGCAAGTTATCTTCCGCATCAAATAACTTTAAAACAAACTTACACAACTAATCCTCCGAGTCATCATCACAATCCGCTTCGATTTTAGTAATGGTCTTTACTTGTAACTTGACGCATAGTGCTATTGTATATCTACCACCTTTGTAAAATTTCAAGACAATCCAACGTTCGGATCAAAAGTTATGGTCTCCGCAAGTTATGATCCCGCATCAAATACATTTAAAACAAACTTGCACAACTAACTCCTCAAATTCATCATCACAATCCGCTTAAATTTTAGTAACCGATCTTTGCTTATAACTGAACATAGTACTATGTATATCTACCACCCTATAAAATTTCAAGACCATCCAACGGTCGGATAAAAAGTTTTAGTCTCTGTGAGTTATTCTCTCGCATCAAATACATTTAAAACAAATTTACACAACTAATTCCGTAGAGCCTTCATCATGCATTCATCTCAATTTTAGTAACTTGTCCTTGCTTGTAACCCCAACATAGTACTATGTATATCTATCATTCCTGTAAAATTTTACTGACGATTTAACGGTTAGATAAAAGTTATGGTCTCATGAAGTTATGCTCCCACAACAAATATATTTAAAAACTTACACAACTAATTCGCGAGCCATCATCACAATCCATCTCAATTTTAGTAACTAGCCTTAGTATTAATATATATCTACCACCTTGTAAAAATCTCAAAGCGATCCAACTGGTCGGATCAAAAGTTATGGTCTCCACAAGTTATGCTCCCCCATCAAATACATTTAAAATAAACTTGCACAACTAATTCCTCAAAGCCATCATAACAATCTATCTCGGTTTAGTAACCGGTCTTTGTTTGTAAACCCAACATAGTACTATGTATATCTACCATCCTGTAAATTTAAAGGCGATCCAGCGGTCGAATCAAAGTTATGGTCTCATGAAGTTATGCTCCCATGAAATTCATTTAAAATAAACTTGCACAACTAATTCCTCGAGCCATCATCACAATCCATCTCGGTTTGATGGCTTGGTCTTTTGTTGTAACTTCACATAGTACTTTGTATATCTACCACCTGTAAAATTTCAAAGCGATCCAGCGGTCGAATCAAAAGTTATGGTCTCCACAAGTTATGCTCCCACATCAAATGCATTTAAAATAAATTTACATGACTAATTTCCCGAGCCATCATCACAATTTGTCTCACATTTAGTAACTTGTCTTTGCTTGTAACTCCGAAGATAAAGCACTATGTATATCTACCACCTTGAAAATTTCAAGACGATTAAACGTTCGGATCAAAAGTTATGGTCGCCGCAAGTTATGCTCCCATCATCAAATGCATTTAAAACAAACTTTCAAAACTAATTCCCGGATCTATCATCACAATCCGTCTCGGTTATATTAACGGTTTTTGCTTGTAACCTAGCATAGTACTAGTGTATATCTACCACCTTATAAAATTTCAAGGCGATTCAACTTTGTCGGATCAAAAGTTATGTTCTTCGAGTTATGCTCCCGCATCAAATATATTTAAAACAAACTTGCACAACTAACTCCCTAGAGCCATCCTCACAATCTGCTTCAATTTAAGTAACTTGGTCTTTACTTGTAACCAAACATAGTATTATGTATATCTCTTACTACCCTATAAAATTTCAAAACGATCGAAAGGTTGGATCAAAAGTTATGGTCTCCATGAAGTTATGCTCCCGCATCAAATACATTTAAAACAAACTTGCATGACTAATTCTCAAGAGCAATCATCACAATCCGATTCTGTTTTAGTAACCGGTCTTTACTTGTAACTTGAAAGATAGTACTATGTATATCTACCACCACAGTAAAATTTAAAGGCGATCCAACGGTCGGATGAAAAGTTATGGTCTCCGTGTTTATGCTCCCGCATCAAATACATTTACAACAAACTTGTACAACAAATTCTCCATAGCCATCATCACAATTCGTCTCAATTTTAGTAATCGAGCCTTACTTGTAACCCCAACATAGTACTTTGTATATCTACCACCACTGAAAAATTTCAAGACGATCCAACTATCGGATCAAAAGTTATGGCCTCTTCAAATTATGCTCCATATCAAATGCATTTAAAACAAACTTACAAAACTAACTCCCTAGAGCCATCATCACAATCCGTCTCGATTTTAGTAACCGGTCTTTGCTTGTAACCCCAACATAGTACTATGTATATCTACCACCTTGTAATATTTCAAGACGATTCAACGCCGATCGGATCAAAAGTTATGTCTCCGCAAGTTATGCTCCCGCATCAAATGCTTTTAAAACAAACTTGCATAATTAATTCCCCAGAGATCCATCATCACAATCTGTCTCGGTTTTAATAAAAGGTCTTTGCTTGTAACACCAGCATAGTATTATGTATATCTACCACCCTATAAAATTTAAAGAGGCTCCAATGAAATCGGATCAAAAGTTATGGTCTCTGTAAGTTATGCTCCCGCATCAAATGCATTTAAAAAATTTACACTGACTAATTCCCCAGAGCCGTCATCACAATCCTTCTCGGCTTTAGTAACTAGTCTTTGCTTGTAACACTAGCATAATACTTAATGTATATCTACCACCCCGTAATACTCGGGACGATCCAACGGTCGATCAAAGTTATGGTCTCCACAAACTATGCTCCACATTAAATACATTTAAAACAAACTTACATCAAATAATTCCCTAGAGCCATCATCACAATCCGTCTCGGTTTATTATCTTTGTCTTTACTTGTAACTTGACATAGTACTAATTTATATCCACCACTGTAAAATTTCAAGACGATCCAACAAAATCGGATCAAAAGTTATGGTCTCATGAGTTATGCTTCGCATCGAATACATTTAAAACAAACTTACACAACTAATTCTCCACAGCCATCATCACAATCCATTTCAGTTTTAGTAGCGTGTTTTTGCTTATAACTCCAGAATAGTACTATGTATATCTACCACCCTATAAAATTTCAAGACGATCCAACGGTCGGATCAAAACTTATGGTCTCATGCAAGTTATGCTCCCACATGAAATACATTTAAAAAACTTGCACAACTAACTTCCCAGAGCCATCATAACAATGTCTTTAGTTTTAGTAACCGGTCTTTACTTGTAACCCCAATATAGAACTAATTTATATCTAGCATCCTATAAATTTTGAAGACGATCCAATAGTCGGATCAAAAGTTATGGTCTCCATGCAAGTTATGCTCCCGCATTAAATACATTTAAAATAAACTTGCACAAGTAATTCCGTAGAGCCTTCATCACACTTCGTCTCGGTTTTATAACGAGGTCATTGCTTGTAACCCCAACATAGTACTAGTGTATATTTACCACCACCCGTGTAAAATTTCAAGACGATCTAACGATCGGATCAAAAGTTATGATCTCTGTGAAGTTATGCTTCCGTATCAAATGCATTTAAATAAAACTTGCACAACTAACTCCACAAAGCCATCATCACATTCCATCTCAATTTTATTAATCGGTCTTTGCTTGTAACCCCAACATAGTACTATGTATATTTACCACTCGTAATATTTTAAAAGCGATTCAACAATCGGATCAAAAGTTATGGTCTCCGAAGTTATGCTCCCCATCAAATACATTTAAAACATACACAATTAATTCCCCACAGGCATCATCACAATCGGTCTCGGTTATACTACACGATATTTACTTGTAACCCCAAAGTATAGTAATAATGTATATCTACCACCTTTAGTAAAATTTAAAGACGATCCAACGATCGGATACAAAGTTATGGTCTCCATGCTATGCTCCCGCATCAAATGCATTTAAAATAAATTTACAAAGCTAATTCCCTTGAGCTATCATCACAATCCGTCTATGTTTTAGTATTTGGTCTTTGCTTGTTACCCCATCATAGTACTATGTATATCTACTGACCTTGTAAAATTTTAAGATGTTGCAATAGTCGGATAAAAATTATGGTCTACGTAAGTTATACTTTTACACCAAATATATTTTAAAAACATACACAATTATTTCCCTATAACCATCATTACAATTTGTCTCAATTTTAATAATTGGTCTTTGTTTGTAACCCCATCATAATACTATGTATATCTACCACCTGTAAAATTTCAAGAAGATCCAACAGATCGGATAAAAGTCACGGTCTCCATGATTATGCTCTCGCATCAAATGCATTTAAAACAAACTTGCACAACTAATTTCCGCAGCCATCATCACAACTAAATCTCAAGAGCCATCACTACAATCCGCTTGAGTTTTGTAACCAGTCTTTGCTTATAACCCCAACATAGTACTATGTATATCTACCACCCTGTAAAATATTCAAAACGATCCACTGGTCGGATCAAAAGTTATGGTCTCCATAAGTTATGCTCCCAAATACATTTAAAAACTTACACAACTAAATCTTGAGCCATCATAAAAATCCATCTCAGGTTTAATAAGCTGGTCTTTGGTTGTAACCCCAACATTTTACTATATATATCTACCACCCTGTAAAATTTCAAGACGATATAACGGTCGGATCAAAAGTTATGGTCTCCGTAAGTTATCTTTGCCACATAAAATACATTTAAAACAAACTTGCATGACTAAGAACCAGAGCCATCATCACACCGTCTCGGTTTATTAACCGGTTTTTGCATGTAACCTCACATATTGCTAATGTATAGCTACCACCACTGTAAAATTTCAAGGCGATCCAACGATCGTATCAAAAGTTGTGGTCTCATGAAGTAATGCTCCCGCATCAAATGTATTTAAAACAAACTTGGATAGCTAATTCCTCGAGCCATCATCACAATCTCTCTCGGTTATAGTAATCGGTCTTTGCTTGAAAACCCCAACATATTACTAATGTATATCTACCACCCTATAAAATTTCAAGACGATTTAAATGTCGGTTCAAAAGTTATGGTCTCCATGAGTTATGCTCTCTTGTCAAATACATTGAAATCAAACTTGCACAACTAATTCCTTAGAGTCTTCAACACAATCATCTCGATTTTAGTAATCTTGGTCCTTGCACAGTAACCCAGCAGTAGTAGTATGTATATCTACCACCCCTAAAATTTCAAGATAATCTAATGGTTGTATCAAAAGTAATGGTCTCCATAGTTATGCTCCCGCATTAAATGCATTTAAAACAAATTTACATAGCTAATTCTCAAGAGCCATCATCACAATCATCTCAATTTTACTATTGGTCTTTGATTGTAACCCAACATAGTACTAATGTATATCTTCTACCGTAAAATTTCAAGACGATGAAGCGGTCGGATCAAAAGTTATAGTATCCGTAAGTTATGCTCTAGCATCAAATACATTTAAAACAAACTTACACAACTAATTCCCAAGAGCCATCATCACAATCCGTCTCTATTTCAAGATGGCTGGTATTTGATTGTAACCACATAATAGTACTATATATATCTACCACCTGTAAAATTTCAAGACAATCCAACGGTCGGATCAAAAGTTATGGTCTCCATGAGTTATGCTCTCGATCAAATACATTTACAACAAATTTACACAACTAATTCCCAAGAGTCATCATCACAATCTGTCTCAGTTTTAGTAACTTGAGTCTTTGCTTGTAACCCCAACATATTACTATGTAAATCTATTACCCTATAAAATTTCAAGACGATGATAAGGTCGGATCAAAAGTTATGGTCTCCGCAAGTTATGCTCTCACATCAATACATTTAAAACAAACTTACACACGACTAATTCCAGCAGTCATCATCACAATCTATCTCGGTTAAAGTAACCGGTCTTTGCTTATAATGCCAACATAGCAATAATGTATATCTACCAACCTATAAAATTTCAAGACGATCCAACGGTCGGATCAAAGTTATGGTCTCCGCATGAGTTATGCTCCCTCATCAAATACATTAAAAACAAACTTACACAACTAATTCCCGAGAGCCTTCATCACAATCCATCTCAATTTTAGTAACTGGTCCTTGTTTGTAACACCAACATAGTACTATGTATATCTACTACCCAGTAAAATTTTAAGACAATCCAACGGTCGGATCAAAAGTTATGGTCTCTGCAAGTTATGCTCCCGCATCAAATGCATTTAAAAAAAATTTACACAGCTAATTTCCCAAAGACATCATCACAATCCATCTAAATTTTAGTAACTGGTATTTGATTGTAACCCCACATAGTACTAATGTATATCTACTGACCATGTAAAATTTCAAGATGATCCAATGGTCGGATCAAAAGTTATGGTCTCCACAAGTTATACTCCGCATCAAATACATTTGAAAACAAATTTACACAACTAATTCCTCGAGATCCATCATCACAATCCGTTTCAGTTTTTGTAACTGGTCTTTCCTATAACCCCATCATAGTACTAATGTATATCTACCACCTGTAAAATTTCAAGACGATCCAGCGGTCGGATCAAAAGTTATGGTCTCGTGAAGTTATGCTTCCGCATTAAATGAATTTAAAACAAACTTACACAACTAATTCCATAGAGCCATCATTAAAATTCGTCTCGGTTTTAATAACTGGTCTTTGCTTGTAACCTCATCATAGTACTATGTATATCTATCACCACTGAAAAATTTCAAGTCGAGCCAACGGTGAGATCAAAGTGATGGTATCTGTGAGTATGCTCTGCATCAAATGCATTTAAAACAAACTTGCACAACTAATTCCATAGAACCATCATCACAACTCGTCTAAATTTTAGTAACTAGTCTTTGCTTATAACCCTAGCATAGTAGAAATGTATATCAACCATCTTGTACTATTTCAAAATGATCCAATGGTTGGATCAAAAGCTATAGTCTATGCAGTTATGCTCACGCATCAAATGTATTTAAAACAAACTTACACAACTGATTCCCGGATCCATCATCACAATCCATTTCAGTTTTAACTGGTCTTTCCTTGTAACCCCATCATAGTACTAATGTATATCTACCACCCTCGTAAGATTTCAAGACGATCCAACGTCGGATCAAAAGTTATGGTCTCCGAAGTTATGCTTCACATCAAATGAATTTAAAACAAAATTACACAACTAATTCCATAGAGCCATCATCACAATTCATCTCAATTTTAATAACTGGTCTTTACTTGTAACCTCAAGCATAGTACTAATGTATATCTATCACCCTGAAAATTTCAAGTCGAACCAATGGTGGGATCAAAAGTTATGGTCTCCACAAGTATGCTCCCGCATCAAATGTATTTAAAACAAACTTGCATGACTAATTCCATAGAGCCATCATCACAATCCGTCTAACTTTTAGTAACTATTCTTTGCTATAACCCCACATAGTAGAAATGTATATCAACCATCTTGTAATATTTCAAGACGATCCAACGGTCGGATCAAAGCCATAGTACATGGTCTACGAGTTTCTCACGCATCAAATGCATTTAAAACAAACTTGCACATCTAATTTCCTAGAGCCATCATCACAATCCGTCTCAATTTTAGTAACTAGACTTTACTTGTAACCCCACATAGTACTATGTATATTTACCACCTGTAAATTTCAAGACGATCCAACGATCGGATCAAAAGTTATGGTCTCCACAAGTTATGCTCCCGCATCAATAAATGCATTTAAAATAAACTTGCACAACTAATTCCATAAAGCCATCATCACAATTCGTCTCGGTTTTAGTAACTGGTCTTTACTTGTAACCCCACATAGTACTATGTATATCTACCACCCGTAAAATTTCAAGACGATTCAACAGTCGGATCAAAAGTTATGGTCTTCGTAAATTATGTTCTGCGCATCAAATACATTGAAAACAAACTTGCACAACTAATTCCATAGAGCCATCATCACAATCCGTCTCATTTTTTTGTAACTTGGTCTTTACTTGTAACTCTAGCATAGTACTAGTGTATATCTACCACCTTATATGATTTCAAAGCGATCCAAAGTTCGATCAAAATTTATGTACTCCACAAGTTATGCTCCCGCATCAAATACATTTAAAATAAACTTACACAACTAATTCACGAGAGCCATGATCGCAATCTATCTAAGTTTTAGTAACCGGTCTTTTCTTATAACCTTAGCATTGTACTATGTATATCTACCACCTTGTAAGATTTCAAAACAATCCAATGGTCCGATCAAAAGTTATTTTCTCCATAAGTTATTCTCTCGCATCAAATACATTTAAAATAAAATTACACAACTAATTCCCCAAAGCTATTATCACAATCCGTCTCGGTTTTAGTAATAGTATTTGCTTGTAACCCCGACATAGTACTATGTATATCTACCACCTTGTAAGATTTCAAGATGATCCAATGATCGGATCAAAAGTTATGGTCTCATAATTTATGCTTCCGCATCAAATGTATTTAAAACAAAATTACACAACTAATTCCCTAGAGCCATCACCACAATCTGTCTTAGTTTTAATAACTTGTCTTTGCTTGTAACCTAGCATTGAACTAATGTATATCTATCGCTCTATAAAATTTCAAGTCGATCCAACGGTCGAATAAAAATTATGGTCTCATGAAATTATGCTCAAATCCAAATGCATTTAAAACAAACTTGCACAGCTAATTCCATAGAGCCATCATCACAATTCATCTCACTTTTAGTAACTAATTTTTGCTTATATTCCCAAAGATAGTACAAATGTATATCAACCACCTGTAAATTTCAAGACGATTTAAAAGTCGTATCAAAAGTTATAGTATCTACAGTAATGCTTTCACATCAAATGCATTTAAAACAAACTTGCACAACTAATTTCTGAGATCCATCATCACAATCCGTCTCGTTTTAGTGAACTTGTTATTTGCTTGTAACCTCAGCATAGTACTATGTATATCTACCACCCTATATAATTTCAAAACGATCCAACGGTCGGATAAAAAGTTATGGTCTCCAGCATTATACTCCCGCATAAAATTTATTTGAAATAAACTTACGACTAATTCCATAGAGTCATCATCACAATTCGTCTTAGTTTTAGTAACTAGACTTTGCTTGTAACCCTAGCATAGTACTATGTATATCTACCACCCGTAAAATTTCAAGGCGATCCAAGGGTTGGATAAAAGTTATGGTCTTCGCAAATTATGCTCTGCATCAAATACATTTAAAACAAATTTACACAACTAATTCTCGAGCCATCATCACAATCCGTCTCGGTTTTGTAACTGGTCTTTGCTCTTAACTCCGGCATAGTACTATGTATATCTACCACCCTATAAGATTTCAAGGCGATCAATGGTTGGATCAAAAGTTATGGTCTCCGTAATTTATGCTCCCGCATCAAATAAATTTAAAACAAACTTACACAACTAATTCCCCAGAGCCATCATCACAATTTGTCTCGGTTTAGTAACCGGTCTTTGCTTTCTAACCCCTACATACTACTATGTATATACGCCACCATGTAAAATTTCAAGGCGATCCAAATCGGATAAAACATTATGGTCTCCGTAAGTTATGCTCGCATCAAATGCATTTAAAACAAACTGCACAACTAATTCTTGAGACCCTTCATCACAATCCGTCTCGGTCATAATAACTGGTCTTTACTTGTAACACCCGGCATAGTAGTATGTATATTACCACCATGTAAGATTTCAAGATGATCCAACGGTAGGATCAAAAGTTATGGTCTCCGAAGTTATGCTCCCGCATCAAATACATTTAAAACAAACTTGCACAAATAATTCCCTTGAGCCACAATAAAAGTTCAACTCGGTTTTAGTAATCGGACTTTTTGTAACCTTGACATAGTACTATGTATATCTACAACCCCGTAATATTTCAAGTCGATCCAATGGTCGGATCAAAAGTTATGGTCTTTGAAGCTATGCTCTCACATCAAATACATTTAAAACAAACTTGCATAACTAATTCCCCAGAGCCATCATCACAATCTGTCTTAGTTTTAGTAAACACTCTTTGCTTGTAACCCCAAAGACATTACTAATGTATATCTATCACCTTGTAAAATTTCAAGATAATCCGACGGTTGGATAAAAAGTTATGGTCTCCACAAGTTATGCTCCCACACTAATACATTTAAAAAACAAACTTGCACAAATAAATCCTCGAGCCATCATCACAATCCGTGTCGGTTATAATAAGCTGTTTTGTTTGTAATACTAGCATAGTACTAATGTATATTTATCACCTGTAAAATTTCAAGACGATCCAATGGTGGATAAAAGTTATGGTCTCCGTAAGTTATATACGCATCAAATACATTTAAAACAAACTTACACAACTAATTCCCTCGAGATCCGTCATCACAATCCATCTTATTTTTAGCAACGTCTCTACGCTTATAACTTGACATAGTACTATGTATATCTACCACCATGAAAAATTTCAAGACAATCCAAAAGTCGGATCAAAAGTTATGGTTTCCTAAGTTATCCTCCTCATTAATAACTTTAAAACAAACTTACACACTAATTCCATAGAGCCTTCATCACAATCTATCTCAGGTTTAGTAACCGGTCTTTGGTTGTAACCCAAAGACATAGTACTAATGTATATCTACTACCCCGTAAAATTTTAAGACAATCCAACGGTCGGATGAAAAGTTATGGTCTCCATGAAGTTATGCTCCCCGCATCGAAATGCATTTAAAATAAATTTACACAACTAATTCCCCAGATCCGTCATCACAATTCATCTACGTTTTACGAACTAGCCATTGCTTGTAACCCCAACATAGAACTAATGTATACCTACCACCTGTAAAATTTCAAGACGATCCAACGGTCGGATCAAAAGTTATGGTCTCTGCAAGTTATGCTCCCTCATCAAATACATCTAAAAAACTTACACAACGAATTCCCCAGAGCCATCATCACAATCATCTCGCTTTAGTAACCGGTCTTTGCGTGTAACCCCGAATAGTACTATGTATATCTACCACTGCCGAAAATTTTAAAAGCGATTCAACGGTCGGATCAAAAGTTATGGTCTCATGAAGTTATGTTTCCGCATCAAATGCATTAAATCAAATTTACACATCTAATTCCCCAAAGCCATCATCACAATGTCTCAGTTTTAGTAACCGGTCTTTGCTTGTAATCTCGGCATAGTACTATGTATATCTAACACCTTGTAAAAATTTCAAGACGATCTGACAAATCGGATCAAAGTTATGGTCTCTGCAAGTTATGCTCACGTATGAAATACATTTAAAACAAACTTGCACATGACTAATTCCCGAGCCATCATCACAATCCTTCTCACTTTTATTAGCTGGTCTGTTCTTGTAATCCCAGCATAGTACTATGTATATCTAGCACACTATAAAATTTAAAAACGATCCAATCTGGTTGGATCAAAAGTTATGGTCTCCGTAAATTATGTTCATGCATTAGATACATTTGAAACAAACTTGCACAACTAATTACCCAAAGCCATCATCACAATCCGTCTTAGTTTTAGTAATCGGTATTTGCTTGTAACCTCGACATAATACTATGTGTATCTACCACCTTTGTAAAATTTTAAGACGATCGAACGGTCGGATCAAAAGTGTTGGTCTCTGCAAGTTATGCTCCTGCATCGAATACATTTGAAACAAACTTGCAAAACTAATTCTGAGAGCCATCATCACAATCCATCTTAGTTTTAGTAATTAGTCTTTGCTTGTAACACGGGCATAGTACTAATGTGTATCTACTACTGCTGTTGTAAAATTTCAAGACGATCCAACGGTTAGATCAAAAGTTATGGTCTCCACAAGTTATGCTCCGCATAAAATACATTTGAAACAAATTTACACAACTACTTCCCAGAGCCATCATCACAATCCATCTCAATTTTTGTAACTAGTATTTACTTGTAACCCAAGCATAGTACTATGTATATCTACCACTGCTGTAAGATTTCAATACGATCTGGCGGTCGGATCAAAAGTTATGGTCTTCGCAAATTATGCTCTCGCATCAAATGCATTTAAAACAAACTTGCACAACTAATTCCCAGAGCCATCATCACAATCTGTCTCACTTTTAGTAACCTATATTTACTTATAACCTCAACATAGTACAAATGTATATCTACCACCCTATGAAATCTAAAGACGATCTAACGAGTCGGATCAAAAGTTATGGTCTCTGAAGTTATACTCCCGCATCAAATGCATTTAAAACAAACTTGAACAATTAATTCCATAGAGCCATCATCACAATTCATCTTAATTTTAGTAACTAATATTTGCTTGTAACCCAACATATAGTATTATGTATATCTACCACACGTAAAATTTCAAGACGACCCTACGGTCGGATCAAAAGTTATGGTCTTCGCAAATTATGCTCCCGCATCAAATACAATTAAAAAAATTTACAAATTTAATTCCCCTAGAGCCATCATCCAAATCCATCTCGGTTTTGTAACTTTTCTTTGCTTATAACTTTCGAGCATAGTACTAATGTATATCTACTACCCTGTAAGATTTCAAGATGATCCAACGGTCGATAAAAGTATGGTCTCCGTAGGTTATGCTCCCGCATCAAATACATTGAAAACAAACTTACACATCTAATTACCCAGAGCCATCATCATAATAAGTCTCTATTTCAAGTAACTGGTCTTTGTTGTAACCTCGCAAAGATAGTCTTGTACTATGTATATCTACCATCTTGTAATATTTCAAAATGATCCAACGATCGGATCAAAAGTTATGGTTTCCGCAAGTTATGCTCCCGCATCAAATACATTTAAAACAAAATTGTGCAACTAATTGCCCAAAGCTATCATCACAATGTATCTCAATTTTAGTAATTGGTATTTGTTTGTAACCCCTACATAGTACTATGTATATCTACCACCTATAAAATTTCAAGACGATCCAACTAATCGGATAAAATTTATGGTCTCTGCAAGTTATGCTCCCGCATCAAATACATTTAAAATAAAATTACACAACTAATTCCCCAGAGCCATCATCACAATCCGTCTCAATTTTATAACCGGTCTTTGCTAGTAACCCCAAAATAGTACTATGTATATTTAACACCCTTTAAGATTTCAAGACGATCCAATGGTGGGATCAAAACTTATGGTCTCCACAAGATATGCTCCCGCATTAAATACAATTAAAACAAACTTGCACAACTAATTCTCAAGACCATCATCACAATCCATCTTAGTTTTAGTAACTGGTCTACTTATACCCCCGACAATCTACCACCACCACCTGTAAGATTTCAAAACGATTCAACAAAGGTGGGATCAAAAGTTATGGTCTTCCACAAGTTATGCTCCCGCATCAAATTATATTTAAAACAAACTTACACAACTATCTCCCTAGAGCCATCATCACAATTCAGTCTCGGTTTTAGTAAAAGGTCTTTGCTTGTAACCCTAACATAGTACTATGTATATCCACCACGTTATAAGATTTCAAGTCGATCTAACTGCCGGATCAAAAGTCATGGTCTCCGCAAGTTATGCTCCCGCATCGAAATACATTTAAAACAAACTTACACAACTAATTCCCCAAGCCATCATCAAAATCGGTCTCGCTTTTAGTAACCGATCTTTACTTATAACATTAGCATAGTATTATGTTTATCTACCACCTGTAATATCTCAAGACGATCCAATGGTCGGATCAAAAGTTATGGTCTCCATGAAGTTATACTCCGCATCAAATGCATTTAAAAAACTTGCACAACTAACTCTCCAGAGCCATCATCACAATCTGTTTCAATTTTATAACTAGTCTTTGCATGTAGAACCCGAAGATAGTACGATGTATATCTACCGCCACTGTAAAATCTCAAGACGATCCAACAGTCGGATCAAAAGTTATGGTCTCCGAAGTTATGCTTCCACATCAAATACATAAAAACTTGCACAACTAATTTGAGCCATCATCACAATCCATCTCAATTTTAGTAACCGGTCTTTACTTGTAACCCCATCATAGTAATAATATATATCTCCCCCTATAAGATTTCAAGACGATCCTACGGTCCGGATCAAAAGTTATGTTCTCCTGAAGTTATGCTCACTCATCAAATACATTAAAAAAACTTTCACAACTAATTTCTCAGAGCCATCACAATCCATCTCAATTTCAGTAACTAGTATTTGGTTGTAACCCCATCATAGTAATCTTGATGTATATCTACCACCCTGTAAAATTTCAAGACGATCCAACGGTCGGATCAAAGTTATGGTCTCCATGAAGTTATGTTCCTACATCAAATGCATTTAAAACTAATTTACACAACTAATTCCCAGAGCCATCATTACAATCCATCTTAGTTTTAGTAACTAGTCCTTGCTTGTAACCTCAACATAGTACTATGTATATTTACGACTTGTAAAATTTCAAGACAATCCAACGATCGGATCAAAAGTTATGTTCTCCACAAGTTATGCTCCCGCATCAAATGCATTTAAAAAAACTTGCACAACTAATTCCCTAGATCCATCATCACAATCTATCTTAGTTATAGTAACTGGTCTTTGATTATAACCATGACATAGTATTATGTATATCTACCACCCTATAAAATTTCAAGACGATCCAACGGCTCGGAACAAAAGTTATGTTCTCAGTAAGTAATGCTCCCTCATGAAATATATTTAAAACAAACTTACACAACTAATTCCCCAGAGCCTTCATATAATCCCTCTCGTTTAGCAACTGGTCCTTGCTATAACCCCAGCATATTACTAATATATATCTACAATTCTATAAAATTTCAAGACAATCCAACGGTTAGATAAAAAGTTATGGTCTCCATGATTATGCTCCGCATCAAATGCATTTAAAAATATTTACACAACTAATTTCCCGAGCCATCATCACAATCCATCTCGGTTTTAGTAAATGGTCTTTGCTTGTAACCCCACCATAGTACTATGTATATCTACCATCTGTAAGATTTCAAGTCAATCAAACTGTGTCGGATCAAAAGTTATGGTCTCCACTAGTTATGCTCCGCATCAAATACATTTAAAACAAACTTACACAACTAATTCCCAGAGCCATCATCACAATCCATCTCAGTTTTAGTAACCGATATTTGCTTGTAATCCCATCATAGTACTAATGTATATCTACCACCCCGTAAGATTTCAAAATGATCCAACGGTCGGATCAAAAGTTATGGTCTCCGCAAGTTATGCTCTCCGCATCAAATGCATTTAAAACAAATTTACACAACTAACTCCCAAGAGTCATCATCATATTCTGTCTTAGTTTTAGTAATCTGAACTTTGCTAGTTACCCCAAAGATAGCACTAATGTATATCTACCACCCTTTAAGATTTCAAGACAATCCAACGGTCGGATGAAAAGTTATGGTCTCAAAGTTATGCTCCCAATCAAATACATTTAAAAAAATTTCACAACTAATCCCGCAAAGCTATTATCACAATCCGTCTTAGTTTTAATAACTAGTATTTGTTTGTAACCCACAACATAGTACTATGTATATCTACCACCCTGTAAAATTTCGAGACGATCTAAGAGTCGGATAAAAAGTTATAGTCACTCTCAAGTTATGCTCCCGCATCAAATACATTTAAAACAAACTTACACAATTAATTCCCCCAGAGCCATCATCACATCCATCTCAATTTTAGTAACCGGTCTTTGCTAGTAACCCTAGCATAGCACTATTGTATATCTGATACATCTACCACACTTTCACCTTAGCATAGTTATGGTCAACGAAGTTATGCTCCCGCATCAAATACAATCAAAACAAACTTGCACAATTAATTCTCAATACCCATCATCACAATCCGTCTCGGTTTAGTAACCAATCTATGATTTTAACCACAGCATAGTACTATACATTTCTACCACATTATAATATTTCAAAATGATTCAACAGTCGGATCAAAAGTTATGGTCTCCACAAGTTATGCTCCCCGCCTCAATTACATTTAAAACAAACTTACACAACTAACCCCTAGAGCCATCATAATAGTCCATCTCGGTTTTAGTAAACGGTCTTTGCTTATAACCTAACATAGTACTATGTATATCCACCATGTTGTAAGATTTGAAGTCAATCCAACGGTCGGATCAAAAGTTATGGTCTCATGAGTTATGCTCCTACATCAAATACATTTAAAACAAACTTACACAACTAATTCCCCGAGCCATCATCACAATCCATCTCGGTTTTAGTAAATGGTCTTGGTTGTAACCCCAAAGACATATTTCTATGTATATCTACCACCCTGTAAAATTTCAAGACAATCTAACGGTTAGATCAAAAGTTATGGTCTCCGCAAGATATGCTCCCGCATCAAATGCATTTAAAAAAACTTACACAACTAACTCCCCAGAACCATCATCATAGTCGTTCTCAGTTTACTAACCAGTCTTTCAATGTAGAACCAGCGTAGTACTATGTAAATCTACCACCCTATAAGATTTTCAAGACGATTCAACGGTCGGATCAAAAGTTATGGTCTCCGCAAGTTATGCTCTCACATCAAATACATTTAAAACAAACTTGCACAACTAATTCCCCAGAGCCATCATCACAATCCATCCCAATTTTAGTATATGGTCTTTGCTTGTAACCCCATCATAGTAATAATATATATCTACCACCCTATAAAATTTCAAGATGATCCAATGGTCGGATTAAAAGTAATGTTCTCATGCAAGTTATGCTCTCTCATCAAATACATTTAAAAAATTCACAACTAATTCCTCGAGATCCATATCACAATCCATCTCGAGTTTTAGTAACTTAGGTATTTGGTTGTAACCCTAACATAGTACTATGTATATCTACCACCCCAAAATTTCAAGACGATTCAACGGTCGGATCAAAAGTTATGGTCTCAGTAAGTTATGCTCCCGCATCAAATGCATTTAAAACAAACTTGCAAAACTAATTCCCGGATCCATCATCACAATCTGTTTATGTTTTACTAATGAATCTTTGATTTTAACCCCACATAGTACTATTTATATGTACTACCGGTAAAATTTCAAGATGATCCAACGGTCGGATCAAAAGTTATGGTCTCCAAAGTTATGCTCGGCATTAAATACATTTAAAACAAACTTGCACAACTAATTCCCGGAGCCATCATCATAATGCGTCTCGGTTTTGTAACGGTATTTTCTTATAACCCCACATAGTACTTTGTATATCTACCACCCTGTAAAATTTCAAGACGATCAACGGTCGGATCAAAAGTTATGGTCTCCGTGAAGTTATGCTCCCGTATTAAATGCATAAAATAAATTTGTACAACTAACTCCCATAAGACATTATTACAATCAGTCTCGTTTTTAACTGGTCTTTGCTTATAACTCCCGGCATAGTACTATGTATATCTATCACCCTGTAAAATTTCAAAACGATCCAACGATCGGATAAAAAGTTATGGTCTCCACAAGTTATCTACCGCATCAAATACATTTAAAACAAACTTACACAACTCGAATCCCCACAACCATCATCACAATCCATGTCAATTTTAGTAACTTATTTTTCTTATTACCCCAATATAGTACTATGTATATCTACCACCCTATAAAATTTCAAGACAATCCAACGATCGGATAAAAAGTTATGGTCTCCGTAAGTTATACTCCCTGCATCAAATGCATTTAAAACAAACTTGCAAAACTAATTCCCCGATCCATCATCACAATCCTTCTATATTTTTGTAACGGATCTTTTCTTGTAAAGCCAACATAGTACTATGTATATCTACTACCTTGCAAAATTTCAAGATGATCCAACAGTCGGATCAAAAGTTATGGTCTCCGCAAGTTATGCTCCTGCATTAAATGCATTTAAAAAACTTACACAGCTAATTCCCCGGAGCCATCATAACAATCTGTCTCGGTTTTTATAACTGGTATTTACTTGTAACTGCATAATAGTACTTTTTATATCTACCACCTGTAAAATTTCAAGATGATCCAACGGTCGGATCAAAAGTTATGGTCTCATGAGTTATGCTCCGTATCAAATGCATTTAAAACAAACTTTTACAACTAATTCCCCAGAGACATCATCACAATCCATCTCGGTTTTAGTAACTCGAACTTTGCTTATAACCCCTTCGAAGATAGTACTATGTATATCTATCACCTTGTAAAATTTTAAAACGATCCAACGTCGATAAAAGTTATGGTCTCCGCAAGTTATGCTCGCATCAAATACATTTAAAAAAACTTACACAACTAATTCCCAAAGCCATCATTACAATCCATCTCGGTTTTAGTAACGGGTCTTTGCTTAAAACCCAATACATAGTACTATGTATATCTCACACCTGTAAAATTTCAAGACGATCCAAAATCGGATAAAAGTTATGGTCTCCACAAGTTATGCTCCTCATCAAATGCATTTAAAACAAACTTACACAACTAATTTCCCGAGAGCCTTCATCACAATCTGTCTCGCTTTTAGTAATTGGTCTTTGATTGTATCCCCAAAGATAGTACTATGTATATCTACCACCCCGTAAAATTTCGAAGACAATCCAACGGTCGGATGAAAAGTTATTGTCTCCGCAAGTTATGCTCTGAATCAAATACATTTAAAACAAATTTACACAAACTAATTCCTAGAGTCATCATCACAATCCGTCTCGGTTTTTAAATTGGTCTTTGCTTATAACCCCAACATAGTATTAATATATATCCACCACTCAGAAAATTTCAAGACGATCTAACAGTCGGATCAAAAGTTATAGTCTCCGTAAGTTATGCTCCTGCATCAAATGCATTTAAAACAAACTTGTACATCGAATTCCTGGAGCCATTATCACAATCCGTTTCGCTTTTAGTAATAGTACGATTTCAAACGATCCAACGGTCGGATCAAAAGTTATGGTCTCCACAAATTATGCTCCCGCATCAAATACATTTAAAACAAACTTACACAACTAATTCCCACAGAGCCATCATCACAATCTCTTCAGTTTTAATAATCGGTCTTTTCTTGTAACCTCGGCATTGTACTATGTATATCTACCACCCCGTAAGATTTCAAAACGTTTCAACGGTCGGACCAAAAGTTATGGTCTCCGAAGTTATGTTCCCGCATCAAATATATTTAAAATAAACTTACACAACTAATTCCCCAAAGCAATCATCCCCATCCGTCTCAATTTTAGTAACTTATTTTGCTTGTAACCACCACATAGTACTAATATATATCTACGCACCCTTTAAGATTTCAAGACGATCCAATGGTCGGATAAAAATTATGGTCTTCGCAAGTTGTGGTCCCGCATCAAATACATTTAAAAACTTACAAAACTAATTCCTTAGAGCATCATCACAATCCGTCTCAATCTTAGTAATCGGTCTTTATTTGTAACTTCAAAGCATAGTACAATATATCTAACACCTGTAAGATTTCAAGACGATCCAACGGTCGGATAAAAAGTTACGGTCTTTACAAATTATACTTCCGCATCAAATGCATTTAAAACAAACATGCACAATTAATTCCCTAGAGTCATCATCACAATCCATTTTAGTAACTCGGTTTTGCTTGTAACCATAACATAGTACTATATATCTAACACCCTACAATATTTCAAGACGATCCAAAGGTCGGATCAAAAGTTATGGTCTCCACAAGTTATGCTCTTGCATCAAATACATTTAAAACAAACTTGCACAATTAAGTCTCCAGAGCCATCATCACAATCCGTATCAATTTTAGTAACTGGTATTTGCTTGTAACCTAAGCATAATACTATGTATATCTATAACCTTGTAAGATTTCAAGACGATCCAACGGTCGGATCAAAAGTTATGGTCTCCGCAAGTTATTCTCCCGCATCAAATAACTTTAAAACAAACTTATACAACTAATTTCGCAGAGCCATCATCATAATCCGTTATCAATTTTAGTAAACGGTTTTAATAGTAACCCCAACATAGTACTAATGTATATCTACCACCCTTTAAGATTTCAAGACGATCTAACGATCGGATCAAAAGTTATGGTCTCACTTGAAGTTATGCTCCCACATCAAATACATTTAAAAGAAACTTGCACAACTAATTTACAAAATCCATCATCACAATCCATCTCAGTTTTAGTAACGGTCTTTGATTGTGACCCCAACATAATACTAATATATATCTACCACCCTATAAAATTTCTAGACAATCCAACGGTTGGATCAAAAGTTATGGTCTCCGCAAGTTATTCTCCTCCATCAAATACATTTAAAACAAACTTACGCAAATAATTATCTAGAGCCATCATCACAATCTAACTCAATTTTATTAACTGGTCTTTACTTATAACCCTAGGATAGTACTAATGTATATCTACCTCCTTGTAAAATTTCAAGATGATCTAACAATCGGATAAAAGTTATGGTCTCCATGAAGTTATGCTCTACATCAACTACATTTAAAATAAACTTACACAACTAACTCCCGAGCCATTATCACAATCCATCATAGTTTAAGTAACCGATGTTTGTTTGTAACTCCAGCATAGTATTAATGTATATCAACCACCCTATAAGATTTCAAGACGATCCAACGGTCGGATCAAATGTTATGGTTTTGGCAAAGTTATGCTTCTCGCATCGAATACATTTAAAACAAACTTGCACAACTAACTCCCAGGCACCATGATCACAATCCGTCTCAATTTTAGTAACTGGTCTTTGCTTTTAACCCAACATTTTACTATGTATATCCACCCCCTTGTAAGATTTAAAGACGATCTAACGGTCGGATCAAAAGTTATGGTCTCCGAAGTTATGTTCTCGCATCAAATACATTTAAAACAAACTTGTAGAACTAATTCTCCAGACTCATCATCACAATCCGTGTCGGTTTTAGAACCGATATTTGCTTGTAACCACATCATAGTACTAATGTATATATATCACCCTGTAACATTTTAAGACGATCCAACGATCGGATACAAAGTTATGGTTTCCCATGAAGTTATGCTTCCGCATCAAATACATTTAAAACAAACTTGCACAACTAACTCCTTAAAGCCATACACATAATCTGTCTCGGTTTTAGTAACTAGGTCTTTGCTTAAAACTCCAACATATAGTACTATGTATATTTACCATCCTGTAATATTTCAAGACAATTCAACGGTCGGATCAAAAGTTATGGTCTCCATGAAGTTATTCTCCCGCATCAAATAATTTTAAAACAAACTTACACAATTAATTCCTAGATCCATCATCAATATCCGTCTCGGTTTTAATAATAGGTCTTTGCTCGTAACACCCGCATAGTATTAATGTATATCAACCACCACCGTAAATTTAAAGACGATCCAACAATCGGATCAAAAGTTATGGTCTCCGCAAGTTATGCTCCGCATCAAATACATTTAAAAATAATTTGCACAACAAATTCTCCATAGCCATCATCACAATCCATCTCGGTTTTAGTAACTCGATTTTTGCTTGTAACCCCAATATAGTACTATGTATATCTACCACCTGTAAAATTTCAAGACGATTAAACTGGTCTCGATTAAACTTATGGTCTCTCAAACTTATGCTCCCGTATAAAATACATTTAAACAAACTTACAAAAATAATTCCCGAGCCATTTTAATAATCCGTCTCGATTTTAGTAACTAGTCTTTGCTTATAACCCCAACATAGTACTATGTATATCTACCACCTTGTAAAATTTCAAGACAATCCAACGGCGGATCAAAAGTTATGGTCTCCGCAAGTTATGCTCCCGCATCAAATACATTTAAAACAAATTTACAAACCTAATTCCATAGAGCCATCATCACAATCCATCTCGAGTTTTAGTAACCGATCTTTGCTTATAACCCCGGCATAGTACTATGTATATCTACCACCATGTAATATTTAAAGACGGTCCAACGGTCGGATCAAATGTATGGTCTTGAAGCTTATGCTCTGCATCAAATACATTTAAAACAAACTTTCACAACTAATTCCCCGAGAGGCATCATCACAATTCATCTCGGTTTAGTAACTAGTCTTTGCTTGTAACTCCAACATAGTACTATGTATATTTAGCACCCTCGTAAAATTTCAATACGATCCAACGGTCGGATCAAAAGTTATGGTCTCTCGTAATTTATGCTCTCACATCAAATACATTTAAAACAAACTTGCACAACTAATTCTCTAGAGTCATCATCACAATCCGTCTTAGTTTTAGTAACTTAGGTCCTTGCTTGTAACTCCAACATAGTACTATGTATTTCTACCACCTGTAAGATTTCAAGACAATCCAACAATCGGATCAAAAGTTATGGTCTCTACAAGTTATGCTAAATAAATTTAAAATAAATTTACACACAACTAATTCCCAAGAGCCATTATCACAATCCATCTCGAGTTTTAGTAAGCTAGCCTTTGCTTCTAATCCCATAAGATAGCACTATAGTATATCTATCACCTTGTAAGATTTCAAGATGATCCAACGGTCCGAATCAAAAGTTATGGTCTCCATGAGTTATGCTCCCGCATCAAATACATATTAAAAAAATTACACAACTAATTCCCAGAGCCATCATCATAATCTGTCTCAATTTTACTAACTGGTCTTTTCTTATAACCATATTAATTATGTATATCTACCACCTGTAAGATTTCAAGATGATCTAAGTCGATCAAAAAATAGTCTCCATGAAGTTATGCTCACGCATCAAATACACTTAAAACAAACTTACACACTAATTCCCCAGCCATTATCACAATCCGTATAAGTTTTAGTAATCGGTTTTTGCTTGTAACCCAAAGATAGTACTATATATATCCACATCCCAAGTAAGATTTCAAGACGATCCAATGGTCGGATCAAAAGTATTTCTCTCCATGAAGTTATTCTCCCGCATCAAATACATTTAAAACAAACTTGCATAACTAATTCCACAGAGCTATCATCACAATCCGTCTCTGTTTTAATAACCGACATTTTATTATAACCCTAGCATAGTACTATGTATATCTACCACCACCGTAATTTTTGAAGATGATTCAAAGGTCAATCAAAAGTTATGGTCTCCGTAAGTTATGCTATTACATCAAATACATTTAAACAAACTTGCATAACTAATTCGCTAGAGCCATCATCAATAAATTCATCTCGGTTTTAGTAAATGGTCTTTGCTTGTAACCCCAAAATATTACTAATGTGTATCTACCACCTCGTAAGATTTCAAGACGATCAACGGCCGATCAAAAGTTATGGTCTCTCAAATTTATGCTCCCGCATCAAATACATTTAAAACAAAATTACACAACTAATTCCCTGACCCATTATCACAATCACGTCTCGGTTTTAGAATGGCGGTCTTTGCTTATAACCTAGCATTGTACTATGTATATCTACGAACGTGTAAGATTTCAAGATGATCCAATGGTCGGATTCAAAGTTATGGTCTCCGCAAGTTATGCTCCCACATCGAATAAATTTAAAACAAATTTACACAACAAATTTCCCGAGCCATCATCACAATCTGTCTTAATTTTAGTAACTGGTCTTTGCTTGTTACCCCAACTTAGTACTATGTGTATCTACCACCCTCGTAAAATTTCAAAACGATCCAACAATCGGATCAATAGTTATGGTCTCTCCATAAGTTATGCTCCCGCATTAAATAAATTTAAGAAAAACTTGCACAACTAATTCCCATAGCCATCATCACAATCCGTCTCGGCTTTTAGGAACCGGACTTTGCTTGTAACCCCATCATAGTACTAATATATCTACACCCTAGTAAGATTTCAAGACAATCCAACGGTCGGATCAAAAGTTATGGTCTCCACAAGTTATGCTCCCGCATCAATGCATTTAAAACAAACTTGCACAACTAACTCCCCGAGCCATCATCACAATCCATCTCAATTTTATTAATCGGTCTTTGCTTGTAACCTTAGCATAACACTATGTATATCTACCACCTTTTAGATTTCAAAACGATCCAACGGTCCTATCAAAAGTTATGGTCTCATGCAAGTTATGCTCCCGCATTAAATACATTTAAAACAAACTTGCACAACTAATTCCCGAGCCATCATCACAATCCGTCTCAATTTTAGTAACTAGTCTTTGCTTATAACCTCAAAGATAGTACTATGTATATCTACCACCACATAATATTTCAAGACGATCGAACGGTCGGATCAAAAGTTATGGTCTCTACAAGTTATGCTCACGCATCAAATGCATTTAAAATAAATTTACACAACAAATTTCCCAGAGCTATCATTACAATCCGTCTCAATTTTAGTAACCGATCTTTGTTTGTAACTCCAACATAGTACTATGTATATCTACCACCTTGTAATATTTCAAGACAATCTAACGGTCGTATCAAAAGTTATGGTCTTTGCATGAGTTATGCTCTCATTAAATACATTTAAAATAAACTTACACAACTAATTCCCAGAGCCATCATCACAATCTATCTCATTTTTAGTAACCGGTCTTTGCTTTGTAACCCCAACATAGACCTAATGTATATCTACCACCTTGTAAAATTTTAAGACGATTCAACGGACGGATCAAAAGTTATCATCTCCATGAAGTTATGTTCCCGCATTAAATGCATTTAAACGAACTTGGAAAACTAATTCCACAGGCCATCATCACAATCCATCTCGGTTTTAGTAACTTAGGTCTTTGCATGTAACCCCAACATAGTACTATGTATATTTACCATGCTATAAGATTTCAAGACGATCTAACGGTTGGATCAAAAGTTATGGTCTCCATGCAAGTCATGCTCCCACATCAAATATATTTAAAACAAACTTACACAACTAATTTCCTAGAGCCATCATCACAATCCGTCTCATTGATAGTAACATGTATTTGCTTGTAACCCAACATGGAACTAATGTATATCTACCACACTCGTAAGATTTCAAAACGATCCAACATCGGATCAAAAGTTATGGTCTCAAAGAATTATGCTCCTGCGCATCAAATACAATTAAAACAAACTTTCATAACTAATTCTCAAGAGCCATCATCACAATCCGTCTTAGTTTTAGTAACTGATATTTGCTTGTAACCCCAACATAGTACTATGTATATCTACCACCTGTAAGATTTCAAGACGATCCAACGGTCGGATCGAAAGTTATGGTCTCCGAAATTTATGCTCCCGCATCAAATACATTTAAAACAAAATTACACAACTAATTCCCAGAGCCATCATCACAATCGGTGTTAGTATTAGTAATGGTCATTACTTATAACACATCATTGTACTATGTATATCTACCACCTCGTAAAATTTCAAGACGATCCAACAGTCGGATTAAAAGTTATGGTATCCGCAAGTTATGCTCCCACATCGAATACATTTAAAATAAATTTAAAGAACAAATTTCCTAGAGCCATCATCATAATCTGTCTTAATTTTAGTAACCGGTCTTTTCTTGTTACCCCAACATAGTACTATGTGTATCTACCACCTTCAGTAAAATTTTAAGACGATCCAACAAATCGAATCAATAGTTATGGTCTCTGCAAGTTATGCTCCCACATAAATAAATTTAAAACAAACTTGCACAACTAATTCCCTATAGCCATCATCACAATCTGTCTTAGTTTTAGGAACCAGACTTTGCTTGTAACCTCATCATAGTACTAATATATATCTACCACCCCGTAAAATTTCAAGGCGATCCAACGGTTGGATCAAAAGTTATGGTCTCCCAAGTTATGCTCCCGCATCAAATGCATTTAAAACAAACTTGCACAACTAACTCCCAGAGCCATCATCACAATCCATCTCAATTTTATTAACCAGGTCTTTGCTTGTAACCTTAGCATAGCACTAATGTATATCTACCACCCTTAAGATTTCAAAACGATCAATGGTCCTATCAAAAGTTATGGTCTCCACAAGTTATGCTCCCACATTAAATACATTTAAAACAAACTTGCACAACTAATTCCTCGAGCCATCATCACAATCCATCTCAATTTTAGTAACTAGTCTTTGCTTGTAACCTCAAATAGTACTATGTATATCTACCACCACGTAAATTTCAAGACGATCCAACGATCGGCTCAAAAGTTATGGTCTCTGTAAGTTATGCTCACGCATCAAATGCATTTAAAATAAACTTGCACAAAAATTTTTGCCCAGAGCTATCTTTACAATCCGTCTCAATTTTAGTAACTTGATCTTTGTTTGTAACCCCAACATAGTACTATGTATATCTACCACCTTGTAATATTTCAAAACAATCCAACTCGTATTGATCAAAAGTTATGGTCTCTGCAAGTTATGCTCTGCATCAAATACATTTAAAATAAACCTACACAACTAATTCCCGAGCCATCATCACAATCTGTCTCGGTTTAGGAACCGGTCTTTGCTTGTAACCCCAACATAGAACTAATGTATATCTACCACCTGTAAAATTTTAAGACGATCCAACGGATGGATCAAAAGTTATCGTCTCTGCAAGTTATGCTCCCGCATTAAATGCATTTAAAAAAACTTAGAAAACTAATTCCACGGAGCCATCATCACAATCATCTCTGGTTTTAGAACTTGGTGTTTGCTTGTAACCCAACATAGTACTATGTATATCCACCATGATGTAAGATTTCAACGATCTAACGGTTGATCAAAAGTTATGGTCTCCACAAGTTATGCTCTCACATTAAATATATTTAAAACAAACTTACACAACTAATTTCCTAGAGCCATCATCACAATTTGTCTCATTGATAGTAACTTTGTATTTGCTTGTAACCCCAACATGGAACTAATGTATATCTACCACATTGTAAGATTTCAAAACGATCCAACAAATGATCAAAAGTTATGGTCTCAACAACTTATGCTCCCGCATCAAATACAATTAAAACAAACTTGCACAACTAATTCTCAAGAGCCATAATCACAATCGGTCTCAGTTTTAGTAACCGATATTTGCTTGTAACCCCAAGATAGTACTAATGTATATCTACCACCCTCTAAAAATTTCAAGACGATCCAACTGGTCGGATCAAAAGTTATGGTCTCCAAGTTATGCTCCGCATTGAATGCATTTAAAACAAACTTGTACAACTAACTACCCAAAGCCATCATCACAATCAGTCTCAATTTTATTAACTAGGTCTTTGCTTATAGCCCCAACATAGTATTAATGTGTATCTACCACCCTATAAGATTTCAAGACGATCCAACTGATCGAATCAAAAGTTATGGTCTCCGTAAGTTATGCTCCCAAATCAAATACATTTAAAACAAACTTACGCAACTAATTCCTCGTAGTCATCATCACAATCCATCTCAATTTTAGTAACTAGTCTTTGTTTTAACCCCAAAGATAGTACTATGTATATCTACCTCCCGTAAAATTTCAAGACGATCCAACGAGTCGGATCAAAAGTTATGGTCTCCACAAGTTATGCTCCCGCATCAACTACATTTAAAATAACTTACATAACTAATTCTCCCTAGAGCCATCATCACAATCCATCTCGCTTTTATTAACTAGATCTTTTTTGTAACTCCAAATAGTATTAATGTATATCAACCACCTGTAAAATTTCAAGACGATCCAACGATCGGATCAAAAGTTATGGTCTCCGCAAGTTATGCTCTCGCATCAAATATATTTAAACAAACTTGCACAAATAACTCCCAACGCCATCATCAAACTCCGTCTCGGTTTAGTAATCGGTCTTTGTTTGTAACCCCAACATTGTACTAATGTTTATCTACCACCCTGTAAGATTTAAAGACAATTCCAACGATCGATCAAAAGTATGGTCTCACAAGTTATTCTCCGCATCAAATACATTTAAAACAAACTTATACAACTAATTCCCGAGATTCATCATCACAATCCGTTTCGTTTTAGTAACTAGTCTTTGCTTGTAACATCGCATAGTTCTAATGTAGATTTATGACCATGTAATATTTCAAGATGATCCAACGATTGGATCAAAAGTTATGGTCTCTGTAAGTTTAATTCCCACATCAAATACATTTAAAACAAATTTATAAAACTAATTCCATAGAGCCATCATCAATATCCATCTCGGTTTTATTAACTAGTCTTTCTTTGTAACCCCGACATAGTACTATGTATATCTACCACCATATAAGATTTCAAGACGATCCAACGAACGGATCAAATGTTATGGTCTCCAAAATTATGCTCCTACATAAAATACATTTCAAATAAACTTACACAACTAATTCCTCGAGCCATCATCATAATCCATCTCATTTTTAGTAACCGGTCTTTGCTTGTAACACCAACATAGTATTATGTATATCTACCACCTTGTAAAATTTACAAGATCAAACGATCAAATCAAAAGTTATGGTCTCGGTTTGATGAATCGGTCTTGCTTGTAAACCCCAACATAGTACTATGTGTATCTACCACTGTTGTAAGATTTCAAGACGATCCAACAATCGATCAAAAGTTATGGTCTCTCGCAAGTTTTAATCCCGCATCAAATGGATTTAAAACAAACTTACACTAATTCCCAGGCCATCATCAAAATGCGTCTCGGTTTTAGTAATCTGTCTTTGGTTATAACCCCAACATAGTACTATGTATATCTACCACCATGTAAGATTTCAATATGATCCAACGGTAGGATCAAAAGTTATAGTCTCCAAAATTTATGCTCCCACATCAAATACATTTAAAACAAAATTGCACAACTAATTCCCCAGAGCCATCATCACAATCCGTCTCGGTTTTAGTAATCGGTCTTTGCTTATAACCACAGATAGTACTATGTATATCCACCACTCCGTAAGATTTCAAGATAATCCAATGGTCGGATTAAAAGTTATGGTCTCCGCAACTTATGCTCCTCGCATCAAATACATTTAAAACAAACTTACATCTAATTCCCCGAGCCATCATCACAATAAGTCTTAGTTTAAGTAACTTGGTCTTTGCTTGTAACCCCAACATAATACTATGTATATCTACCTCCATAAAAGATTTCAAGAAGATCTAATGTTTGGATCAAAAGTTATGGTCTCCGCAAGTTATTCTCCCGCATCAAATACATTTAAAACAAACTTACACAACTAATTCCCCGAGCCATCATCACAATGCATCTCGGTTTTAGTAATCGATTTTTGCGCTTAATCCTATCGTAGTACTAATGTATATCTACCACCTTTGTAAATTTTCAAGACGATCCAATGGTCGGATAAAAAGTTATGGTCTCATGTAAGTTATGCTTCCGTATTAAATACATTTAAAATAAACTTACACAACATAGTAGTACTAATGTTTTAGTAATGATTGCTTATATCCCCACATAGTACTAAGTATATCTATCACCATGTAAGATTTCAAAACGATCCAACCGTCGGATCAAAAGTTATGGTTCTCTGCAAGTTATTCTCCATCAAATACATTTAAAACAAACCTTCAAAACTAACTCTTGAGCCATCATTATAATCCGTCCTAATTTTATTAACTTGGTCTTTCCTTGTATCCCCAACATAGTACTATGTATATCTACCACCCCGTAAGATTTCAAGACAATCCAACGGCCGGATCAAAAGTTATGGTCTCTCGCAGTTATGCTCCCGCATCAAATATATTTAAAACAAACTTACACAACTAACTCACTAGAGCCATCATCACAATCCCATCTCAGTTTTAGTAACTAGTCTTTGCTTGTAACCCCAACATAGTACTATGTATATCTACCACCCTATAAGATTTCAAGACGATCCAATGGTCCGATCAAAAGTTATGGTCTCCAAAATTTTACTTCGCATCAAATATATTTAAAACAAACTTGCACAATTAATTCCAAGAGCCATCATCACAATCCATCTCGGTTTTAGTAACTGGTCTTTTTTTGTAACTCAACATTGTGCTAATGTATATCTACTACATGTAAGATTTCAAAATGATCTAACGGCCGGATAAAAGTTATGGTCTCCTAAGTTATGCTCCCACATCAAATACATTTAAAACAAACTTACACAACTAATTCCCGAGAGCTATCATCACAATCCATCTCGGTTTTAGTAACTCGGTCTTTTCTTGTAACCACAGATAGTACTAAGTATATCTACCACCCTTCAACAAATTTCAAGACGATCAACGAATCGGATAAAAGTTATGGTCTCCGCAAGTTATGCTTCCGCATCAAATACATTTAAAAATATTACACAACTAATTCCTTAGAGACATATCACAATCATGTCTCGGTTTTAGTAACTAGTCTTTGCTTATAACCCCAAAATAGTACTATGTGTATCTACCACCTTTGTAAAATTTCAAGATGATCCAACGGTCGTCGGATCAAAAGTTATGGTCTCCTGAAGTTATGCTTCCGCATCAAATACATTAAAACAAACTTACAAAACTAATTCCCTTAATCCATCATCACAATCACACTCTCATTTGTAACTGGTCTTTTCTTGTAACTCCAGCATAGTACTATGTATATCTACCACCCTGTAAAATTTCAAGACGATCCAACGGTCCATCAAAAGTTATGGTCTCCGTAAGTTATGCTCCCATCATTGATACATTTATAAAAAACTTGCACAACTAATTTCCCATAGCCATCATCACAATCCATCTCAATTTTAGTGACTGGCTTTTGCTTGTAACCCCAAGTATAGTATTAATGTATATCTACCACCCTGTAAAATTTTAAGACGATCCAATGGTCGATCAAAAGTTATGGTCTCCATGAAGTTATGCTCCCGCATAAATATACAATTAAAATAAAACTTGCACAACTAATTCCCCATAGCCATTATCATCACAATACGTCTTGGTTTTAGTAACTGGTCTTTGCTTATAACCCCAGCATAATACTATGTATATCTACCACCATGTAAGATTTCAAAATGATCAAACAATCGGATCAAAAGTTATGGTCTCCGCAAGTTATGCTTACACATCAAATACATTTAAAACAAACTTACACAACTAATTCCCAGAGCCATCATCAAATCCATCTCAGTTTTAGTAATGGTCTTTTCTTGTAACACCCAAGCATAGTACTATGTATATCTACCACCTGTAAGATTTCAAGACGATCCAACGGTAGGATCAAAAGTTATGGTCTCCGCAAGTTATTCTCCCACATCAATATATTTAAAACAAACTTAAACAACTAATTTCCCAGCCATCATCACAATCCATCTCAAGTTTGTTAACTGGTCTTTACTTGTAACCCCGCATAGTACTATGTATATCTACCACCCTAAAATTTCAAGACGATCCAACAAAGGGATCAAAAGTTATGGTCTCCAAGTTATGCTCCCGCATCAAATACATTTAAAACAAACTAGCACAACTAATTCCATAGAGCCATCATCATAATCCGTCTCGATTTTAGTAACCGATCTTTGCTTGTAACTCCGAACATTGTACTATGTATATCTACCACCTGTAAGATTTCAAAACGATCCAACGATCGGATAAAAAGTTATGGTCTCCATGAAGTTATGCTCCCGCATCAAATACATTTAAAACACACTTGCACAACTAATTCCCCATAGCCATCATCACAATCTATCTCGGTTTTAGTAACCGATATTTTTGCTTGTAACCCAACATAGTACTATGTATATCTACCACCCTCTAAGATTCAAGATGATCCAACAAATGGATCAAAAATTATAGTCTCCGAAAGTTATGCTCCTTCATCAAATAAATTTAAAACAAATGTGTATAACTAATTCCCCCAGAGCCATCATCACAATTTGTCTCATTTTATTAAACGGTATTTGTTTGTAACCCTAGCATAAAACTAATGTATATCTACCACCATGTAAGATTTTAAGACGATCCAACGGTCGGATCAAAAGTTATAGTCTCTCGCAAGTTATGCTCCCACATCAATACATTTAAAAAAACTTACACAACTAATTCCCTTGAGCAATCATCACAATCTGTCTCGATTTTAGTAACCGGTCTTTTCTTGTAACCCCAACGTATTACTAATGTATATCTACCACCCTATAAGATTTCAAGACACATCCAACGGTCGGATCAAAAGTTATGGTCTCCGCAAGTTATGCTTCCACGCATCAAATATATTTAAAACAAATTTACACAACTAATTCCCCAGAGCCATCATCACAATTTGTCTTGGATTTAGTAACCGGTCTTTGCTTCTAACCCCAACATAGTATTAATATATATATCTACCACCTGTAAAACTTTCAATACGATCCAATAATCGGATCAAAAGTTATGGTCTCCGCAAGTTATGCTCTCGTATCAAATACATTTAAAACAAACTTACACAACTAATTCCCCGAGAGCTATCATCACAATCCATCTCTGTTTTAATAATCGGTCTTTGCTTGTAACCCCAAAGATAGTACTAATATATCTACCACCCTCGTAAAATTTCAAGACGATCCAACGGTCGGATCAAAAGTTATGGTCTCCGCAAGTTATGCTCAAGCATCAAATACATTTAAAACAAACTTACACAAATAATTCTCCAGCCATCATCACAATCCATCTCGGTTTAAGTAACTAGTATTTACTTGTAACTACAACATAGTAGTAATGTATATATACCACCACCTTGTAAAATTTCAAGACGATCCAACGGTCGGATCAAAAGTTATGGTCTCCGATAGTTATTCTTTGCATCAAATACATTTAAAATAAACTTGCACAACTAAATCCCCAAAGCCATCATCACAATCTGTCTCGGTTTAGTAACCGGTCTTTGCTTGTAAACTCCCAACATAGTACTATGTATATCTACCACATTAAGATTTCAATACGATCTAACGGTCGGATCAAAGTTATGGTCTCTGCAAGTTATGCTCACGCATCAAATACATTTAAAACAAACTTACACAACTAATTCCCAGAGCCATCATCACAATCCATCTCACTTTTTGTAACTGGTATTTACTTGTAACCCCAAAGATAGTACTATGTATATCTACCACACTGTAAAATTTAAAGACGATCCAACGGTCGGATCAAAAGTTATGGTCTCCGCAAGTTATGCTCCCATCAAATACATTCAATAAAAACTTACACAACTAACTCCCTTGACCCATCATTACAATTCGTCTAAATTTTAGTAATCGGTCTTTACTTGTAACTCCAACATAGTACTATGTATATCTACCACCATATAAATTTCAAGATGATCAACAATCGGATCAAAAGTTATGGTCTCCGCAAGTTATGCTCCCTCATCAAATACATTTAAAACAAACTTACACAACTAATTTCTCAAATCCATCAACAAAATCCGTCTCGATTTTAGTAATCGGTCTTTATTTGTAACCCATCATAGTACTAATGTATATCTACCACCATGTAAGATTTCAAACGATCCAACGGTCGGATCAAAAGTTATGGTCTCTATAAGTTATGCTCTCACATCAAATACATTTAAAACAAACTTGCACAACTAATTCCCAAGTTTCATCATCATAATCCATCTCGATTTTAAGTAACTGGTCTTTACTTATAACCCCAGACATAGTACTAAAGTATATCTACCACCCTTTAACATTTCAGACAATCCAACGGCGGATCAAAAGTTATGGTCTCCACAAGTTATGCTCCCGCATCAAATACATTTAAACAAAATTACACAACTAATTCCCCAGATCCATCATCACAATCTATCTTGGTTTTAGTAACTAGTATTTGCTTGTAACCCATAATAGTATTGTATATCTACCACCTGTAAAATTTATGACGATGTAGCAGTCCAAAGTCGGTCGGATCAAAAGTTATGATCTCCGCAAGTTATGCTCCTACATCAAATACATTTAAAACAAACTTACACAACTAATTCCTCAAAGCCATCATCACAATTCGTCTCGGTTTTAGTAACGGTCTTTGCTTGTAACCATAACATAGTACTAATATATATCTACCACCCTATAAAATTTCAAGACGATCAACGGTCGGATCAAAAGTTATGGTCTCCGCAAGTTATGCTCCCACATCAAATACATTTAAAACAAACTTGCACAACTAATTCCCCATAGCCATCATCACAATTCGTCTCGGTTTTAGTAACTGGTCTTTGCTTGTAATCCAAGCATAGTACTATGTATATCTACCACCCTATAAAATTTCAAGACATCCAACCTGTCGATATCAAAAGTTATGGTCTCCGCAAATTATGCTCCCGTATCAAATACATTTAAAACAAACTTCCACAACTAATTCCCTATAGCCATCATCGCAATCTGTCTCAGTTTTAGTAATCGGTCTTTTCTTGTAACCCCATCATATTACTATGTATATCTACCACCATGTAAAATTTCAGAACAATCCAACGGTCGGATTAAAAGTTATAGTCTCCGCAATTTATGCTCCCACATCAAATATATTTAAAACAAATTTACACAACTAATTCCCAGAGCCATCATCACAATTTGTCTCGGATTTAGTAACCGGTCTTTGTTTCTAACCCCAACATAGTATTAATGTATATCTACCACCTCCTAAAAATTTCAATACGATCCAATAATCGGATCAAAAGTTATGGTCTCCGCAAGTTATGCTCCCGCATCAAATACATTTAAAACAAACTTACACAACTAATTCCCCCGAGCCATCATCACAATCTGTCTCGCTTTAATAATTAGTCTTTGCTTGTAACCCACATAGTACTAATATATATCTACACCACCGTAAAATTTCAAGATGATTCAACGGTCGGATCAAAAGTTATGGTCTCCATGAAGTTATGCTCAAGCGCATCAAATACATTTAAAACAACTTACACAAATAATTCTCTCATGAGCATCATCACAATCTATCTCAGTTTAAGTAATCGGTATTTACTTGTAACCATAACATCAGTAGTAAGTTATGATCCCCCATCAAATACATTCAAAACAAACTTACACAACTAATTCCCAAGTGTCATCATCATAATCCATCTCGAGTTTAAGTAACCGGTCTTTACGTGTAGCTATGTACTAAAGTATATCCACCACCCTTTAAAATTTCAAGATGATTTAACGGTCGGATCAAAAGTTATGGTCTCCACAAGTTATGCTCTCGCATCAAATACATTTTAAACAAACTTACAAAACTAATTCCCCAGAGCCATCATCACAATCTATCTCGCTTTTAGTAACTGGTCTTTTCTTGTAACCACATAATAGTACTAAGTGTGTATATCTACCACCTTGTAAAATTTCAAGACGATCCAACGGCCGGATCAAAAGTTATGGTCTCCATAAGTTATGCTCCCGCATCAAATACATTTAAAAAAACTTACATAACTAATTCCTCAAAGCCATCATCACAATCCATCTCGGTTTTAGTAACTGGTCTTTACTTGTAACCCAACATAGTACTATATATATCTACCACCCCCTGTAAAATTTCAAGACGATGCAACGGTCGATCAAAAGTTATGGTCTCCGCAAGTTATGCTCCCGCATCAAATACATTTAAAACAAATTTGCATAACTAATTCCCCATAGCCATCATCACAATTCATCTCGGTTTTAGTAACTGGTCTTTGCTTGTAATCCAAGCATAGTACTAATGTATATCTACCACCCCCGTGTAAAATTTCAAGACGATCCAACGGTCCGATCAAAAGTTATGGTCTCATGAAGTTATGCTCCCGCATCAAATACATTTAAAACAAACTTCACAACTAATTCCCCATAGCCATCATCACAATCTATCTTTTTTAATAACTTGGTCTTTACTTGTAACCCCAACATAGTACTATGTATATCTATCACCATGTAAATTTCAAGATCCAACGGTCGGATCAAAAGTTATGACTCTGCAAGTTATGCTCCCACATCACAAATACATTTAAAACAAACTTACACAACTAATTCTCCAAATCCATCATCACAATCCATCTCATTTTTTGTAACTAGTCTTTGCTTGTAACCCAAAGATAGTACTATGTATATCTACCACCCCGTAAATTTCAAAACGATCCAACGGTCGGATCAAAAGTTATGGTTCTCCATGCAAGTTATGCTCTCGCATCAAATACATTTAAAAAAACTTACACAACTAATTCACTAGAGCCATCATCACAATCGTCTCAATTTTAATAACCAATCTTTGCTTGTAACCCAAAGATAGTACTATGTATATCTACCACCATGTAAAATTTCAAGACGATCCAACGGTCGGATCAAAAGTTATGGTCTCCGTAAGTTATGTCCTCACATCAAATACATTTAAAACAAACTTACACAACTAATTCCCGTGAGCTATCATCACAATCCATCTCAAATTTAGTAACCGGTCTTTGTTTGTAACCCCAACATAGTACTAAAGTATATCTACCACCTTGTAAATTTCAAGACGATCCAACGGTCAGATAAAAAGTTATGGTCTCCGCAAGTTATGCTCCCGCATCAAATACATTTAAAACAAACTTACACAACTAATTCCCAAGAGCCATCATCACAATCCATCTTAGTTTTAGTAACTAGTCTTTTTCTTATAACCCCAAGATAGTACTAATGTGTATCTACCACCCCATGTAAAATTTCAGGATGATCCAATGGTCGGATCAAAAGTTATGGTCTCCGAAAGTTATGCTCCCCACATCAAATACATTTAAAACAAACTTGCACAACTAATTCCCGAGCCATCATCACAATCCATCTCGCTTTTAGTAACTGGTCTTTGTTTGTAACCCCATATATACTAATGTAGATACATCTATCTACCACCCTCGTAAATTTCAAGACGATCCAACTGGTCGGATCAAAAGTTATGGTCTCCGCAAGTTATGCTCCCGCATCAAATACATTTAAAACAAACTTACACAACTAATTTCCCAGAGCCATCATCACAATCCATCTCAGTTTTTAGTAACTGTCTTTGCTTGTAACTCCAAGCATAGAACTAATGTATATCTACCACCTGTAAAATTTCAAGATGATCCAATGGTCGATCAAAAGTTATGGTCTCCGCAAGTTATGCTCCCGTATCAAATACATTTAAAACAAACTTGCACAACTAATTCCCGTCAGAGCCATCATCACAATCCGTCTCGTTTTAGTAATAACTGGTCTTTTCTTATAACTCCCAACATAGTACTAAAGTATATCTACTACCACCCCCGTAAAATTTCAAAACGATCGATAAAAGTGGTCAAAGTTCAAAGTACGGTTCTCCACAAGTTATTCTCCCGCATCATCTATTTAAAATAAACCTTGACAACTAATGTATTTCTACCACCTTGTAAAATTTCAAGACGATTCAAATCAAAAGTTATGGTCTCCGCAAGTTATTCTCCGCATCAAATACATTTAAAATAACTTACACAACTAATTCCTCAAAGCCATCATATCATCAAATCATCTCTTAGTTTAGTAATCGGTCTTTTTTGTAACCCAAAGCATAGTACTAATGTATATCTACCACCCTCAGTAAATTTCAAGACGATCCAACGGTCGGATCAAAAGTTATGGTCTCCATGAGTTATGCTTCCACATCAAATACATTTAAAACAAACTTACACAACTAATTCCCTGAGAGCCATCATCACAAATCCGTCTCGCTTTTAGTAACTGGTCTTTGCTTGTAACCCCAACATAGTACTATGTATATCTACCACCCTATAAAATTTCAAGACGATCCAACGGTCGATCAAAAGTTATGGTCTCCGCAAGTTATGCTCCCGCATCAAATACATTTAAAAACAAACTTACACTCCCAACTAATTTCCAAGAGCCATCATCACAATCCATCTCATTTTAGTCTCAATTTTATTAACTGGTCTTTGCTTGTAACCCCAACATAGTACTATGTATATCTACCACCATGTAAAATTTCAAGACGATCCAAATCGGTCGATCAAAAGTTATGGTCTCCATAAAGTTATGCTCCCGCATCAAATACATTTAAAACAAATTTACACAACTAATTCCCTCGAGCCATCATCACAATCCATCTCAGTTTTTAGTAACTGGTCTTTGCTTGTAACCCCAAACATAGTACTAATGTGTATATCTACCACCCTTAAAATTTCAAGACGATCCAACTGGCCGGATCAAAAGTTATGGTCTCCGCAAGTTATGCTCCCGCATCAAATACATTTAAAATAAACTTGCACAACTAATTCCCCAGATCCATCATCACAATCCATCTCAATTTTAGTAACTGGTCTTTGCTTGTAACCCAACATAGTACTAATGTGTATCTACCACCTTGTAAAATTTCAAGACGATCCAACGGTCGGATCAAAAGTTATGGTCTCCACAAGTTATGCTCCCACATCAAATATATTTAAAACAAACTTACACAACTAATTCCCAAGAGCCATCATCACAATCCGTCTCAGTTTTAGTAACTTGGTCTTTTTATAACCCATCATAGTACTATGTATATCTACCACCATGTAAAATTTCAAGACGATCCAACGGTCGGATCAAAAGTTATGGTCTCCGTAAGTTATGCTCCCGCATCAAATACATTTAAAACAAACTTGCACAACTAATTCCCAGAGCCATCATCACAATCCATCTCAGTTTTAGTAATCGGTCTTTGCTTGTAACCCCAGCATAGTACTATGTATATCTACCACCCTAAAAATTTCAAGACGATCCAACGGCCGGATCAAAAGTTATGGTCTCCACAAAAAGTTATGGTCTCCTAAGTTATGCTCCCATCAAATACATTTATTAAACAAACTTACACAACTAATTCCCGAGAGCCATCATCACAATCCATCTCGCTTTAGTAATTGTCTTTACTTGTAACCCCAACATAGTACTATGTATATCTACCACCCTGTAAGATTTCAAGACGATCCAACGGTCCGATCAAAAGTTATGGTCTCCACAAGTTATGCTCCCAAATCAAATACATTTAAAACAAACTTGCACAACTAATTCCCAGCCATCATCACAATCCGTCTTAGTTTTAGTAACTGTCTTTATTTGTAACCCAACATTGTACAAATGTATATCTACCACCATGTAAGATTTCAAGACGATCCAACGGTCGGATCAAAAGTTATGGTCTCCGTAAGTTATGCTCCCGCATCAAATACATTTAAAACAAACTTACACAACTAATTCCCCAGAGCCATCATCACAATCCATCTCAATTTTAGTAACTGGTCTTTGCTTGTAACCCCAACATAGTACTAATGTATATCTACCACCCTGTAAAATTTCAAGACGATCCAACGGTCGGATCAAAAGTTATGGTCTCCGCAAGTTATGCTCCCGCATCAAATACATTTAAAATAAAACTTGCACAACTAATTCCCTAGAGCCATCATCACAATCCGTCTCAGTTTTAGTAACTCGGTCTTTACTTGTAACCCCAATATAGTACTAATGTATATCTACCACCCTGTAAAATTTCAAGACGATCCAACGGTCGGATCAAAAGTTATGGTCTCCACAAGTTATGCTCCCACATCAAATACATTTAAAACAAACTTACACAACTAATTCCCAGAGCCATCATCACAATCTGTCTCATTTTAGTAATCCGGTCTTTGCTTGTAACCCCAACATCATAGTACTATGTATATCTACCACCCCTGTAAAATTTCAAGACGATCCAACGGCCGGATCAAAAGTTATGGTCTCCGCAAGTTATGCTCCGCATCAAATACATTTAAAACAAACTTGCACAACTAATTCCCCAGCCATCATCACAATCGTCTCAATTTTAGTAATCATGTCTTTTCTTGTAACCCTAATATAGTACTATGTATATCTACCACCCTGTAAAATTTCAAGACGATCCAACAGTCGGATCAAAAGTTATGGTCTCCGCAAGTTATGCTCCCGCATCAAATACATTTAAAACAAAATTACACAACTAATTCCCTAGAGCCATCATCACAATCCGTCTTAGTTTTAATAACCGGTCTTTGTTTGTAACCCCAACATAGTACTAATGTGTATATCTACCACCCTGTAAAATTTCAAGACGATCCAACGGTCGGATCAAAAGTTATGGTCTCCGCAAGTTATGCTCCCGCATCAAATACATTTAAAACAAACTTACACAACTAATTCCCCAGAGCCATCATCACAATCCATCTCAGTTTTAGTAACTAGTCTTTGCTTGTAACCCCAACATAGTACTAATGTATATCTACCACCCTATAAAATTTCAAGACGATCCAACGATCGGATCAAAAGTTATGGTCTCCGCAAGTTATGCTCCCGCATCAAATACATTTAAAACAAACTTACACAACTAATTCCCCAGCCATCATCACAATCTATCTCGCTTTTTAGTAACTGGTCTTTGCTTATAACCCCAACATATAGTACTAATGTATATCTACCACCTCGTAAAATTTCAAGACGATCCAACTGGTCGGATCAAAAGTTATGGTCTCCGCAAGTTATGCTCCCACATCAAATACATTTAAAACAAACTTACACAACTAATTCCCGTAGCCATCATCATCAATCCATCTCGCTTTTAGTAACTGGTCTTTTGCTTGTAACCCCAAAGATAGTACTATGTATATCTACCACCTCAGTAAAATTTCAAGACGATCCAACGGTTGGATCAAAAGTTATGGTCTCCGCAAGTTATGCTCCCATCAAATACATTTAAAACAAACTTACACAACTAATTCCAGAGCCATCATCACAATCCATCTCGGTTTAGTAAGTAATTGGTCTTTTCTTGTAACCCAAAGATAGTACTAATGTATATCTACCACCCCCGTAAAATTTCAAGACGATCCAACGGCCGGATCAAAAGTTATGGTCTCCGCAAGTTATGCTCCCGCATCAAATACATTTAAAACAAACTTACACAACTAATTCCCCAGAGCCATCATCACAATCCGTCTCATTTTTTAGTAACTCGGTCTTTGCTTGTAACCCCAACATAGTAGTAATGTATATCTACCACCCTATAAAATTTCAAGACGATCCAACGGTCGGATCAAAAGTTATGGTCTCCGCAAGTTATGCTCCCGCATCAAATACATTTAAAACAAACTTACACAACTAATTCCCAGAGCCATCATCACAATCCATCTCGCTTTTAGTAAATGGTCTTTGCTTGTAACCCCAAAGCATAGTACTATGTATATCTACCACCTTAAAATTTCAAGACGATCCAACGGTTGATCAAAAGTTATGGTCTCCGCAAGTTATGCTCCCGCATCAAATACATTTAAAACAAACTTACACAACTAATTCCCAGAGCCATCATCACAATCCATCTCAGTTTTAGTAACTGGTCTTTGCTTGTAACCCTCGCACATAGTACTAATGTATATCTACCACCCTTTAAATTTCAAGACGATCCAACGGTCGATCAAAAGTTATGGTCTCCACAAGTTATGCTCCCGCATCAAATACATTTAAAACAAACTTACACAACTAATTCCCAGAGCCATCATCACAATCCATCTCAATTTTAGTAACTGGTCTTTGCTTGTAACCCCAAATATAGTACTAATGTATATCTACCACCCTAAAATTTCAAGACGATCCAACTATCGGATCAAAAGTTATGGTCTCCAAGTTATGCTCCCGCATCAAATACATTTAAAACAAACTTACACAAACTAATTCCCAAAGCCATCATCACAATCCATCTCAGTTTTAGTAACTCGGTCTTTGCTTGTAAACCCAGCATATAGTACTATGTATATCTACCACATTTAAAATTTCAAGACGATCCAACGGTCGGATCAAAAGTTATGGTCTCCGCAAGTTATGCTCCCGCATCAAATACATTTAAAACAAACTTACACAACTAATTTCCCAAAGAGCCATCATCACAATCCATCTTGATTTTAGTAACTAGTCTTTGCTTGTAACCCAACATAGTACTAATGTATATCTACCACCCTGTAAAATTTCAAGACGATCCAACTCGGATCAAAAAAGTTATGGTCTCCGAGTTATTATGCTCCCCGCATCAAATACATTTAAAACAAACTTACACAACTAATTCCCAAGAGCCATCATCACAATCCATCTCGCTTTTTAGTAACTGGTCTTTACTTTATAACCCCAACATAGTACTAATGTATATCTACCACCTTGTAAAATTTCAAGACGATCCAACGGTCGGATCAAAAGTTATGGTCTCCACAAGTTATGCTCCCACATCAAATACATTTAAAACAAACTTACACAACTAATTCCCAGAGCCATCATCACAATCCGTCTCAGTTTTAGTAACTCGGTCTTTGCTTGTAACTCCCAAGATAGTACTAATGTATATCTACCACCCCATGTAAATTTCAAGACGATCCAACTGGTCGGATCAAAAGTTATGGTCTCATGTAAGTTATGCTCCCGCATCAAATACATTTAAAACAAACTTACACAACTAATTCCCAATCCATCATCACAATCCGTCTCGCTTTTAGTAACTTGGTCTTTGCTTGTAACCCCAACATAGTACTAATGTATATCTACCACCCATAAAAATTTCAAGACGATCCAACAATCGGATCAAAAGTTATGGTCTCCGCAAGTTATGCTCCCGCATCAAATACATTTAAAACAAACTTACACAACTAATTCCCCAGAGCCATCATCACAATCCATCTTAGTTTTAGTAACTGGTCTTTGCTTGTAACCCCAACATAGTACTATGTATATCTACCACCCCCGTAAAATTTCAAGACGATCCAACGGTCGGATCAAAAGTTATGGTCTCTCGCAAGTTATGCTCCCGCATCAAAATACATTTAAAACAAACTTACACAACTAATTCCCAGAGCCATCATCACAATCCATCTCATTTTAGTAACTTGGTTTTTGCTTGAACCCCAACATAGTACTATGTATATATATCTACCACCGTAAATTTCAAGACGATCCAACTCGATCGAGATCAAAAGTTATGGTCTCCGCAAGTTATGCTCCCACATCAAATACATTTAAAACAAACTTACACAACTAATTCCCCCAGAGCCATCATCACAATCCATCTCCTCAGTTTTAGTAACTGGTCTTTGCTTATAACCCCAAGCATAGTACTATATGTATATCTACCACCCTATAAAATTTCAAGACGATCCAACGGTCGGATCAAAAGTTATGGTCTCCGCAAGTTATGCTCCCGCATCAAATACATTTAAAACAAACTTGCACAACTAATTCCCAGAGCCATCATCACAATCCGTCTCAATTTTAGTAACTTGTCTTTGCTTGTAACCCCAACATAGTACTATGTATATCTACCACCCTAAAATTTCAAGACGATCCAACGGTCGATCAAAAGTTATGGTCTCCGTAAGTTATGCTCCCGCATCAAATACATTTAAAACAAACTTACACAACTAATTCCCAGAGCCATCATCACAATCCATCTCAATTTTAGTAACTAACTTGGTCTTTGCTTGTAACCCCATATAGTACTAATGTGTATCTACCACCCTGTAAAATTTCAAGACGATCCAACGGTCGGATCAAAAGTTATGGTCTCCACAAGTTATGCTCCGCATCAAATACATTTAAAACAAACTTACACAACTAATTCCCAGAGCCATCATCACAATCCATCTCAATTTTAGTAACTGGTCTTTGCTTGTAACCCCAACATAGTACTAATGTATATCTACCACCCTATAAAATTTCAAGACGATCCAACAGTCGGATCAAAAGTTATGGTCTCCACAAGTTATGCTCCCACATCAAATACATTTAAAACAAACTTACACAACTAATTCCCTCAGAGCCATCATCACAATCCGTCTCAGTTTTAGTAACTGGTCTTTGCTTGTAACCCCATCATAGTACTATGTATATCTACCACCCTGTAAAATTTCAAGACGATCCAACGGTCGATCAAAAGTTATGGTCTCCGCAAGTTATGCTCCCGCATCAAATACATTTAAAACAAACTTACACAACTAATTCCCCAGAGCCATCATCACAATCCATCTCAATTTTAGTAAACCGGTCTTTTGCTTAAACCCAACATAGTACTAATGTATATCTACCACCCTATAAAATTTCAAGACGATCCAACGGTCGATCAAAAGTTATGGTCTCCGCAAGTTATGCTCCCGCATCAAATACATTTAAAACAAACTTACCCAACTAATTCCCCAGAGCCATCATCACAATCCATCTCAATTTTAGTAACCGGTCTTTGCTTGTAACCCCAGATAGTACTATGTATATCTACCACCCTGTAAAATTTCAAGACGATCCAACGGCCGGATCAAAAGTTATGGTCTCCGCAAGTTATGCTCCCGCATCGAATACATTTAAAACAAACTTGCACAACTAATTCCCTATAGCCATCATCAAAATCCGTCTCGATTTTAGTAACCGGTCTTTGTTTGTAACCCCAACATAGTACTAATATATATCTACCACACTATAAAATTTCAAGACGATCCAATGGTCGGATCAAAAGTTATGGTCTCCGCAAGTTATGCTCCCGCATCAAATACATTTAAAACAAACTTACACAACTAATTCCCCATAGAGCCATCATCACAATCCATCTCAGTTTTAGTAACTCGGTCTTTGCTTGTAACCCCATCATAGTACTAATGTATATCTACCACCCTGTAAAATTTCAAGACGATCCAACGGTCGGATCAAAAGTTATGGTCTCCGCAAGTTATGCTCCCGCATCAAATACATTTAAAACAACTTACAACTAATTCCCAGCAGAGCCATCATCACAATCCATCTCAGTTTTTAGTAACTGTCTTTTTGTAACCAACATAGTACTATGTATATCTACCACCCCCGTAAAATTTCAAGACGATCCAACGGCGATCAAAAGTTATGGTCTCCGCAAGTTATGCTCCCGCATCAAATACATTTAAAACAAACTTACACAACTAATTCCCAGAGCCATCATCACAATCTGTCTCAGCTTTAGTAACTGGTCTTTGCTTGTAACCCCAAGCATAGTACTAATGTATATCTACCACCCCGTAAATTTCAAGACGATCCAACGGCCGATCAAAAGTTATGGTCTCCGCAAGTTATGCTCCCGCATCAAATACATTTAAAACAAACTTACACAACTAATTCCCAGAGCCATCATCACAATCCATCTCTATTTTAGTAACTGGTCTTTGCTTGTAACCCAACATAGTACTATGTATATCTACCACCCTCGTAAAATTTCAAGACGATCCAACGGTCGGATCAAAAGTTATGGTCTCCGCAAGTTATGCTCCCCATCAAATACATTTAAAACAAACTTACACAACTAATTCCCAGAGCCATCATCACAATCCATCTCAGCTTTTAGTAACTCGGTCTTTGCTTATAACCCCAAAATAGTACTAATGTATATCTACCACCCCGTAAAATTTCAAGACGATCCAACGGTCGGATCAAAAGTTATGGTCTCCGCAAGTTATGCTCCCGCATCATCAAATACATTTAAAAAACTTACACAACTAATTCCCAGAGCCATCATCACAATCCATCTCAATTTTAGTAACTGGTCTTTACTTGTAACCCCAAAGATAGTACTAATGTATATCTACCACCCCTATAAAATTTCAAGACGATCCAACGGTCGGATCAAAAGTTATGGTCTCCAAAGTTATGCTCCCGCATCAAATACATTTAAAACAAACTTACACACAACTAATTCCCCAGAGCCATCATCACAATCCATCTCAAGTTTTAGTAACTAGTCTTTTGCTTGTAACCCCAAAGATAGTACTATGTATATCTACCACCCCGTAAAATTTCAAGACGATCCAACGGTCGATCAAAAGTTATGGTCTCCGCAAGTTATGCTCTCGCATCAAATACATTTAAAACAAACTTACACAACTAATTCCCGAGCCATCATCACAATCCATCTCAGTTTTAGTAACTCGGTCTTTGCTTTATAACCTCACATAGTACTAATGTATATCTACCACCCTTTAAAATTTCAAGACGATCCAACTATCGATCAAAAGTTATGGTCTCCAAGTTATGCTCCCGCATCAAATACATTTAAAACAAACTTACACAACTAATTCCCCTAGAGCCATCATCACAATCCGTCTCAGTTTTAGTAACTGGTCTTTGCTTGTAACCCAACATAGTACTATGTGTATATCTACCACCCTTAAAATTTCAAGACGATCCAACGGCTGATCAAAAGTTATGGTCTCCGCAAGTTATGCTCCCATCATCAAATACATTTAAAACAAACTTACACAACTAATTCCCCAGAGCCATCATCACAATCCATCTCTCATTTTAGTAACTGGTCTTTTGCTTGTAACCCCAACATAGTACTAATGTATATCTACCACCTCGTAAAAATTTCAAGACGATCCAACGGCTCGATCAAAAAAGTATGGTCTCCGCAAGTTATGCTCCCGCATCAAATACATTTAAAACAAACTTACACAACTAATTCCCAGAGCCATCATCACAATCCATCTCAGCTTTTAGTAACTGGTCTTTGCTTGTAACCCCAACATATAGTACTATGTATATCTACCACCCCGTAAAATTTCAAGACGATCCAACGGCCGATCAAAAGTTATGGTCTCCGCAAGTTATGCTCCCGCATCAAATACATTTAAAACAAACTTACACAACTAATTCCCGTAGCCATCATCACAATCCATCTCGCTTTTAGTAATTATTTTTTACTTGTAACCCCAACATAGTACTACTAATGTATATCTACCACCTCGTAAAATTTCAAGACGATCCAACGGTCGGATCAAAAGTTATGGTCTCCGCAAGTTATGCCCCGCATCAAATACATTTAAAACAAACTTACACAACTAATTCTCCCAGAGCCATCATCACAATCCATCTCGCTTTTTAGTAACTGGTCTTTGCTTGTAACCCCAATATAGTACTATGTATATCTACCACCCTATAAATTTCAAGACGATCCAACGGCCGGATCAAAAGTTATGGTCTCCAAGTTATGCTCCACATCAAATACATTTAAAACAAACTTACACAACTAATTCCCAAAGCCATCATCACAATCCATCTCATTTTTTTAGTAACTGGTCTTTGCTTGTAACCCCAACATAGTACTAATGTATATCTACCACCCTATAAAATTTCAAGACGATCCAACTGGTCGGATCAAAAGTTATGGTCTCCGCAAGTTATGCTCCCGCATCAAATACATTTAAAACAAACTTACACAAACTAATTCCCTAGAGCCATCATCACAATCCGTCTTTAGTTTTAGTAACTGGTCTTTGCTTGTAACCCCAACATAGTATAGTACTATGTATATCTACCACCCCGTAAAATTTCAAGACGATCCAACTGGTCGGATCAAAAGTTATGGTCTCCGCAAGTTATGCTCCCCGCATCAAATACATTTAAAACAAACTTACACAACTAATTCCCAGAGCCATCATCACAATCCATCTCAGTTTTAGTAATCGGGTCTTTGCTTGTAACCCCAACATAGTACTAATGTATATCTACCACCCTCGTAAAATTTCAAGACGATCCAACGGTCGATCAAAAGTTATGGTCTCCGCAAGTTATGCTCCCGCATCAAATACATTTAAAACAAACTTACACAACTAATTCCCCAAGAGCCATCATCACAATCCGTCTCTCGTTTTAGTAACTGTCTTTGCTTGTAACCCCAACATAGTACTATGTATATCTACCACCCTGTAAAATTTCAAGACGATCCAACTAATCGATCAAAAGTTATGGTCTCCGTAAGTTATGCTCCCGCATCAAATACATTTAAAACAAACTTTAAACTAATTCCCAGAGCCATCATCACAATCCATCTCGGTTTTAGTAACTGGTCTTTGCTTGTAACCCAAATATAGTACTATGTATATCTACCACCATGTAAAATTTCAAGACGATCCAACGGTCGGATCAAAAGTTATGGTCTCCGCAAAGTTATGCTCCCGCATCAAATACATTTAAAACAAACTTACACAACTAATTCCCAGAGCCATCATCACAATCCATCTCTTTAGCTTTAGTAACTGGTCTTTGCTTGTAACCCCAACATAGTACTAATGTATATCTACCACCCTTGTAAAATTTCAAGACGATCCAACTGGTCGGATCAAAAGTTATGGTCTCCGCAAGTTATGCTCCCGCATCAAATACATTTAAAACAAACTTACACAACTAATTCCCCAGAGCCATCATCACAATCCGTCTCAATTTTAGTAACTGGTCTTTGCTTGTAACCCCATCATAGTACTAATGTATATCTACCACCCTCAGAAAATTTCAAGACGATCCAATGGCTGATCAAAAAGTTATGGTCTCTGCAAAGTTATGCTCCCGCATCAAATACATTTAAAACAAACTTACACAACTAATTCCCAGAGCCATCATCACAATCATCTCGAGTTTTTAGTAATCTGGTCTTTGCTTGTAACCCTAGCATAGTACTAATGTATATCTACCACCCTGTAAAATTTCAAGACGATCCAACGGTCGATCAAAAGTTATGGTCTCCGCAAGTTATGCTCCCGCATCAAATACATTTAAAACAAACTTACACAACTAATTCCCCAGAGCCATCATCACAATCCATCTCAGTTTTAGTAATCGGTCTTTGCTTGTAACCCCAACATAGTACTATGTATATCTACCACCCTGTAAAATTTCAAGACGATCCAATGGCCGATCAAAAGTTATGGTCTCCGCAAGTTATGCTCCCGCATCAAATACATTTAAAACAAACTTACACAACTAATTCCCAGAGCCATCATCACAATCCATCTCAGTTTTAGTAACCGGTCTTTGCTTGTAACCCCAACATAGTACTAATGTATATCTACCACCCTAAAATTTCAAGACGATCCAACGGTCGGATCAAAAGTTATGGTCTCCGCAAGTTATGCTCCCGCATCAAATACATTTAAAACAAACTTACACAACTAATTCTCCTATAACCATCAGCCATCATCACAATCCATCTCAGTTTTAGTAACTCGGTCTTTGCTTGTAACCCCAACATAGTACTATGTATATCTACCACCCCGTAAAATTTCAAGACGATCCAACTGGATCAAAAGTTATGGTCTCCATAAGTTATGCTCCCGCATCAAATACATTTAAAACAAACTTACACAACTAATTCCCAGAGCCATCATCACAATCCATCTCAATTTTAGTAACTGTCTTTTGCTTGTAACCCCAAGCATAGTACTAATGTATATCTACCACCCCGTAAAATTTCAAGACGATCCAATGGTCGGATCAAAAGTTATGGTCTCCGTAAATTATGCTCCCGTCAAATACATTTAAAACAAACTTACACAACTAATTCCCCAGAGCCATCATCACAATCCATCTCAGCTTTAGTAATCGGTCTTTGCTTGTAACCCCAACATAGTACTAATGTATCTACCACCTCGTAAAATTTCAAGACGATCCAACTGGTCGGATCAAAAGTTATGGTCTCCAAGTTATGCTCCCGCATCAAATACATTTAAAACAAACTTACACAACTAATTCCCCAGAGCCATCATCACAATCCATCTCTCAGCTTTTAGTAATGGTCTTTTCTTGTAACCCCAACATAGTACTAATGTATATCTACCACCTCGTAAAATTTCAAGACGATCCAACTGGCGGATCAAAAGTTATGGTCTCCGTAAGTTATGCTCCCGCATCAAATACATTTAAAACAAACTTACACAACTAATTCCATAGAGCCATCATCACAATCCATCTCAATTTTATAGTAACTTGGTCTTTGCTTGTAACCCCAACATATAGTACTAATGTATATCTACCACCCTTTAAAATTTCAAGACGATCCAATGGTCCGATCAAAAGTTATGGTCTCTGCAAGTTATGCTCCCACATCAAATACATTTAAAACAAACTTACACAACTAATTCCCAAGAGCCATCATCACAATCCATCTTGGTTTTAAAAACTGTCTTTTGCTTAGTAACCCAAAGATAGTACTAATGTATATCTACCACCCTGTAAAATTTCAAGACGATCCAACGGCCGAATCAAAAAGTTATGGTCTCCGTAAGTTATGCTCCCGCATCAAATACATTTAAAAAAACTTACACAACTAATTCCCAGAGAGCCATCATCACAATCCGTCTCAGTTTTAGTAATTGGTCTTTGCTTGTAACCCCAACATAGTACTAATGTATATCTACCACCCTGTAAAATTTCAAGACGATCCAACGGTCGGATCAAAAGTTATGGTCTCCATGCAAGTTATGCTCCCGCATCAAATACATTTAAAACAAACTTACACAACTAATTCCCCAGAGCCATCATCACAATCCGTCTCAATTTTAGTAATTGGTCTTTGCTTGTAACCCCAAATATAGTACTATGTATATCTACCACCCCAGTAAAATTTCAAGACGATCCAACGATCGATCAAAAGTTATGGTCTCCGTAAGTTATGCTCCCGCATCAAATACATTTAAAACAAACTTACACAAAATAATTCCCAGAGCCATCATCACAATCCATCTCGATTTTAGTAACTGGTCTTTGCTTGTAACCCCAACATAGTACTAATGTATATCTACCACCTATGTAAAATTTCAAGACGATCCAACGGTTGGATCAAAAGTTATGGTCTCCGTAAGTTATGCTCCCGCATCAAATACATTTAAAACAAACTTACACAACTAATTCCCTGAGCCATCATCACAATCCATCTCAGTTTTAGTAACCTGGTTTTTGCTTGTAACTCCAACATAGTACTATAATGTATATCTACCACCATGTAAAATTTCAAGACGATCCAACGGTCGATCAAAAGTTATGGTCTCTCTCAAGTTATGCTCCCATCAAATACATTTAAAACAAACTTACACAACTAATTCCCCAGAGAGCCATCATCACAATCCATCTCATTTTTAGTAATTGGTCTTTGCTTTGTAACCCCAACATAGTACTAATGTATATCTACCACCCCGTAAAATTTCAAGACGATCCAACAAATCGGATCAAAAGTTATGGTCTCCGCAAGTTATGCTCCCGCATCAAATACATTTAAAACAAACTTACACAACTAATTCCCCAGAGCCATCATCACAATCCGTCTCAGCTTTAGTAACTAGTCTCTTTGCTTGTAACCCCAACATAGTACTAATGTATATCTACCACCCCAGTAAAATTTCAAGACGATCCAACGGTCGATCAAAAGTTATGGTCTCCGCAAGTTATGCTCCCGCATCAAATACATTTAAAACAAACTTACACAACTAATTCCCAGAGCCATCATCACAATCTCATCTCAGCTTTTAGTAATCGGTCTTTGCTTGTACCCCCAGCATAGTACTATGTATATCTACCACCCCGTAAATTTCAAGACGATCCAACTATCGATCAAAAGTTATGGTCTCCGCAAGTTATGCTCCCGCATCAAATACATTTAAAACAAACTTACACAACTAATTCCCAGAGCCATCATCACAATCCGTCTCAGTTTTAGTAACTTGGTCTTTTTCTTGTAACCCCAACATAGTACTATGTATATCTCTACCACCCGTAAAATTTCAAGACGATCCAATGGTCGGATCAAAAGTTATGGTCTCCGCAAGTTATGCTCCCGCATCAAATACATTTAAAACAAACTTACACAACTAATTCCCCAGAGCCATCATCACAATCCATCTCAGTTTTAGTAATTGGTCTTTGCTTGTAACCCCAACATAGTACTAATGTATATCTACCACCCTGTAAAATTTCAAGACGATCCAACGGTCGGATCAAAAGTTATGGTCTCCGTAAGTTATGCTCTCGCATCAAATACATTTAAAACAAACTACACAACTAATTCTTCCCAGAGCCATCATCACAATCCATCTCGGTTTTAGTAACTGGTCTTTGCTTGTAACCCCAACATAGTACTAATGTATATCTACCACCCCCAGTAAATTTCAAGACGATCCAACATTGATCAAAAGTTATGATCTCCGCAAGTTATGCTCCCGCATCAAATACATTTAAAACAAACTTACACAACTAATTCCTCTAGAGCCATCATCACAATCCATCTCAGTTTTAGTAACTGGTCTTTGCTTGTAACCCCAACATAGTACTAATGTATATCTACCACCTAGTAAATTTCAAGACGATCCAACGGCTCGGATCAAAAGTTATGGTCTCCGCAAGTTATGCTCCCGCATCAAATACATTTAAAACAAACTTACACAACTAATTCCCTCAGAGCCATCATCACAATCCATCTCAGTTTTAGTAACTGGTCTTTGCTTGTAACCCCAACATAGTACTATGTGTATATCTACCACCCTGTAAAATTTCAAGACGATCCAACGGTCGGATCAAAAGTTATGGTCTCCGCAAGTTATGCTCCCGCATCAAATACATTTAAAACAAACTTACACAACTAATTCCCCAGAGCCATCATCACAATCCATCTCTCGCTTTTAGTAACTTGTCTTTGCTTGTAACCCCAATATAGTACTAATGTATATCTACCACCCTGTAAAATTTCAAGACGATCCAACGGTCGGATCAAAAGTTATGGTCTCCGCAAGTTATGCTCCCGCATCAAATACATTTAAAACAAACTTACACAACTAATTCCCCAGAGCCATCATCACAATCTGTCTCGATTTTAGTAACTGGTCTTTTGCTTAACCCCAACATAGTACTATGTATATCTACCACCCCGTAAAATTTCAAGACGATCCAACGGCCGGATCAAAAGTTATGGTCTCCAAAGTTATGCTCCCACATCAAATACATTTAAAACAAACTTACACAACTAATTCCCCAGAGCCATCATCATCACAATCCATCTCGGCTTTTAGTAACTGGTCTTTGCTTGTAACCCCAACATAGTACTAATGTATATCTACCACCACCCTGTAAAATTTCAAGACGATCCAACTGGCCGGATCAAAAGTTATGGTCTCCGCAAGTTATGCTCCCGCATCAAATACATTTAAAACAAACTTACACAACTAATTCCCAGAGCATCATCACAATCCATCTCGCTTTTAGTAACTGGTCTTTTTTGTAACCCCAACATAGTACTAATGTATATCTACCACCCCCGTAAAATTTCAAGACGATCCAACGGTGGATCAAAAGTTATGGTCTCCGTAAAGTTATGCTCCCATCAAATACATTTAAAACAAACTTACACAACTAATTCCCAGAGCCATCATCACAATCCATCTCATTTTAGTAACTGGTCTTTTCTTGTAACCCCAGCATAGTACTAATGTTTATCTACCACCCTTGTAAAATTTCAAGACGATCCAACGGTCGGATCAAAAGTTATGGTCTCCGCAAGTTATGCTCCCGCATCAAAATACATTTAAAACAAACTTACACAACTAATTCCCGTGAGAGCCATCATCACAATCGTCTCAGCTTTTAGTAACTGGTCTTTGCTTGTAACCCCAAAGCATAGTACTATGTATATCTACCACCCTATAAAATTTTCAAGACGATCCAACGGTCGATCAAAAGTTATGGTCTCCGCAAGTTATGCTCCCACATCAAATACATTTAAAACAAACTTACACAACTAATTCCCAGCCATCATCACAATCCGTCTCAGTTTTAGTAACTTGTCTTTTTTGTAACCCCAACATAGTACTATGTATATCTACCACCCTTGTAAATTTCAAGACGATCCAACGGTCGGATCAAAAGTTATGGTCTCCGCAAGTTATGCTCCCGCATCAAATACATTTAAAACAAAACTTACACAACTAATTCCCCAAGCCATCATCACAATCCATCTCAGCTTTAGTAACTGGTCTTTGCTTGTAACCCCAACATAGTACTAATGTATATCTACTACACCCTAGAAATTTTCAAGACGATCCAACTGGCTGATCAAAAGTTATGGTCTCCGCAAGTTATGCTCCCGCATCAAATACATTTAAAACAAACTTACACAACTAATTCCCGCAGAGCCATCATCACAATCTGTCTCAGCTTTTAGTAACTAGTCTTTGCTTGTAACCCAGATAGTACTAATGTATATCTACCACCCCGTGTAAAATTTCAAGACGATCCAACGGCTCGATCAAAAGTTATGGTCTCCGCAAGTTATGCTCCCGCATCAAATACATTTAAAACAAACTTACACAACTAATTCCCCAGAGCCATCATCACAATCCATCTCAGCTTTTAGTAACTCGGTCTTTGTTGTAACCCCAACATAGTACTATGTATATCTACCACCCCGTAAAATTTCAAGACGATCCAACGGCCGATCAAAAGTTATGGTCTCCAAAGTTATGCTCCCGCATCAAATACATTTAAAACAAACTTACACAACTAATTCCCTAGCCATCATCATCACAATCCATCTCGCTTTAGTAACTCGTCTTTTCAGTAACCCCAACATAGTACTATGTATATCTACCACCCCGTAAAATTTCAAGACGATCCAACTGGCCGGATCAAAAGTTATGGTCTCCGCAAGTTATGCTCCCATCAAATACATTTAAAACAAACTTACACAACTAATTCCCCAGAGCCATCATCACAATCCGTCTTAGTTTTAGTAATTGGTCTTTATTTGTAACCCCAGCATAGTACTATGTATATCTACCACCTTGTAAAATTTCAAGACGATCCAACGGGTCGATCAAAAGTTATGGTCTCCGCAAGTTATGCTCCCGCATCAAATACATTTAAAACAAACTTACACAACTAATTCCCCGAGAGCCATCATCACAATCCGTCTCAGTTTTAGTAATCTAGTCTTTGCTTGTAACCCCAACATAGTACTAATGTATATCTACCACCCTCGTAAAATTTCAAGACGATCCAAACGGCGATCAAAAGTTATGGTCTCCGCAAGTTATGCTCCCGCATCAAATACATTTAAAACAAACTTACACAACTAATTCCCAGAGCCATCATCACAATCCATCTTAGTTTTAGTAACTGGTCTTTTGCTTGTAACCCAATAGTACTATGTATATCTACCACCCTGTAAAATTTCAAGACGATCCAACTGGTCCGATCAAAAGTTATGGTCTCCGCAAGTTATGCTCCCCAGCATCAAATACATTTAAAACAAACTTACACAACTAATTCCCAGAGCCATCATCACAATCCATCTCTCAGTTTTAAGAACGGTCTTTTGCTTGTAACCCCAATATAGTACTATGTATATCTACCACCTCGTAAAATTTCAAGACGATCCAACAATGGATCAAAAGTTATGGTCTCCGCAAGTTATGCTCCCGCATCAAATACATTTAAAACAAACTTACACAACTAATTCCCCAGAGCCATCATCACAATCTGTCTCAGGTTTTAGTAACTAGCTTTGCTTTAACCCCAAACATAGTACTAATGTATATCTACCACCACCCCAGTAAAATTTCAAGACGATCCAACGGTCTTATCAAAAGTTATGGTCTCTCGCAAGTTATGCTCCCGCATCAAATACATTTAAAACAAACTTACACAACTAATTCCCCAGAGCCATCATCACAATCCATCTCAATTTTAGTAACTCGGTCTTTGCTTAAACCTCAAACATAGTACTAATGTATATCTACCACCCTGTAAAATTTCAAGACGATCCAACGGTCGGATCAAAAGTTATGGTCTCTGCAAGTTATGCTCCCGCATCAAATACATTTAAAACAAACTTACACAACTAATTCCCAGAGCCATCATCACAATCCATCTCAATTTTAGTAACTGTCTTTGCTTTGTAACCCCAACATAGTACTAATGTATATCTACCACCTCGTAAAATTTCAAGACGATCCAACGGTCGATCAAAAGTTATGGTCTCTCGCAAGTTATGCTCCCACATCAAAATACATTTAAAACAAACTTACACAACTAATTCCCCAGAGCCATCATCACAATCCATCTCGCTTTTAGTAACTCTTTTTGCTTGTAACCCCAAAGATAGTACTAATGTATATCTACCACCCCGTAAAATTTCAAGACGATCCAACATGGCGGATCAAAAGTTATGGTCTCCGCAAGTTATGCTCCCATCAAATACATTTAAAACAAACTTACACAACTAATTCCATAGAGCCATCATCAAAAACCATCTCAGTTTTAGTAAATAGTCCTTCGCTTAGAATCCTAGCATAGTACTATGTATATCTACCACCTTGTAAAATTTCAAGACGATCCAACGGTCGATCAAAAGTTATGGTCTCCGCAAAGTTATGCTCCCGCATCAAATACATTTAAAACAAACTTACACAACTAATTCCCCAGAGCCATCATCACAATCCGTCTCTCAATTTTAGTAACTAGGTCTTTGCTTGTAACCCCAACATGGAGCTAATGTATATCTACCACCCTCTAAAATTTCAAAACGATCCAACGGTCGGATCAAAAGTTATGGTCTCCGCAAGTTATGCTCCCGCATCAAATACATTTAAAACAAACTTACACAACTAATTCCCCAGTAGAGCCATCATCACAATCCATCTCAGTTTTAGTAACTAGTCTTTGCTTGTAACCCCAACATAGTACTATGTATATCTACCACCCTGTAAAATTTCAAGACGATCCAACGGTCGGATCAAAAGTTATGGTCTCCGCAAGTTATGCTCCCACATCAAATACATTTAAAACAAACTTACACAACTAATTCCCCAGAGCCATCATCACAATCTTCGTCTCAGTTTTAGTAACTGGTCTTTGCTTGTAACCCCAACATAGTACTAATGTATATCTACCACCCTAAAATTTCAAGACGATCCAACTGGCCGGATCAAAAGTTATGGTCTCCGCAAGTTATGCTCCCGCATCAAATACATTTAAAACAAACTTACACAACTAATTCCCCCAGAGCCATCATCACAATCCGTCTCAATTTTAGTAATCGGTCTTTGCTTAAACCCAAAGCATAGTACTAATGTATATCTACCACCTGTAAAATTTCAAGACGATCCAACTGGCCGGATCAAAAGTTATGGTCTCCGTAAGTTATGCTCCCGCATCAAATACATTTAAAAAACTTACACAACTAATTCCCCAGAGCCATCATCACAATCCATCTCAGCTTTTAGTAACTTGGTCTTTGCTTGTAACCCACATATAGTACTAATGTATATCTACCACCCCTATAAAATTTCAAGACGATCCAACTGGTCGGATCAAAAGTTATGGTCTCCGCAAGTTATGCTCCCGCATCAAATACATTTAAAACAAACTTACACAACTAATTCCCCAGAGCCATCATCACAATCCATCTCAGCTTTAGTAATCTGTCTTTTTCTTGTAACCCCAACATAGTACTATGTATATCTACCACCCCGTAAAAAATTTCAAGACGATCCAACGGCCGGATCAAAAAAGTTATGGTCTCCGCAAGTTATGCTCCCGCATCAAATACATTTAAAACAAACTTACACAACTAATTCCCAGAGCCATCATCACAATCCATCTCAGCTTTTAGTAACTGGTCTTTTTTTGTAACCCCAACATAGTACTATGTATATCTACCACCCTCGTAAAATTTCAAGACGATCCAACTGGTCGATCAAAAGTTATGGTCTCCGCAAGTTATGCTCCCGCATCAAATACATTTAAAACAAACTTACACAACTAATTCCCAGAGCCATCATCACAATCCATCTCAGCTTTTAGTAACTTGGTCTTTTTTTGTAACCCCAAGCATAGTACTAATGTATATCTACCACCATGTAAAATTTCAAGACGATCCAACGGTCGATCAAAAGTTATGGTCTCCGCAAGTTATGCTCCCGCATCAAATACATTTAAAACAAACTTACACAACTAATTCCCAGAGCCATCATCACAATCCGTCTCAGTTTTAGTAACTAGTCTTTGCTTGTAACTCCAACATAGTACTAATGTATATCTACCACCCTCGTAAAATTTCAAATGATCCAACAATTGATCGGATCAAAAGTTATGGTCTCCGCAAGTTATGCTCCCGCATCAAATACATTTAAAACAAACTTACACAACTAATTCCCTAGAGCCATCATCACAATCCGTCTCAGTTTTAGTAACTCGGTCTTTGCTTATAACCCCAACATAGTACTAATGTATATCTACCACCATGTAAAATTTCAAGACGATCCAACGGTCGGATCAAAAGTTATGGTCTCCGCAAGTTATGCTCCCGCATCAAATACATTTAAAACAAACTTACACAACTAATTCCCCAGAGCCATCATCACAATCCATCTCGCTTTTAATAACTTGGTCTTTGCTTGTAACCCCAACATAGTACTAATGTATATCTACCACCTCGTAAAATTTCAAGACGATCCAACGGTCGATCAAAAGTTATGGTCTCCGCAAGTTATGCTCCCATCAAATACATTTAAAACAAACACACACAACTAATTCCCGAGCCATCATCATCACAATCCATCCTCTCGTTTTAGTAATTGGTCTTTGCTTGTAACCCCAGATAGTACTAATGTATATCTACCACCCCGTAAAATTTCAAGACGATCCAACTCGATCAAAAAAGTTATGGTCTCCGCAAGTTATGCTCCCGCATCAAATACATTTAAAAAAACTTACACAACTAATTCCCCAGAGCCATCATCACAATCCATCTCGCTTTTTAGTAACTCGTCTTTACTTGTAACCCCAACATAGTACTAATGTATATCTACCACCTCGTAAAATTTCAAGACGATCCAACTGGCAATCGGATCAAAAGTTATGGTCTCCGCAAGTTATGCTCCCGCATCAAATACATTTAAAACAAACTTACACAACTAATTCCCTGAGAGCCATCATCACAATCCATCTCACTTTTAGTAACTGGTCTTTGCTTTGTAACCCACAACATAGTACTAATGTATATCTACCACCACTTTAAAATTTCAAGACGATCCAACGGTCGGATCAAAAGTTATGGTCTCCATGAGTTATGCTCCCGCATCAAATACATTTAAAACAAACTTACACAACTAATTCCTCAGAGCCATCATCACAATCCATCTCAGTTTTAGTAACTGGTCTTTGCTTTGTAACCCCAACATAGTACTAATGTATATCTACCACCCTGTAAAATTTCAAGACGATCCAACGGTCGGATCAAAAGTTATGGTCTCCGTAAGTTATGCTCCCGCATCAAATACATTTAAAACAAACTTACACAACTAATTCCCAGCCATCATCACAATCCGTCTTCAATTTTAGTAACTTGGTCTTTGCTTGTAACCCCAAGCATAGTACTAATGTATATCTACCACCCTTGTAAAAATTTCAAGACGATCCAACGGTCGGATCAAAAGTTATGGTCTCCGCAAGTTATGCTCCCGCATCAAATACATTTAAAACAAACTTACACAACTAATTCCCAGAGAGCCATCATCACAATCCATCTCAGCTTTTAGTAACTCGGTCTTTGCTTTGTAACCCCAACATAGTACTAATGTATATCTACCACCTTGTAAAATTTCAAGACGATCCAACGGTCGGATCAAAAGTTATGGTCTCCGCAAGTTATGCTCCCGCATCAAATACATTTAAAACAAACATTACACAACTAATTCCCAGAGCCATCATCACAATCCATCTCAAGTTTTAGTAACTTATCTTTGCTTGTAACCCCAACATAGTACTAATGTATATCTACCACCCCGTAAAATTTCAAGACGATCGATCCAACGGCCGGATCAAAAGTTATGGTCTCTCGCAAGTTATGCTCCCGCATCAAATACATTTAAAACAAACTTACACAACTAATTCCCTGAGCCATCATCACAATCTATCTCAGTTTTAGTAACTGGTCTTTTCTTGTAACCCCAATAATAGTACTATGTATATCTACCACCCTTGTAAAATTTCAAGACGATCCAACGGCTCGATCAAAAGTTATGGTCTCTCCAAAGTTATGCTCTGCTCCCGCATCAAATACATTTAAAACAAACTTACACAACTAATTCCCCAGAGCCATCATCACAATCCATCTCAGTTTTAGTAACCAATCTTTGCTTGTAACCCCCCAACATAGTACTATATGTATATCTACCACCCTGTAAAATTTCAAGACGATCCAACGGTCGGATCAAAAGTTATGGTCTCCAAGTTATGCTCCCGCATCAAATACATTTAAAACAAACTTACACAACTAATTCCCCTGAGAGCCATCATCACAATCCATCTCGTTTTTTAGTAACTGGTCTTTGCTTGTAAACCCCAACATAGTACTAATGTATATCTACCACCTCATAAAATTTCAAGACGATCCAACGGTCGGATCAAAAGTTATGGTCTCCGTAAGTTATGCTCCCGCATCAAATACATTTAAAACAAACTTACACAACTAATTCCCCAAAGCCATCATCACAATCCGTCTCGCTTTTAGTAATCGGTCTTTGCTTGTAACCCCATACATAGTACTAATGTATATCTACCACCACCCCGTAAAATTTCAAGACGATCCAACGGTCGGATCAAAAGTTATGGTCTCCATAAGTTATGCTCCCATCAAATACATTTAAAACAAACTTACACAACTAATTCCCAGAGCCATCATCACAATCCATCTCTTTTTTAGTAACTGTCTTTTTCTTGTAACCCCAAGATAGTACTAATGTATATCTACCACCTGTAAAATTTCAAGACGATCCAACTGGATCAAAAGTTATGGTCTCCGCAAGTTATGCTCCCGCATCAAATACATTTAAAACAAACTTACACAACTAATTCCCGAGAGCCATCATCACAATCCATCTCAGCTTTTAGTAACTCGTCTTTGCTTGTAACCCCAAAGCATAGTACTAATGTGTATCTACCACCCTCATAAAATTTCAAGACGATCCAACGGTCGGATCAAAAGTTATGGTCTCCAAGTTATGCTCCCGCATCAAATACATTTAAAACAAACTTACACAACTAATTCCATAGAGCCATCATCACAATCCGTCTCGGTTTTAGTAACTGGTCTTTACTTGTAACCCAACATATAGTACTATGTATATCTACCACCCTGTAAAATTTCAAGACGATCCAATGGTCGGATCAAAAGTTATGGTCTCCGCAAGTTATGCTCCCGCATCAAATACATTTAAAACAAACTTACACAACTAATTCCCAAAGCCATCATCACAATCCATCTCGCTTTTAGTAATCTGGTCTTTACTTGTAACCCCACATAGTACTAATGTATATCTACCACCCCTAAAAATTTCAAGACGATCCAACGGTCGATCAAAAGTTATGGTCTCCGCAAGTTATGCTCCCGCATCAAATACATTTAAAACAAACTTACACAACTAATTCCCAGAGCCATCATCACAATCCATCTCAGCTTTAGTAACTGGTCTTTGCTTGTAACCCCAACATAGTACTAATGTATATCTACCACCTCGTAAAATTTCAAGACGATCCAACGGTTTGGATCAAAAGTTATGGGTCTCCCAAAGTTATGCTCCCGCATCAAATACATTTAAAACAAACTTACACAACTAATTCCCTAGCCATCATCATCATCAAATCCATCTCGCTTATAACTTTATAGTAACTAATGTCTTTACTATAAAATTTCAAGACATCCAACGGCTGTACTAAAGTTATGCTCTCGCAATTATGCTCTACGCATCCATTTAAAACAAACTTAAAATAATTCCCAAGCCATCATCACAATTCATCTCTCAATTTTAGTAACTGTCTTTGCTTGAACCCCAAATAGTACTATGTATATCTACTCCTATAAGATTTCAAGATGATCCAACTCGGATCAAAAGTTATGGTCTCTAAAATGCTCCGCATCAAATACATTTAAACAAACTTACACAACTAATTCCCCAGAGCCATCATCACAATCCATCTCAATTTTAGTAACTAGTCTTTGCTTGTAACCCCAGCATAGTACTAATGTATATCTACCACCCTGTAAAATTTCAAGACGATCCAACGGTTGGATCAAAAGTTATGGTCTCCGCAAGTTATGCTCCCACATCAAATACATTTAAAACAAACTTGCACAACTAATTCCCAGAGCCATCATCACAATCCGTCTCAGTTTTAGTAACTGGTCTTTGCTTGTAACCCAACATAATACTAATGTATATCTACCACCCTGAAAATTTCAAGACGATCCAACGGTTGGATCAAAAGTTATGGTCTCCGCAAGTTATGCTCCCGCATCAAATACATTTAAAACAAAATTACACAACTAATTCCCAGAGAGCCATCATCACAATCTGTCTCAGTTTTAGTAACTATCTTTTGCTTGTAACCCCAATATAGTACTAATGTATATCTACCACCTAAAAATTTCAAGACGATCCAACGGTTGATCAAAAGTTATGGTCTCTCGCAAGTTATGCTCTCCCGCATCAAATACATTTAAAACAAACTTACACAACTAATTCCCTAGAGCCATCATCACAATCCATCTCAGTTTTAGTAACTCGGTCTTTGCTTGTAACCTCAACATAGTACTATGTATATCTACCACCCTCGTAAATTTCAAGACGATCCAATGTCGGATCAAAAGTTATGGTCTCTCGCAAGTTATGCTCTCCCGCATCAAATACATTTAAAACAAACTTACACAACTAATTCCCTAGAGCCATCATCACAATCCATCTCAGTTTTAGTAATCGGTCTTTGCTTGTAAACCTCAGCATAGTACTAATGTATATCTACCACCCTATAAAATTTCAAGACGATCCAACGGTCGGATCAAAAGTTATGGTCTCCGCAAGTTATGCTCCCGCATCAAATACATTTAAAACAAACTTACACAACTAATTCCCTAGAGACATCATCACAATCCATCTCGCTTTTAGTAACTAGTCTTTGCTTAAACCCCAACATATAGTACTAATGTATATCTACCACCCCCCGTAAAATTTCAAGACGATCCAACTGGCTGATCAAAAGTTATGGTCTCTCAAGTTATGCTCCCGCATCAAATACATTTAAAACAAATTTACACAACTAATTCCCCAGAGCCATCATCACAATCCGTCTCAGCTTTTAGTAACTGGTCTTTTGCTTGTAACCCCAACATAGTACTATGTATATCTACCACCCTCGTAAAATTTCAAGACGATCCAACAATCGTTGATCAAAAGTTATGGTCTCTCGCAAGTTATGCTCCCGCATCAAATACATTTAAAACAAACTTACACAACTAATTCCCATAGCCATCATCACAATCCGTCTTAGTTTTAGTAACTGGTTTTTGCTTGTAACCCCAACATAGTACTAATGTATATCTACCACCATATAAAATTTCAAGACGATCCAAATCTGGTCGGATCAAAAGTTATGGTCTCCGCAAGTTATGCTCCCATCAAATACATTTAAAACAAACTTACACAACTAATTCCCTAGATCATCATCACAATCCATCTCATTTTAGTAACTAACGGATTTTGCTTGTAACCCCAACATAGTACTAATGTATATCTACCACCCTAAAATTTCAAGACGATCCAACGGTCGGATCAAAAGTTATGGTCTCCGCAAGTTATGCTCCCGCATCAAATACATTTAAAACAAACTTACACAACTAATTCCCAAAATCCATCATCACAATCCATCTCGATTTTAGTAACTTGTCTTTGCTTGTAACCTCAACATAAGATATAGTACTAATATATATCTACCACCCTGTAAAATTTCAAGACGATCCAACGGTCGGATCAAAAGTTATGGTCTCTCGCAAGTTATGCTCCCGCATCAAATACATTTAAAACAAACTTACACAACTAATTCCCAGAGCATCATCACAATCTATCTCAATTTTAGTAACTGGTCTTTTGCTTGTAACCTCCAAATAGTACTAATATATATCTACCACCCTTCGTAAAATTTCAAGACGATCCAACGGCTTGGATCAAAAGTTATGGTCTCACGCAAGTTATGCTCCCACATCAAATACATTTAAAACAAACTTACACAACTAATTCCCTAGAGCCATCATCACAATCCGTCTCGTTTTAGTAATCGGTCTTTTTGTTGTAACCCAAACATAGTACTATGTATATCTACCACCCTTATAAATTTCAAACGATCCAACGGTCGGATCAAAAGTTATGGTCTCCGCAAGTTATGCTCCCATCAAATACATTTAAAACAAACTTACACAACTAATTCTCTAGAGCCATCATCACAATCCGTCTCAATTTTAGTAACGGTCTTTGCTTGTAACCCCAACATAGTACTAATGTATATCTACCACCCTATAAATTTAAAAATGATCCAACGGTCGATCAAAAGTTATGGTTTCCGCAAGTTATGCTCCCGCATCAAATACATTTAAAACAAACTTACACAACTAATTCCCAGAGCCATCATCACAATCCGTCTCGCTTTTAGTAATTGGTCTTTGCTTGTAACCCCAACATAGTACTATGTATATCTACCACCACCGTAAAATTTCAAGACGATCCAACGGTCGGATCAAAAGTTATGGTCTCCATGCAAGTTATGCTTCCCGCATCAAATACATTTAAAACAAACTTACAACAACTAATTCCCAGAGCCATCATCACAATCCATCTCAGTTTTAGTAACTATCTTTTTTGCTTGTAACCCCAACATAGTACTATGTATATCTACCACCCTGTAAAATTTCAAGACGATCCAACGGTCGGATCAAAAGTTATGGTCTCCGCAAGTTATGCTCCCGCATCAAATACATTTAAAAAAACTTACACAACTAATTCCCAGAGCCATCATCACAATCCATCTCCTCAATTTTAGTAATCGGTCTTTTATTAGAACCCCATATAGTACTAATGTATATCTACCACCCTATAAATTTCAAGACGTTCCAACGGTTGGATCAAAAGTTATGGTCTCCGCAAGTTATGCTCCCGCATTAAATACATTTAAAACAAACTTACACAACTAATTCCCAAGAGCCATCATCACAATCCTCTTCAGTTTTAGTAACTGGTTTCTTTGCTTGTAACCCCAACATAGTACTAATGTATATCTACCACCAAAATTTCAAGAAGATCCAACGGTCAGATCAAAAGTTATGGTCTCCGCAAGTTATGCTCCCGCATCAAATACATTTAAAACAAACTTACACAACTAATTCCCCAGAGCCATCATCACAATCCTCTCAGTAACTCGTCTTTCTTTAACCCCATACATAGTACTAATGTATATCTACCACCCTCGTAAATTTTCAAGATGATCTAATGGTCGATCAAAAGTTATGGTTTCCATGCAAGTTATGCTCCCGCATCAAATAAATTTAAAACAAACTTACACAACTAATTCCCAGAGCCATCATCACAATCCGTCTAAGTTTTTAGTAACTAGTCTTTGCTTGTAACCCCAACATAGTACTATGTATATCTACCACCCTGTAAGATTTCAAGACGATCCAACGATCGGATCAAAAGTTATGGTCTCCAAGTTATGCTCCCGCATCAAATACATTTAAAACAAACTTACACAATAATTCCCTAGAGCCATCATCACAATCCATCTCGGTTTTAGTAACTAGTCTTTTGCTTGTAACCCCAACATAGTACTAATGTATATCTACCACCTCGTAAAATTTCAAGACGATCCAACGGCGATCAAAAGTTATGGTCTCCGCAAGTTATGCTCCCGCATCAAATACATTTAAAACAAACTTGCACACAACTAATTCCCGTGAGCCATCATCACAATCCATCTCAATTTTAGTAACTAGTCTTTTCTTGTAACCCCAAATAGTACTATGTATATCTACCACCCTATAAAATTTCAAGACGATCCAACTGATGGATCAAAAAGTATGGTCTCTGCAAGTTATGCTCCCGCATCAAATACATTTAAAATAAATTTAGAAACTAATTCCATGGAGCCATCATCACAATCCGTCTCGCTTTTAGTAACTTGGTCTTTACTTGTAACCTCAAAGATAGTACTAATGTATATCTACCACCTTGTAAAATTTCAAGACGATCCAATGGTCCGATCAAAAGTTATGGTCTCCGTAAGTTATGCTCCTACATCAAATACATTTTAAAAAACTTACACAACTAATTCCCTAGAGCCATCATCACAATCCATCTCAGCTTTAGTAACGGTTTTTGCTTGTAACCCATATTACTAATGTATATGTATATCTACCACCTGTAAAAATTTCAAGACAATCCAACGGACGGATCAAAAGTTATGGTCTCCACAAGTTATGCTCCTCATCAAATACATTTAAAACAAACTTACACAACTAATTCCTAGAGAGCCATCATCACAATCCATCTTAGTTTAGTAACCGGTCTTTGTTTGTAACACCAGATAGTACTATGTATATCTACCACCCTGTAAAATTTCAAGATGATCCAACCAACAGTCGGATCAAAAGTTATGGTCTCTGTAAGTTATGCTCCGCATCAAATACATTTAAAATAAACTTACACAACTAATTCCCAGAGCCATCATCATAATCTTTGTAAGCATAGTTTTAGTAATCGGTCTTTTATTTGTAACCCTAACATAGTACTATGTATATCTACCACCCTATAAAATTTCAAGACGATCCAACGGTCGATCAAAAGTTATGGTCTCTGCAAAGTTATGCTCCCTCATCAAATACATTTAAAACAAACTTACACAACTAATTCCCAGAGACATTTATCATAATCCATCTCAGTTTTAGTAACTGGTCTTGTTTGTAACCCCACATAGTACTATGTATATCTACCACCCAGTAAAATTTCAAGACGATCCAACGGTCGGATCAAAAGTTATGGTCTCTTCAAGTTATGATCCCGCATCAAATACATTTAAAACAAATTTACACAACTTAATTCCCAGAGCCATCATCACAATCCATCTCAAGTTTAAGTAACTTGGTCTTTGTTTGTAATCCCAACATAGTACTAATGTATATCTACCACCTCATAAAATTTCAAGACGATCCAACGGTCGGATCAAAAGTTATGGTCTCCGCAAGTTATGCTCCCGCATCAAATACATTTAAAACAAACTTACACAACTTAATTCCCCAAGCCATCATCACAATCCGTCTCGGTTTTAGTAACTTGTTTTTACTTATAACCCCAGACATAGTACTATGTATATCTACCACCATATAAAATTTCAAGACTATCCAACGGTTTGATCAAAAGTTATGGTCTCCGCAAGTTATGCTCCCACATCAAATACATTTAAAACAAACTTACACAACTAATTCCCCAGATCTATCATCACAATTTGTCTCAATTTTAGTAACGGATCTTTGCTTGTAACCCCAAAGATAGTACTAATGTATATCTACCACCCTATAAAATTTCAAGACGATCCAACGGGGCGGATCAAAAGTTATGGTCTCCGCAAGTTATGCTCCACATCAAATACATTTAAAACAAACTTACAAATAATTCCTAAAGTCCATCATCACAATCCGTCTTGATTTTAGTAACTAGTCTTTGCTTATAACCTTAGCATAGTACAAATATATATCTACCACCACCTTGTAAATTTAAAGACAATCCAATGGTCGGATCAAAAGTTATGGTCTTTGTAAGTTATGCTCGCATCAAATACATTTAAAACAAACATTACATGACTAATTCCCCAGAGCCATCATCACAATCCGTCTCAATTTTAGTAACCGGTCTTTGCTTGTAACCCCAATATAGTACTATGTATATCTACCACCTTGTAAAATTTCAAGACGATCCAACGGTCGGATCAAAAGTTATGGTCTCCGAAGTTATGATCTCACATCAAATACATTTAAAACAAACTTACACAACTAATTCCCTCAGAGTGATCATCACAATCCGTCTTAGTTTTAATAACCGGTCTTTGCTTCAGTGACCCCAACATAGTACTATGTATATCTACCACCTCAGTAAATTTCAAGACGATCCAACAATCGGATCAAAAGTTATGGTCTCCCGCAAGTTATGCTCCGCGCATCAAATACATTTAAAAAACTTACACAACTAATTCCCTAGAGCCATCATCACAATCTGTCTCTCAATTTTAGTAATTGGTCTTTGCTAGTAACCCTAGCATACCACTAATGTATATCTACCACCCTATAAATTTAAATATGATCCAATGGTCGGATCAAAAGTTATGGTCTCCGCAAGTTATACTCCGCATCAAATACATTTAAAACAAACTTGCACAACTAATTCCCAAGAGCCATCATCACAATCCATCTTAGTTTTAGTAATCGGTTTTTGCTTGTAACCCTAGCATATTACTAATGTATATCTACCACCTCGTAAAAATTTCAAGACGATCCAACGGTCGGATCAAAATTATGGTCTCCGCAAGTTATGTTCCCACATCAAATACATTTAAAACAAACTTGCATAACTAATTCCCCATAGCCATCATCACAATCCGTCTCAGCTTATAGTAACCGGTCTTTGTTTGTAACCCCAACATAGTACTATGTATATCTACCACCGTAAATTTCAAGATGATCAAACAATCGGATCAAAAGTTATGGTCTCCATCGCAAGTTATGCTCCCGCATCAAATGCATTTAAAACAAACTTACACAACTAATCCCGAGCCATCATCACAATCCGTCTCGGTTTTTATTAACCGATCTCTTTGCTTTTAACCCCAAGATAGTACTAATGTATATCTACCACCCTCTAATATTTTCAACACGATCCAATAGTTGGATCAAAAGTTATGGTCTCCACACATTATGCTCCCACATCAAATACATTTAAAACAAACTTACACAACTAATTCCCCAGTGCCATCATAACAATCCGTTTCGCTTTTAGTAACTAGTCTTTTGCTTGTAACCCCAACATAGTACTATGTATATCTACATCCTTGTAAAATTTCAAGACGATCCAACAATAAAATCAAAAGTTATGGTCTCCAAGTTATGCTCTGCATCAAATACATTTAAAACAAACTTACACAACTAATTCCCAGAGCCATCATCACAATCTGTCTCAGTTTTAGTAACTTAGGTCTTTACTTGTAACTCCAACATAGTACTATGTATATCTACCACCCTATAAATTTCAAGACGATCCAATGTTCGGATCAAAAGTTATGGTTTCCACAAGTTATGCTCCCGCATCAAATACATTTAAAACAAACTTACACAACTAATTCCCGCAGCATCATCACAATCTGTCTCAGTTTTGTAACTAGTCTTTGTTGTAACCCCAATATAGTACTAATGTATATCTACCACCTGTAAAATTTCAAGACGATCCAACGGTGGGATCAAAAGTTATGGTCTCCATAAGTTATGCCCCGCATCAAATACATTTAAAACAAACTTGCACAACTAAATTTCCCAAAGCCATCATCACAATCCATCTCGATTTTAGTAACTGGTCTTTGTTGTAAACCTAACATAGTACTAATGTATATCTACCACATCAGTAAAATTTCAAGACGATTCAACGGCCGGATCAAAAGTTATGGTCTCCACAAGTTATGCTCCCGCATCAATACATTTAAAACAAACTTGCAGAACTAATTCACCCAGAGCCATCATCACAATCGTCTCTAAGGTTTTAGTAATTGGTCTTTGCTTGTAACCCCAACATAATACTATGTATATCTACCACCCCGTAAAATTTCAAGACAATCCAACGGTCGGATCAAAAATTATGGTCTCTGCAAGTTATGCTCCCGCATATCGTGAATACATTTAAAAAAATTTACAAAAATAAATTCCATGGAGCCATCATCACAATTAGTCTCGGTTTTAGTAACCGGTCTTTTCTTGTAACCTCATCATAGTACTATTTATATCTACCACCATGTAAATTTCAAGACGATCCAACGGTTGGATCAAATGTTATGGTCTCCGCAAGTTATGCTCCCGCATCAAATACATTTAAAACAAACTTGCACAACTAATTCCACGAGGCACCATCATAGTCTATCTCGGTTTTAGTAACTCAGTCTTTGCTTGTAACTCCGGCATATTACTAATGTATATTACACCATGTAAAATTTCAAGATGATCCAACTGGTCGGATCAAAAGTTGTGGTCTCCATGATTTATGCTCCCTCATCAAATACATTTAAAACAAACTTGCACAACTAATTCTTCAGATCCATCATCACAATCCATCTCGATTTTAGTAATCGGTCTTTGCTCAGTAACCCCAACATAGTACTATGTATATCTACCACCATGTGGATTTTAAGACGATCCAACAGATCGATCAAAAGTTATGGTCTCTGCGAAGTTATGCTCCACATCAAATACATTTAAAATAAATTTACACACTAATTCTCAAGAGCCATCATCACAATCCATCTCGAATTTTAGTAACTAGTCTTTGCTTGTAACCCCAACATAACACTAATGTATATCTACCACCCTGTAAGATTTCAAGACGATCCAACGGTCGGATCAAAAGTTATGGTCTCCACAAGTATGCTCCGCAATCAAATACATTTAAAACAAAATTACACAACTAATTCCCAAAGCCATCATCATAATCATCTCGGTTTTAGTAACTAGTCTTTGCTTGTAACCCAACATAGTACTATGTATATCTACCACCACTGTAAATTTGAAGATGATCCAACGGTCGAATAAAAATTATAGTCTCACGAAAGTTATTCTCCCGCATCAAATACATTTAAAAATAAACTTACACAACTAATTCCCGAGCCATCATCACAATCCGTCTCAGTTTTAGTAATCGGTCTTTGCTTGTAACCACAACATAAGTATTATGTATATCTACCTCTCGTAAGATTTCAAGATGATCTAATAGTCGGATCAAAAGTTATGGTCTCCATGAAGTTATTCTCCCCGCATAAAATACATTTAAAACAAACTTACACAACTAATTCCATAGAGCCATCATCGAATCCATCTCGGTTTTAGTAATCGACAATTTTGCTTGTAACCCTAGCGTAGTACTATGTATATCTACCACCTTGTAAGATTTTCAAGACGATCCAACGGTCGGATCAAAAGTTATGGTCTCCAAGTTATGCTCCCGCATCAAATACATTTAAAATAAACTTACACAACTAATTCCCTAGAACCATCATCATAATCCGTCTCGGTTTTAGTAATCGGTCTTTGGTTGTAACCCCAACATAGTACAATGTATATCTACCACCTTGAAAATTTCAAGACGATCCAATGATCGGATCAAAAGTTATGGTCTTCGCAAGTTATTCTCCCGCATCAAATACATTTAAAACAAACTTACACAACTAACTCCTTAGAGCCATCATCAATAGTCAATCTTAGTTTTAGTAACCGGTCTTATGCTTGTAACCACAACATAGTATTAATGTATATCTACCACCCTTGTAAGATTTCAAGATGATTCAATGGCCGGATCAAAAGTTATGGTCTCCATAAATTATGCTCCCACATTAAATACATTTAAAACAAACTTACACAACTAACTCCTAGAGCCATCATCACAATCCATCTCGGTTTTAGTAACTTGGTCTTTTCTTGTAACCCTAACATAGTACTATGTATATCTACCACCTGTAAGATTTCAAGTCAATCCAATTATCGGATCAAAGTATGGTCTCACGCAAGTTATTCTCTGCATCGAATACATTAAAAAAACATGCACAACTAATTCCTAGAGCCATAATCACAATCTGTCTCGGTCTTAATAACCGGTCTTTGCTTGTAACCCCATCATAGTACTATGTATATCTACCACCTTGTAAGATTTCAAGACGATCAACGATCGGATCAAAAGTTATGGTCTCTATAAGTTATGCTCCCACATCAAATGCATTTAAAACAAACTTACACAACTAACTCCCAAGAGCTATCATCACAATCTTGTCTCAATTTTATTAACCGGTCTTTGTAGTAACCCCAACATAGCACTAATGTATATCTACCACCCTTTAAGATTTCAAAACGATCCAACGGCCGGATCGGACCAAAATGTATAGTCTTCGTAAGTTATGCGCCCGCATCAAATACATTTAAAACAAACTTACACACCTAATTCCCACGAGTGATCATCACAATCCGTCTCAATTTTAGTAAATGGTCTTTGCTTGTAACTGCAACATATTTCTAATGTATATCTACCACTGTTGTAAATTTCAAGACGATTCAACAGCTCGATCAAAAGTTATGGTCTCTGCAAGTTATGCTCCCGCATCAAATGAATTTAAAACAAACTTAAAAACTAATTTTGCAGTAGAGCCATCATCACATTCCGTCTCGGTTTTAGTAACTATTTTTTCTTGTTACCTTGATATAGTACTATGTATATCTACCACCCTATAAAATTTCAAGGCGATCCAAATCGGTCGGATCAAAAGTTATGGTCTCCGCAAGTTATGCTCCCGCATCAAATACATTTAAAATAAAATTTCACAACTAACTACCCAGAGCCATCCTCACAAATCCGTCTCGGTTTTGTTAACCGGTCTTTACTTTTAACCCCAACATAGTACTCTTATATATCTACTACCACCATAAGATTTCAAGACATGCAATGGTAAGATCAAAAGTTATGGTCTCCATGAAGTTATGCTTCCTCATCAAATGCATTCAAAATAAACTTACACAACTAAATCCCCAAATCCATCATCACAATCCATCTCAATTTCAATAACTGATCTTTGCTTGTAAACCCATCATAGTACTATGTATATCTACCACCCCGTAAAATTTCAAGACGATCCAACGGTTGGATCAAAAGTTATGGTCTCCATAAATTATGCTCCCGCATTAAATACATTTAAAACAAACTTACACACTAATTTCTTAGAGCTATCATCACAATCTGTCTTAGTTTTTGTAATCGGTCTTTACTTGTAACCCCAGCATTGTACTATGTATATCTACCACCCTGTCTAAGATTTCAAGACGATCCAATGGTGGATCAAAAGTTATGGTCTCCATGAAGTTATGCTCCCAGATTAAATACATTTAAAACAAACTTACACAACTAATTCCCCAGAGCCATGATCACAAATCGTCTCATTTTTGTAATCGGTATTTTCTTGTAACCCCAACATAATACTAATATATATCTACCACCCTGTATGATTTCAAGAAGATCCAACGATCGGATCAAAAGTTATGCTCCCCGCATCAAATACATTTAAATCAAATTTACACCACTAATTCCCTAATGCCATCATCCCAATCCGTCTCAATTTTAGTAATTGTCTTTCCTTGTAACCTCAACATAGTACTATGTATTTCTACCACCCTATAAGATTTCAAAACGTTCCAACAGGTCGGATCAAAAGTTAAGGTCTCTGCAAGTTATGCTCCCGCATCAAATACATTTAAAATAAATTTACACAACTAATTCCCGAGAGCCATCATCACAATCCGTCTCGAGTTTTATTAACTAGTATTTGTTTGTAACAAGATGCATAGTACTAATTTATATCTAACACCACGTAAGATTTCAAGACGATCCAACGGTCGGATCAAAAGTTATGGTTTCCATAAGTTATGCTTCCGAATCAAATACATTTAAACAAACTTGCACAACTAATTCCTCGAGCCATCATCACAATCTGTCTCAGTTTTAGTAACCGGACTTTGCTTGTAACACTAACATCGTAATAATATATATTTACCACCTGTAAGATTTCAAGACGATCCAATGGTCGGATCAAAAGTTATGGTCTCTGCAAGTTATGCTTCCCGCATCAAATACATTTAAAACAAAATTACACACTTAATTCCCCGCATCCATCCTCACAATTCGTTTCAGATATTAGTAACCGGTCTTTGCTTGTAACTCCAAAATATTACTATGTATATCTACCACCCCAAGATTTCAAGACGATCCAACATTCAAATCAAAATTTATGGTCTCCATGAAGTTATGATCCCACATCAAATACATTTCAAACAAACTTGCACAACTAATTCTCCGAGCCATCATCACAATCCCTCTCAAAGATTTATAATTGTTCTTTGCTTGTAGCCTCATCATAGTACTAATATATATCTACCACCCTTTAAGATTTCAAACGATCCAACGATCGGATCAAAAGTTATGGTCTCCGCAAGATATGCTCCTACATCAAACACATTTAAAACAAAATTACAAAACTAATTCCCGGATCCATCATCACAATCCGTCTCAATTTTAGTAATCGATCTTTACTTGTAACCCCAACACATTACTAATGTATATCTACCACCATGTAAAATTTCGAGACAATCCAAAGGTCGGATCAAACGCTATGGTCTCCATGCAAGTTATACTCCTCATCAAATACATTAAAAAAACTTGCACAAATAATTCTGAGCAGCAATCATAAGTAACCCCAACATAGAACTAAGTTATATCTACCACCCCGTATGATTTCAAGACGATGCAACGGTCGGAACAAAAGTTATGGTGTTCCGCAAGTTATGCTCCCACATCAAATACATTTAAAACAAACTTGCACAATTAATTCTCCAGAGACATCATCACAATCGGTCTCGGTTTAGTAACCGGTCTTTGCTTGTAACCCTTCATAGTACTAATGTATATCTACCACCCTATAAGATTTCAAAACGATCCAACGATCGGATCAAAAGTTATGGTCTCCATAAGCTTATGCTCCCGCATCAAATACATTTAAAACATACTTGCACAACTAATTCCCGATCCATCATCACAATCATCTCGATTTTAGTAACTAGTTTTGCTTGTAACCCCGATATAGTACTATGTATATCTACCACCTGAAATATTTCAAAACGATCCAACGGTCGGATCAAAAGTTATGGTCTCTGGAAGTTATGCTCCTACGCAAAGAAATACATTAAAACAAACTTACACAACTAATTATGAAGAGCCATCATCACAATTCATCTTAGTTTAGTAACCGGTCTTTGATTGTAACCCCAACATAGTACTAATTTATATCTACCACCCCGTAAGTAAGATTTCAAGACGATCCAACGGTAGGATTAAAAGTTATGGTCTCTGTAAATTATGCTCTGAATCAAATACATTTAAAAAGAACTTACACAAATAATTCCTCAAACCCATAATTACAATCCATATCTCTGTTTTAATAACTGGTCTTTGCTTGAAACACCGTCATAGTACTATGTATATCTACCACCCCGTAAAATTTTAAGCCGATCCAATGGTCGGATCAAAAGTTATGGTCTCATGAGTTATGCTCCCGCATCAAATACATTCTAAATAAACTTGCAACACTAATTCCCAGAGCCATCATTGCAATCCGTATTAGTTATAGTAACGGTCTTTTCTTGTAACCCCAACATAGTACTTATATATCTACCACCTGTAAGATTTCAAGACGATCCAAAGGGTTGGATCAAAAGTTATGGCATCTGCAAGTTATGCTCCACTATCAAATACATTTTAAATAAACTTACACAACTAATTTCTCAAACCCATCATTACAGTCCAGTATCGAGTTTTAGTAACTAGTCTTTGCTTGAAATCCCATCTAGTACTAATGTATATCTACCACCTTGTAAAATTTCAAGACGATCCAACAGTCGGATCAAAAGTTATGGTCTCCATGAGTTATGCTCCAAAGATCAAATACATTTAAAATAAACTTTCACAAGTAACTCCCAGAGCCATCATCACAAATCCGTCTAAGTTTTGTTAACCGGTCTTTGCTTGTAGCCGTAGTAGAGTGCTAATGTATATCTACCACCATGTAAGATTTAAAAATGATTCAACGGTCGGATCAAAAGTTATGGTTTCCACATTTTATGCTCCCGCATAAAATACATTTAAAACAAACTTACACAACTAATTCCCTAGAGCCATCATCATAATCATCTCGAGTTTGAACTTGGTCTTTGCTTGTAACTGACATATTACTATGTATATCTACCTACTGTAAGATTTCAAGACGATCGAACAGTCGGATAAAAGTTATGTTCTCTGCAAGTTATGTTCACGCATCAAATACATTTAAAAACTTACACAACTAATTCCCTAGAGCCATCATGACAATCTGTCTCAATTTTAATAACTGGTCTTTTCTTTTAACCCCGACATAGTACTATTGTATATTTACCACCCTATAAGATTTCATGACGATCCAACGGTCGGATCAAAAGTTATGGTCTACGCAAGTTATGCCCCGCATCAAATACATTTAAAACAAACTTACACAAGTAATTCCCGAGTCATAATCGCAATGCCTCAATTTTTAACCGTTCTTTGCTTGTAGCCCCAGACATAGTATTAATGTATAACTACCACCCTATAAAATATCGGATGATCCAACGTCGGATCAAAAGTTAGGGTCTCCGAAGTTATTCTCCAAAGCATCAAATACATTTAAAAACTTAAAAACTAATTCCTCGAGCCATCATCACAATCCATCTCGATTTTAGTAACCGATTTTTTAACCCCGACATAGTACTATGTATATCTATCACCATGTAATATTTCGACACGATTCAACGACCAAATTAAAAGTTATGGTCTCCGCAAGTTATGCTCTTGCATCAAATACATTTGAAAAAACTTACACAACTAATTCCCCAGAGCCATCATCACAATCTGTCTCGGTTTAGTAACTGGTATTCGCTTGTAACCGCAACATAGTACTAATTTATATCTACCACCACGTAAGATTTCAAGACGATCCAACTAGTCGGATCAAAAGTTATGGCCTCCATGAAGTTATGCTTCCACATCAAATACATTTAAAACAAACTTGCACAACTAATTCCCCAGAGCCATCATCACAATCTGTCTCATTTTTAGTAACCGGTCTTTGCTTATAACCCCAACATCGTACTAATATATATTTACCACCCTGTAAGATTTCAAGACGATTCAACGGATCAAAAGTTATGGTCTCCGCAAGTTATGCTTCCACATCAAATAAATTAAAAAAACTTACACACCTAATTCCCAAATCCATCATCACAATCCTTCGAGTTTTAGTAACTGGTATTTGCTTATAACCCCAAAATATTTCTATGTATAACTACCACCTGTAAGATTTCAAAATGATCCAACAAATGGATCAAAATTTATGGTCTCTGATTAAGTTACGCTCCCGCTTCAAATACATTTAAAACAAACTTACACACCTAATTCCCAGGACCCATAATCACAATTCTTTTCAATTTGAGTAACCGGTCTTTGCATGTAACCCTCGGCATATTACTCTGTATATCTACCAACCTGTAAGATTTGAAGACAATCCAACAATCAAATCAAAAGTTATGGTCTCTCGCAAGTTATTCTCCCACATCAAATACATTTAAAACCAACTTACCCAACTAATTTTCAAGAGCCATCATCACAATTCGTCTCGGTTTTAGTAACTGGTATTTTCTTGTACCTCGGCATATTACTAATGTATATTGACCACCTGTAAGATTTCAAGACGATCCAACGGTGGATCAAAGTTATGGTCTTCGCAAGTTATGTTCCCAAATTAAATACATTTAAAACAAACTTGCACAACTAATTCCCTAGAGCCATCATCACAATCTCTCTCGCTTTTAGTAACTCGGTCTTTACTTGTAACCCCAAAGATAGTACTATGCATATCTACCACCTTGTAAAATTTCAAGTGATCCAACGGTAGGATCAAAAGTTACGGTCTCTACAAGTTATGCTCATGCATTAAATAAATTTAAAAAAACTTACACAACTAACTCCCCAAAGCCATCATCAAATTTTTCTCAATTTTAGTAACTAGTCTTTGCTTGTAACCCCAACAAAAACTATGTATATATACCACCCTATAAAATTTTAGGACGATGCAACGGATCGGATAAAAGTTATGGTCTCCATAATTTATGCTCTCACATCAAATACATTTAAAACAAAATTACACAACTGATTCCCCGGAGCTATCATCACAATCCGTCTAAGTTTTAGTAACCGGTATTTGTTTGTAACCCCAACATAGTACTATGTATATCTACCACCTGTAAAATTTAAAGACGATTCAACCGTTAGATAAAAAGTTATGGTCTCATGAAAGTTATGCTCCTACATCAAATACATTTAAAACAAACTTACACAACTAATTCCCCGGACCCATCATCACAACCCGTATTAGTTTTAGTAACTAGTTTTTTTCTTGTAACCCCATCATAGTACTAATGTATATCTACCACCCCGTAAGATTTCAAGACGATCCAACGATCGGATCAAAAGTTATGGTCTCTGCAAGTTATGCTCTGCATTAAATGTATTTAAAACAAACTTACATAACTAATTCCACGAGCCATCATCACAATCTGTCTCGATTTTAGTAACCGGTATTTGCTTATAACCACAACATAGTACTAATGTATATCTATCACCTTTGTAAGATTTCAAGGCGATCTGATGATAAGATGAAAAACTATGGTATCCACAAGTTATGCTCCCACATCAAATACAGATTAAAACAAACCTACACAACTAATTCCCCAGCCATCACACAAATCGTCTGAATTTTAGTAACCGGTCTTTTCTTGTAACCCCATCATAGTACTAATGTATATCTTCTATCCTCATGTATGATTTCAAGAAGATCCATGGTCGGATCAAAAGTTATGCTCCCTATCAAATACATTTAAAATAAATTTACACAACTAATTCCCTAAAGCCATCATCACAATCCATCTCAATTCTAGTAACCGGACTTTCCTTGTAACCTCATCATAGTAGTAATGTATTTCTACTTACCACCTGTAAGATTTCAAGACGTTCTGAACGGTTGGATCAAAAGTTATGGTCTCCATAAGTTATGCTCCCGCATGAAATATATTTAAAACAAACTTGCATAGCTAATTCTCCGCCATCATCATAATCCGTCTCAATTTTATTAACCGGTATGTTTTTGTAATCAGCTGTGAGATAGTACTAATTTATATCTACCACCTCGTAGGATATCAAGACGATCCAACTAGTCGGATCAAAAGTTATAATCTCCGCATGTTATGCTTCCACATCAAATACATTTAAAACAAACTTGCACAACTAATTCCCCAGAGCCATCATTACAATCTGTCTCGGTTTAGTAACCGAACTTTGCTTGTAACCCCACATCGTAATAATATATTTACCACTGTAAGATTTTAAGACGATCCAATCGGTGGATCAAAATTTATGGTCTCTACAAGTTATGTTTCCACATCAAATATATTTAAAACAAACTTACACAACTAATTCCCCAGATCCATCATCATAATCCGTCTTAGTTTTAGTAACGGTCTTTGGTTGTAACCCCAAAATAGTACTATATATATCTACCACCATGTAAGATTTCAAGACGATGCAGCAATCGAATCAAAAGTTATGGTCTCAGAGTTATGCTCCCGCATCAAATACATTTAAAAAAAACTTACACAACTAATTCTCCGAGCCATCATTACAATCCCTCTCGGTTTTACTAACCGATCTTTACTATAACCCCAACATAGTACTAATATACATCTACTACCACCGTAATATTTCATAACGATCCAATCCAGAATTCGAATCAAAGTTATAGTCTCATGAGTTATGCTCCTGCAACAAATACATTTAAAAATAACTTACACATTTAATTCTCGAGATCCATCATCACAATCCGTCTCGGTTTTAATAACGGTATTTGCTTGTAACCCCGATATAGTACTATTGTATATACCACCACTATAAGCTTTCATGACGATCCAACGATCGGATCAAAAGTTATGGTCTTGGAAGTTATGCTCCTTATTAAATACATTTAAAACAAACTTACACAACTAATTCCCCAGAACCATCATCGTAGATGCATCTCAATTTTTAACCTATCTTTGCTTTTAGCTGACATAGTACTATGTATATTTACCAACATGTAATATTTGAGGCGATCCAACGGTCGGATAAAAGTTATGGTCTCTGCAAAACAATTCCCCAGAGCCATCAACACAATCCGTCTTAGTTTTAGTAACCACTTTTTTCTTTTAAATGTATTTAAAGCGAGAGGGATTGTGATGATGGCTCGGGGAATTAGTTGTGCAAGTTTGTTTTAAATGTATTTGATGCGGAGCATAACTTGCATGAGACCATAACTTTTGATCCAACATTGAATCGTCTTGAAATCTTACAGAGTGGTAGTAGATATACATAGTACTATTTTGGGGTTATAAGCAAAGACCGTTACTAAAAGCTGAGCAGATTGTGATTATGGATCTGAGGAATTAGTTGTGTAAGTTTGTTTTAAATTTATTTGATTCGGAAGCATAACTTGCGGAGACCATAACTTTGATGCGACCGTTGGATCGTCCCAAATTTTACAGGTGGTAGATATTCATTAGTACTATGCTTTGGGTTATAAAAAAGACCAGTTACTAAAACTGAAATAGATTGTGATGATGGCTCTGGAACTAGTTGTGCAAGTTTATTTTAAATATATTTTGTTGCAGGAGCATAACTTACGGAGACCATATCTTTGATGCGGCCCAGTTGGATCGTCTGAAATTTTACATGGTGGTCGATATACAGAGTACTATGCTAGTGTTACAAGCAAATACAAGTTACTTAAATTGAGATGGATTGTGATGATAGCTTTAGGGTATTAGTTGTGCGAAGTTTGTTTTAAATGTATTTGATACTGAAGTATAACATGCGAAGACCATAACTTTTGATCCGACCCAAGTGGAGCGTCTTGAAATTTTATAGGGTGGTAGATATACATAGTACTATGTAGGAGTTACAAGAAAAGACCGGTTATAAAAAATGAGACGGATTGTGATAATGGCTCGGGGAATTAGTTGTGCAAGTTTGTTTTAAATGTATTTTATGCGTGAGCATAACTTGCGGAGACCATAACTTTGATCCGACCATTGGAGCGTCTTGAAATTTTACGAGGTGGTAGATATACATAATACTATGTTGAAGTTACAACCAAAGACCGGTTACTAAAATCGTGACAGAATGTGATGATGACTATGGGGAATTAGTTGTGCAAGTTTGTTTTAAATGTATTTTATGCGAGCATAACTTACGGAGACCATAACCTTTGATCCGACCTTTAGATCATCTTGAAATTTTACGGGGTGGTAGATATACATTAATACTATCTTTGGGTTACAAGCAAAGACCGTTACTAAAAATGAGATGGATTGTGATATGGTTTTAGGGAATTAGTTGGGTAAGTTTGTTTTAAATGTATTTGATGCGTGCAACATAACTTGTGGAGACCATAACTTTTATCGACCGTTGAATCGTCTTAAAATTTTACAGGGGTGGTAGATATACATAGTACTATGTTGGGATTACAATAAAATACCGTTACTAAAACTAAGATGGATTGTGATGATAGCTCTAGGTAATTAGTTGTGAAAGTTTGTTTTAAATGTATTTGATGCGAGAGCATAACTTGCGATGAGCATAACTTTTGATCCGACCGTTGATCGTCTTGAAATTTCACGGGGTGGTAGATATAAATTAGTACTATCTTTGGGTTACAGAACAAACTAGTTACTAAATTTGAGATGGATTGTGATGATGGCTCTTGGGAATTATTTGTGCACGTTTGTTTTAAATATATTTGATGCGGGAGCATAAATTACGAGAGACCATAACTTTTCATCCGATTAGTTGGATCGTCACAAAATCTTACATGGTGGTAAATATACATTAGTAATATCTTTGGAGCTACAAGAAAGACTGGTTACTAAAACTAAAATGGACTATGAAGATGGCTCTAGGGAGTTAGTTGTGTAAGTCTCATTTCGGATCAAAAGTTATGGTCTCCTCGAGTTATGCTCCCGCATCAAATATATTAAAACAAACTTGCACAACTATTTCCCCGAGCCATCATCACAATCCATCTGATTTTTAGTAACTTGTCTTTGCTTATAACTCCAACATAGTTCTAATGTGTATCTACCACACTTTGTAAAATTTCAAGACGATCCAACGTTCGATCAAAAGTTTCGTTTCGCAGAGTTATGCTCCCGCATCAAATACATTTAAAACAAACTTGCACAACTAATTCTCAAGAACCATCATCACAATCCATCTCATTTTTAGTAACTGGTCTTTGCTTGTAACCACAACATAGTACTAATGTGTATATACCACGTAAAATTTCAAGGCACGATCTGACAATCGGATCACAAGTTATGGTCTCTGCAAGTTATGCTCTGTTTTAAATACATTTAAAATAAACTTACAAAACTAATTCCCTATAGCCATCATCACAATTTGTATCAGTTTTAGTAACTGGTTTTTGCTTGTAACCCCAACATAGTACTATGTGTATCTACCACCCCGTATAAATTCAAAACGATCCCACATTTTGATCAAAAGTTATGTTCTCCGCAAGTTTTACTCCCGCATCCAATACATTAAAAACAAACTTACACAATTAATTTCCCAAATCCATCATCATAATCTATCTCAGTTTTAGTAACTTGTATTTTTTTGTAACACCAACATAGTAATAATGTATATCTACCACCCCGTAAAATTTCGGACGATCTAACAGTCGGATCAAAAGTTTTGGTCTCTGGAAGTAATGTCATTAGAGACATCATCACAATCCATCTCGGTTTTGTAACCGGTCTTTGCTTGAAACCCTAGCATAGTACTATGCATATCTACCACCCTATAAAATTTCAAGACGATCCAACAATCGATAAAAGTTATGATCTACGCAAGTTATTGTCCCACATCAAATACATTTAAAACAAACTTACACAAATACTTTTCCAGAGCCATCATCACAATCCGTCTCGCTTTAGTAACTGATCTTTGCTTGTAACCTCAGCATATTATTATGTATATCTACCACCCTGTAAAATTTCAGACAATCCAACGGTCGGATCAAAGTTATGGTGTCCACAGTTATGGTCTCCACATCAAATACATTTAAACCAAACTTGCAGAAATAATTCCCGAGCCATCATCATAATCCGTCTCGGTTTAGTAACTGGTCTTTACTTGTATCCTAGCATAGTATAAATGTGTATCTAACACCTTGTAAAATTTCAAGACGATCCAACGGTCGGATAAAAGTTATGGTCTCCGCATGAGTTATGCTTCCACATCAAATACATTTAAAACAAACTTGCACAACTAATTCTTTAGAGCCATCATCACAATCCATCTCAATTTTCGTAACTAGACTTTGCTTGTAACCTTAGCGGCAGTACTAATGTGTATCTACCACCCTTAAGATTTCAAAATATCCAACGAACGGATAAAAAGTTATGGTCTCAGTAAGTTATGCTCCCGCATCAAATGTACATTTAAAACAAACCTACACAACTAATTCTCTAGAGCCACCATCACAATCCATCTCAATTTTAGTAACTAGTCTTTGCTTGTATCCCTAGTGTAGTACCATATATATCTACCACCCAGTAAGATTTTAGGATGATTCAACAATCGGATCAAAAGTTATGGTATCCGCATGTTATGCTCCTCATCAAATGCATTTAAAAAAAACTTGCACAACTAATTCCCCGAGCCATCATCACAATCCATCTCGCTTTAGTAATTGGTCTTTACTTGTAACCCTAGCATAGTACTATGTATATCTACCACCCTATAAAATTTCGGACGATCCAAAGGTCGGATCAAAAGTTATGGTCTCTGTAAATTATGCTCCCGCATAAAATACATTTAAAAAATATCACAACTAATTCCTCGAGCCATCATAATAATTTGTCTCGGTTTTAGTAACTGGTCTTTGCTTGTAACCCCAACATAGTACTAAGTATATCTACCACCCTATAAGATTTAAAGACGATCCAATGGTCGGATCAAAAGTTATGGTCTCAAAGTAAGTTATGCTCCTGAATCAAATACATTTAAAACAATCTTACACAACTAATTCCCAGAGCCATCATCACAATCCATCTCGGTTTTAGTAACTGGTCTTTACCTATAACCCCAACATAGTGCTAATGTGTATCTACCACCCCGTAAAATTTCAAGACGATTCACGGTTGGATCAAAAGTTATGGTCTTCATGCAAGTTATGCTCCCACATAAAATATATTTAAAACAAACTTACACAACTAATTTCGCAGAGCCTTCATCACAATTCGTCTCGCTTTTAGTAACTTGTCCTTGCTTATAACCCCATCATTGTACTAATGTGTATCTACCACATTGTAAAATTTCAAGACGATCCAACGGTATGATCGAAAGTAATGGTTTCCACAAGTTATGCTCCCGCATCAAATACATTTAAAATAAACTTTCACAACTAATTCCCCAAATTCATCATCACAATCTGTCTCGGTTTTAAGTCGGTCTCTTCTTAACCCCAACAGAGTACTATGTATTTCTACCACTCTGTAAAATTTTAGAGACGATCTAATTGTCGGATCAAAAGTTATGGTCTCCGTACGTTATGTCCCCGAGCCATCTTTACAATCCGTCTTGGTTTAAGTAATGTCTTTGCTTATAACCCCAAGATATAGTACTACATATATCTACCACCCCGTAAAATATCAAGACGATCCAACGATCGGACCAAAAGTTATGGTTTTCACAATTTATGCTCCTAAATCAAATATATTTAAAACAAATTTGCACTGACTAATTCCCTAGAGCCATCATCACAATCCATCTCGGTTTTAATGAATCGGCCTTTTCATGTAACCCCAACATATAACTAATGTATATCTACCACACCGTACTGATTTCAAGACGATCTAACAATCAAATCAAAAGTTATGGTCTCCACAAGTTATGCTCTCGCATCAAATGCATTTAAAAAATTACATAACTAATTATCTAGAGCCATCATCACAATCCGTCTCGGTTTAGTAACTAATTTACTATGTATATTTACCAACTGTAAAATTACGGGACGATCCAACTGTCGGATCAAAAGTTATGGTCTCCGTAAGTTATGCTCCCACATCAAATATATTTAAAACAAACACAACTAATTTCCCGAGCCATCATTATCAACCACCCCGTAAATTTCAAGACGATCCAACAGATCGGAGAAAAGTTATGGTCTCCGAAGTTATGCTCTCCATGAAGTTATGCTCCCACATTAAATACGGTAAAAAAACTTACACATGAACTCCTCCCAGCCAAAATTACAATCCATCTCAGGTTTAGTAACTTTGATCTTTGTTTTTAATCCTAGCATAGTGGTAATGTATATCTACCTCCTTGTAAAATTTCAAGGCGATTCAACGGTTGGATCAAAAGTTATGGTCTCATGAGTTATGTTATAACATCAAATACATTTAAAAAAACTTATACAACTAACTTCCCAGAGCCATCATCACAATTCGTCTTAGGTTTAGTAACCGGTCTTTGATTTTAATCCCAACATAGTACTAATATACATCTACCTCCTAATAAAATTTGAAAACGATCCAACTCGCTTGATCAAAAGTTATGGTCTCGGCAAGTTATGCTCCCGCATCAAATATATTTAAAACAAACTTACACAACTAATTCTCGAGATCCTTCATCACAATCCATCTCAATTTTAGTAACTGGTCCTTGCTTATAACCCCAACATAGTACTAATGTATATCTACCACCCTGTAAATTTTGAAAACGATCTAATGGTCGGATCAAAGTTATGGTCTCCATGAAGTTATGCTCCCGCATCGAATGTATTTAAAACAAACTTACACAACTAATTCCCAGAGCCATCACCACAATCCGTCTCGAGTTTAGTAATTGGTTTTGCTTGTAACCCTAACATAATACTAATGTATATCTACCACCTTATAAAATTTTGGGACGATCCAAAGGGTCGGATCAAAAGTTATGGTCTCCGCAAATTATGCTCACACATCAAATATATTAAAACAAACTTGCACAACTAATTCCCGAGCCATCATCCCAATCCGTTTTAGTTTTAGTAATTGGTCCATTCTTAAAACCCCAACATAGTACTATGTGTATCTACCAGCCTATAAAATTTTAAAACGTTTGACGGTTGGATCAAAAGTTATGGTCTCCATGAAGTTATGATCCCACATCAAATACATTTAAAACAAACTTACACAACTAATTACTCTTAGCAATCATCACAATCCGTATCAGTTATAGTAACTAGACTTTGCTTGTAACTCCACTATAGTACTAATGTATATCTACCACCCCATAAAATTTCAAGACGATCCAATGGTGGATCAAAATTTATGGTCTCCATGAAGTTATGCTCCGCATTAAATACATTTAAAACAAACTTACAAAATTAACTCCCCAATGCCATCATCACAATCCGTCTCGGGTTTAGTAAGCTGGTCTTTGCTTGTAACCCCAGAATAGTACTATGTATATCTACCACCCATTAAAATTTCAAAATGATCCAACTGGTGGATCAAAAGTTATGGTCTTTCGAGTTATGCTCTAGCATCAAATGCATTTAAAACAAATTTACACAACTAACACTCAAGAGCCATCATCACCATCCATCTCAATTTTAGTAACTGGTCTTTTCTTGTAACATGAGCATAGTACTAATATATATCTACCACCCTATATAAAATTTCAAGGCGATCCAATGTCGGATCAAAAGTTAGGTCTCCATGAAGTTATGTTCCCATATCAAATACATTTAAAACAAATTTGCAGGACTAATTCCGTAGAGCCTTCATCACAATCCGTTGAAATTTTAGTAACTGGTCCTATTTTATAACCCCACATAGTACTAATGTATATCTACCACCTGTAAAATTTCAAGGCGATCTGCAACAGTCGGATCAAAGTTACTGGCTCCCATGAGTTATACTCTCGCATCAAATACATTTAAAATAAACTTGTATTAACTAATTTCCCGAGCCATCATCACACTCTCGTCTCAGTTTTAGTAACTAGTCTTTGCTTATAACCCCAATAGTACTATGTATATCTAGCACCACTGTAAATTTTCAAGACGATCCAAATGTTATAGTCTACACAAGTTATGCGCGATCATTCAAAATAAATTTACACAACTCCCGAGTTATAATCACAAGTCTGTCTCGAGGTTTAGTAACCGGTCTTTTTGCATCATAATACTATGTACATTTACCTCCTATAAATTTATCACGGATTAAAAGTTATGGTCTCCCGTTATGTTATAATGCATTTTAAAACAAATTTACACAACTAACTCCCCAAAGCCATCATCACAATCTATATGGAGTTTAGTAACCGGTCTTTGCTTTTTATTACTAATATATATCTACCACTATAAAATTTCAAGGCATAATAAAAAGTTATGGTTTAGTAAGTTACGCTCCGCTTATCAAATGAATTTAAAATAAACTTGCAAAACTAATACTCAGGAGAGCATCATCACAATCCGTCTTAGTTTTAGTAACCGGTTTTGCTTGTAAACCTAGACGTATATCTACCACCAATAAAATTTCAAAGCGATCGGATGGTTGGATGATATTTCTACATCAATCTACATGGTTATCAGGTACGCATCTCTATCTAATTTATGTTACCAAGATTTTCACTCACCAACATAAAGTGAGGGCAAATGTAGACACAAAATCATGTAATTTGGGTAATTATCTAGTCTCGGTTGCGTACTACTATTCATATGATTCCTAAGTAAGAAAAGTACTAATTAACCCATGTCTTTAGCCACCTTTCTTTACTTCCTGCTGCCACTTTTGGTCTTATACCCTTACTTGCTTAGTATTCACCTTTATACTTCAGAATTTATCATCATGCAAGCAAACACCTAGCTAGGATGCCAACACCAAGCGCCGTCATCCCCTATGGGTGCCCCTGACCCTTTTGTACTTTGTTCACATCTTTTGGGTCCTTTCTAGCTATTTGAGCATCTTGTCTTTTTGCACTCTGAATTTTTGGGGTTAATTACGAAATTCAAGCAAAGGAATCATATAAATATAAAGTTATGTGATCATAATAAAGGACCAAAAATTAATAATTAGCTATCACCACTTAAGGTTGCATCCATTAAGCATCTAAGAGCTCTATTGCATCCATCTAGCACCATCCAAGGGACACAAGGGATGGTTATTTTGCATAGACAATTTATAGGATGAAATTTCATTCTATTCCATGCACACATCTATTAAATTTATTTACATCTCGCTTAGTTTCTGCTAACAAGTGGGACACACACAAGAGCCACCTACACCATGATTCTACACACACAAAAAACTGCATTGTGTCTGAGTTGTAGTGAAATGATAAGTCATAAGATCACCATTGTGACAATTGAGGATAGTCTGACCCCTCATTCTATATATTTCATTTTTAAGATTTGATGTCTATTTGAGGGTTTTCCAGGTTTATATTTCATTGCAGGTTTCTAACGATAATTGTGTGATCTCGTAGTGACAAAAGGTGAACAAAAGCGAACAACTTGAGACCATCCAAAGGAGGTTTTATGATCATTTCCATGGACCCAGACACCTAGAAATAGGCCCTAGGGTGACCATATGCACCCTGTCCCTCTCCAGGCACTCCAGTCCAACTTATTCTTCCAAATCTACATTTTTCTGAGCTTCAGTGTGATGGTCAGTGCTTCATATTTTCTAGTTTTCTAGCTCTATACACCTCTAGGATTTCTATGAATCAACTAAGGCTTCTTACCCTCTCTTTGCACTTAGGGTTTCATACTTTCTTGCTTAGCTTGCTTAGGTTAATTTATGTACTTAATTGTTTATTCATTTACTATTGCTGCAATAACATTTAGATTAGGCTCATAAAACCACATTAAGCTTAATCAAACATACTAAATATCTTTCTAACTCTAACGGGTGCTTCATGTGTAACATTTATCTTGCAGGATCCAATACAACCACGAATATCTACCAATTATTATTATTTTCTATTATTTGTGGGCTATGCCCTATGTCTTGTTTGATCATTGTATGCTTTTAGAAACTTCGGCCCTGATTGTCTTGTGAAATTGTGAGTGATGTCCCATGTTTTAAACCCACTTTTTACAATCCATATTTTCTTCATAGTTTCTTGTTATATTGTCTTCTATTGCATGCTATCTCATTTTTACTAACTCTTGTTACTAGCCTACTTTGTTTGCATGTGCCTTGGTTTCTACCATGCACATCCCCTACCCCCTGCATATATCCAATTCAAATATGCATATCAATCTTGGTTCCTCTCCTTTGGATTGCATTCTCCTACAGTCATCACATGCACCAAAAATGAGGGGGCATTTATTGTGTGAACACATCACCCCTATAACAACTTAGAGCTTCAACACAAATCAATACAATAGAGAAATGGAATAGGAACATAGTTACAGATTGGCCTAGAATCATACTTGGGCCAAAAACACAGAAGCAAACACTAGCTCCTGACACTGGATAGTAGCGGTGGGAACTTATGTCCCCTCTTGGCACTTGTGTCCCAGGAAAAATACAATCAATTTATCAATTCAACATAGTTTACAATAGTTCTCGAGTAGTTATCCAGTAACATGCACTTGCCTCCGGTATAGAATTCATCTATCGTTACAATCGAGACAAATAAAAATAATCGAGAATAATTGGAACAAATAGAATAAATCAAGGATATACCATATATAGTGGTGATTTTTCGAGAAGCATAATGGAAGGAGAGAAAAGCTATAATTCTCTCCCCAACACTCTTCTCTTGGCGTGAGATCACCCAAAAATGCACTTTTACATGAGATCACCCAAAAAAACTTGCTTTTCTTGTGAGATCTCCCAAAAAAACTCGCTCTAGGCATGAGATCACCCAAAAACCTCACCATTGGCATTCAAAATCCAACAACTCCAAGCAAATAAAGACAATTCTCTATCTCTTACACTCTTATACATCAAGTACACACTTTCCTTTTACATACTTTCACACTTTTACTTACTTATACACATGTTACTTTGATTTCTCATATATGAAAATTTGACTATTCCCATGCTCTTCTTTTGTAGGTATGTCCTTAATATGCAACAAGAAGTAACTCACATCAGTAAACACATCACACTACTTCACCCCTAGGGTCTAATTCCCTTTCCTAGTCTCCACGCTTCACATTGTGATCACTTCACGCTTCACTTTTCCACTCGGCACACTATCGGCTACACTCTTATCTACATGATCATAAGGTATGTCTATCTACTTTATGCTATTGAGTTTTCACTCAATAACATAAAGTGGGGGAAAAATGTGATAGATATTGTAGGAGCTTTAACACAATAATAATAATCCTTTATGTATTCAATTCATATGATTCTTCATAGTACATAATTTATAAGACATTGCTTCTCCTTAAAATTAGGAGATATCCCATAATATTTTCACTTACAAATCAATATGAAGAGTTGTTAAAACAACCCTTTCATATAAAACAATATTAAGTGATTTGTTGTAATAAATCACTATAAAACAACTAACCAACTTACTAACAACTAAGAATAATTACTCTCGTGACCAATACACATGAGGAGCACTAATATTTAATTTCCTTACATCCCCCTTAGTGTGAACATGGGGAAAACATCCATTTTGCACTGCACCTAATTTTGTGATGGTGTGATTTTCCATTGGTTGATCACAAACCAAGACAAAGATGGTTTTCTATTGGATAACTAGAAACCGAGAGTTGTGTGATTTTCTATTGGATTATCACAAACCAAGACAGAGATATGGTTTTCTATTGGTTGACCAAAAACTAAGACAAAATATGTTTTCAAATGGTTTACCCCAAACCATATCACAATGTGAAATACTACTTCAGCTCTCATCATATCTTTCCTTAGGATACGACATAGGAAAACAAGCTCAACTTCTCATAGGAACAATAAGAACTCTTGAAAAATAGCAACTCGAAAACACAACTGGAAAAAACTAAAATCACACTACAAACACACATGTCACCAAACCATAGTGTGTAGCCCTGTCGTTGATGATTGACTAGAGGAAACTATATGTCCTCCATCCTTCGTGTATCCTCCATCGCCTCTAGTGTCATGTTCTTTACCTTGGCCGGATGTGATCATGAAGCTCAATTACAACTTAGACGTTGGATTCTACCAATAGTGTGTCCGTAAGGATTTTTTTTTCGAGTTTTACAACTTTTTACAATGACACAATTTTTAGATTGACAACATAACTGACTCTATTTATAAAAAATGACATATATAATCGACAACTTTTTAATTTTTGACAAGTGACTTGATTGACTGTGACACTAAGGAGGTCATTGACTTTTGTCTATTTTGTAATAACAAGATGCAAAATAAGGGCACAAACATTAATAATATGATATGACTACTTCAATTGGAAGACCCTCTAATCACAATACTATGAATAAAATTTTATGTAGAAAAAGACACGTACTAAATAAAACCTCACTTAAGGACATTAACACTTCCTAAAACCACGAGGCATACAAAAAAGAAATTGAACTTGACTTAATTGAAAATTGGATTTGATGTAGGCAACAACCTGAGATTGATGTTTTGATGTGTAACGATCATGAGCCATGATTTTACTTAGGAACAATGTCATTTGTGGGTCGAGCTAGATTACAATGATAAAACTAATGCAATTCCTTAGCGAAGAAAGGGTCTGAACTATGTTGAATGGTGATGTTGACTTGGTGGGTGAGTTCGTAGTCTCCATGTCGAGTTGTAGATACACACAAGACTATAATGACATCCTTGGATCAGGAAAAACGTCCTTGGATCATGTAAACACGTGGCATCAAAGATGAGTAATTGTGAATCGAGTATTCACAAATATATATTATGTCAGCGTTCGATATGGAAGCCTTTCTTTATGTAAAGATCTCCAAAAATCACATAAACATTCAATTGAGACTACAAAATGCACAATGAATATACGACAAAAAAAGAATGGACAAGTTTGTGGTTGATGTGACTGAGGCACCAAGGATGGTAGATCTTTACAGAGCCGTAACAAAATAAAAAATCAATGATGTATATGCTGAATGAGGCTTGGGCGTGGAAGATTCATCAAACTTGTCAAATCTAGATCTAGCAAGCCAATGGCGATCAAACCATAGGACTACAATGAATAAAATGATTTTACGAGCTCTCATCCATAGGGAAAAATATAATTATAGTTGCCCCTATAAACAATATTATTTCTCCATCATAGGAACAAGATTGGATTGCTCTCGATACCACCGATAGATATTACATGAGCTTTAACACAATAATAATAATCCTTTATGTATTCAATTCATATGATTCTTCATAGTACATAATTTATAGGACATTTCTTCTCCTAAAAATTAGGAGATATCCCATAATATTCTCGCTTACAAATCAATACGAAGAGTTGTTAAAACAACCCTTTCATATAAAACAATATTAAGTGATTTGTTGTAACAAATCACTATAAAATAACTAACCAACTTACTAAAAACTAAGAATAATTACTCTCGTGACCAATACACATGAGGAGCATTAATATTTAATTTCCTAACAAAATATAGACACAAAATCTATGCACTTGGGTACATTTATAGGTCATAGAACATACTAATATATACATGATTCCTAAGCAAGAAAACTAGTAATTTATAATGTCTTTCGTGCCTTTTTTTTTTTTTTTTTTTTTTTTTCATACTTTTATTAACCTTACACACCCTATAACACTGTCGGTATTTGAATGATTTATCTTTTATGACCTCAGACACTAGCACCCAGTTAGGACACTAGTGTCCAGGTGCTCTTGTCCCTCCTGGGCACTCCTGACCCTTTCCCCCCCTTTCTCATTCTTTTAGGTCTCTTTTACTTCTTGGGCATCTTTTATACTTTTGGGCCAGACTTGCAGTTGTCAATTATGAAATTCAAGCAAGGGAATCATATATATATACATAGTTATAGCTCTCAAGTAAGGGGAAAAATAGTAAACGTTACATATTATCACCTGATATTGTATCCAAAGGCATAAGAGCATCACAAAGCATGCATATAGCACATTCACTCAAAGGAAAAGGGCTACATCACTCTACATACACAACATATGAGGGGAAGTTCATTCTATTCCATCTCACACATTCTATACATTTACTATATTTTAAATCCGCTTGTTATCACTGTGTAACTTGCACAAGGGCATCATTACACACACTTTCACATAGAACTACATGGAGCCTGATATGTAGTGCAGTGCTACAATACTATGTTCACTCTTCGGGTGACCTCTGGGGTCAGTCCGAATCCACATGTTGTATCTTTATTTTTAGGATTTTATGTGGTTTGTGGACATGTGCAACTAGGTATATTTATTTGTAGGTTACAGGTGCTTTGACGAAATTAGTACAAATCCAAAGTGATAAATAGGGATCAGAATGAAGCTCCTTATGCATAGAAAAGATCAAAACCTAAGCATTTAGGTGGACACTAGCACCCATATCCAGTCACTGAATTCTTCCGTGGACACTTTTCCTACACATTTTTAGGGCCTAAAAACTTTTGAGCCTGTGGTTTCAATCTATTTCAGACACCTGTGCACTAGGCTATATTTATTTTAGGGTTTCAGGTTACAAATCATTGTACATCAATTACAATGGAACTTTGAAATTGGAATCCAAAGTGACAAATAGGATCAAGAATGAAGCTCCTTATGCATAGAAAAGATCAAAACCTAAACATTTAGGTGGACACTAGCACCCATATCCAAATCCTTACTAGCGCTCGAACTCCTAGTCTTCTTGGACACTTCTATCCTACACATTTTTGGGCCTCAAAACTTTAGTGAGCCTTAATGACTCTTTCACAATATTTTCTCTCCAATTTCAAATATTTAAAACCACAATATAAGCATGATTATGATCCTCACCTTTCACCAACAAGCCTTTCTACATCCCCATTTTCCTATGGTGCCCATCACTTCACCCTAACATATAGCTTGCTTTATCACTCAAATCACTTTAGCTAAGTCATCTCCTCTCTCTCCATTGGTTAGGGTTTCATATTATTATATACTTGTTGCTTTTCCATTTATTGATATAACCGATTCCCAAAAAAAGATATATTTGAATTTGATGATCTTTTGACTCACACCACTTCACCTATTATCAATGAGTACATATTATCTCATGTTGATTCATGAAATCTATACATTCTTCGGTTTGAACATAGTTTAGCAAATTTGTATGTTTTTAATCATAATACCAACATGGTTTTTACATCATATGAATTTGATCCTTCTTATGGCACTAATGATAGTAAGGATGAATAAATTTTACCTTATGTTCCTCAAGCTAATCCACCTCTCCTAGATACCCTCTAGATCATCTAGAAATTTTTTAATTATATGATTAATCATAAATCTAAAAAATTATCCTTTTACCAAAAATATTGGCCATATTACCTATGAACCAAAATTTATTTAATTCAATATAGATTTTTTTGATGTCATTGTCTCATCCGCACATCATATGTCTGATCTCATTTGCTTTATTTCATCAACCCTATACTCCACCAAACCTATAATTTTCCAAGCCAATCATGTTTATCCACAACAAATGGAATTAGACACAATGTTTCTAGCATAACTAATCCCATTAAATTTAATAGTCCTTCCTATATCCCTCATCAAAAAATCACTCTTGTTGCTAAGGTCCTTGATGATAGAAAAATTAGTTCTCAACATCAACGTGATAGTATGCTATATATGGAACTTTTGATAGATGTTGAATATAATGGTTCACTACGTACCCTTGAAAATTGTTGATGAGAGATATATTTTTTCCTTTTATTTATTTATTGGAATTTTCCACCTCACACATGGTGAGTCATCTCACTTAGGTGAGTCATAGGTCTATTAGGGAGTTATATGACATATGAAAATTTCTGTCATAGAATCTATCATACTTGTCATATGCATCATTGTCATATGGGAGTTACATGCTATTATAGCATTGTAACTCCTCACTCCATCATGGGAGTATGCCATGTCTGGAATGGGAGTTAGAAAAAACTCCCCATACACACTTTCTATTTTGATCTATGAGTGTGAGTAGACTCTCTCTCTTTCTCTCTCTCTCTTTGCAATCAATTTGTTTGTGGTTAATTTTCTTGTTGATTACTTAGAACATTCTCTCATTTCCGTTGGAGTGAAACAACCTTGACGTGCATGCATTTTGTTGATCCTTATGGTTCAATCACATATGGTATCAGATCTATCATTTTGGTAAACATGTTACTCTTATTAGTTTGTTGCTAATTACTCCCAATTTTGTCGTTTATTAACTCTTTGTGCAATTTTTTTAATATGTTATTGGTTTGTGAATTTTGGTACTAATATGGGATAATCTCATTTTTTTGGAGGTTTATAGTTTTTGGTGGTTTCCTTGGTTTTTGTGTAGATAGCTATTTTATAGCTAAATTTGGCTATCCACAACTAAACTTGGCGGATAACAATTTTTAGAGGTATTTATGTTCTTTAGTATTGTGTTTGGTTTTCTCCATTGAGCTTTGGCTGAGCTTCTTAGTCCTTGCAAACCCCTATTACCTCATACCTTTCTCACCCAAGTTCCTCATGTTCTCCCTTTCTAGCTTGACCAAGCCACCTCGGGCTTGACCACCTCGCTCCTTCCTCACGAGATCTTTGAGATACTTTCTTACCTCAGCCAAGCCACCTCGGGATCGGCCCTATCTCACCCTACATAGATCTATATTGAGATCATATCTCTCTATTTGAGCTCATTGGTTTCCCCTTCATTAGGCTTGGCCTCAGATAGAAACTCTTTCTCCCATCGAGCTTGAACTCTTACTCATTCGAGCTCGCCTCAACCAATCCAACTTGGACCTCCATGTATCTAACATTGCCACTCATGTTGAGCTTGTGTAGGTTTTCCCACCATTCAAGAATCGTGACTTTCCTTGCTACGCAATTATGAGCCCCATGTTGCTTGTAGTTATCTCTCGTGCTTGGTTGCTCACATTTTAGCTTGGATTCCTTGGCATTACATCCTTGTGTCATTTGTCTCTGCTCCATGTGGCTTGCCGCATGACTCTGTCTTTATTACTTTACATACCCTACGAGCTCAACCTAATCGGCCTCCTCCCATGTGAAATGAATTTGCCAAGTCTAAACCCACCTTTCTCATATATTTTGAAATCCACTCCCTTCCTCTAGCCCTCCGCTCATGCTTTGCTTGGCATTAACCTTGACCTTTTCTTAATTTCAATATTTTTCCCTCCCTATCAATTAAAGCACGTAGATTATTTTTCTGGTATAATCCCTTTTTAAAAATGTTGTCTTATAAATTTCAAGCCTTAGTTTTATAACTTTAAAAACAATATAACTATTGTTTAAAACTATTTAGAGGGGACTTTTGAAATTACGTCATCTATTTATTATTAGGGGCTAGTTTAATTTAGGTCCCCTTTAAATCATTTAGATTAATTAAAAGTAATCGAGAAAATATTAAATTAAATGTTATTGGGAATTTTTAATGTGTTTTATGAAGGTATTAGACGTTTGTGAAGGCACTTTTTTCCATTTTGGGAGGTTATTGGCTCTTTCGTGTAGTCGTGTTGTATAGTTTCAAGCTCTTATTATTGTTTGTGGGTTAATGAGTGCGTCTGCCACAACCTTGTGGAAAGAGGACTCAAACAACAACATGATACACTTTTTCTCACATGGAATTTATTATTTTCCCTTCTTGCTTGTTTTTATCCTTTGTTTTTTGCTTGTTATGGTAACATTTCATCATGAATACTTGAAACTTATTGTGGTCTCCACTTACGTGAGTATTTCACAAATTGTAAGGTGAGTGGCCAACTGTTTCATGTCGCACGAACACATCTAATTATAATTAACTCACTAAATTATAAAGTGCCACAAAATGGGGGTGAAATTATTGTTCTCTATTTGTGTACATTTATTTTTATTTCACATTATTTTTTTCTCTCCCTCACGATGGATGGTAGTTCTATTATTTTGATCACATTTTTCAACTTCTTTAAATAGAAATCCAAGATGATAATAAAACTAAGGGGTAAAGGGTTGTACACGTCACTATAAGAGTGGACACTAAACCCGATGATGAACCTAAGAAATCCAAGTGGTTCAACCAATGAGACGAATCATTAATCTTTTTGTAAGTCCATTTATTCGACTTTATCTTCCACATTGAGTCTTATGAAACACTTGATGAAGCATGGAAAAATTTAGACATTGTGTTGGAAAATAAGATGACATGAAGGCTCTTGAGTTGGAGAATGAACTGCTAGGATTAAATCCTAGTAACTTTGATAACCTACAAGCATTCTTTTCCAAATTTATCCACACTATATTGTTTTTAAAATAATTTGGATTTACTAAAAAGGATGCCTAACTGATCTTATCCATTCTCTCTAAGCTTGGCCCTAAATAATCTATCTTCATTTCTACCTTTCACACCACGAAAGAAGATTTAGGGACTGCTTGGAAGATTCCCTCATTTGAAATAATTTCGTCCCAACTCATTTGAGAATATGACAAGTTGATTCAAATGGGAGAAATCAAGTCCAAGTCACATGCCCTAGTAGCAAGTAATGGTAAAGGAAAGGAGAAGAAACATGAGAAGAAAATAGAGAAAAAGGACCAACCTAAGACCACAAAAAAACCAAACCTAACACAATTTTTTTACTTCGAGTCTAAACTAAAGAAGGAAAATTATAAGTGTTCCTATTGTAATAAGTCAAGACATGAAGTACATCAATGCATGATAAAATAAATTGACCACCTAACTCATTTACTTGAGAAACATAATATAGGTTTTCTTGGGTCTATCAAGAAAAATGCTCCAAAACCCGAGTCTTCTAAAGTAAAGGAATCCAAATCTGAGAAGAAGAAAGGAAAATCTCTTGTAGCTAGAGTTGCTCCATCATCGAAATGGGTCATATATTTCAGTGCCTCGCACTATGGGTTCTTCACATGTTGAGTTTTCTGACATTTAACCATGTGGTATGTCCCAAATCACTTTGGGTAATGACACATCCATGTTGGTTGTTGATAGTGGATCAATAGAAGTAGATGACGAACCTTTAACAATGTTTATAGTGTTCTTGAGTTCTCTACTAATATCATATATGTTTACCAAATCACTCATATTGGTGAGGGAATGTGAGTGAAATTTAATTCTAATTTGGTGATCATTAGATAACTTCACAATGAGACTACAATGGCTGAGGGAAAGGTAGATCACCAATCCTAGTTATACACCTTTTCCCACTTTTCTTTTGACTCTTCTCCCATTGGCTTTGTTTACTCATAAAAATGAGGTTAGTAAGTTATGGCATGAGTGCTTTGGCCATTTGAACTATTATGACCTTGAACAATTAAGCCAACATGATATGGTCAATGGGTTACCTTGAGTCAAATTTTCAAAGGGTCTTTGTGAGGGTTGTGCCCTCGAAAGCACCCCGAAGATAACTTTGGCAATAGAAAATCCTAGAGAGCTTCTCATCCCTTAGATATTGTTCATAGTGAAATTTCTGGCCCCTTTCCATCTCCTTCGTTCACTAGGGATATTTATATACTTACCTTCATTGATGACTTTTCACGTTATATGTGGGTTTATTTGCAAAATAAAAATGAATTTTTTGATCATTTTCGAGACTTCATGGCTCTCCTTGAGAAACAAGATGAAAGGTATATCAAGGTTATTAGAAATTACAATGGATATGAGTATGTGAGAAATGGGTTCAATGATTTATGCACCTTTGAAGGGTTTTATTTGTAGCATACAACCCTTCACAAAATGGAGTTGAAGAAAGAAAGAACAAAACACTTTAAGAGATGTCCATTTTCATGGTTCATTCTAAATCCCTTCCTCTACAGTATTGTGTTAAAGATGTAAATTATGATTGTTACATTCAAAACCTCATTCCAAAAAAATAGTAAAAGGGATGACACCCTTTGAAGCTTGGTATGGATGAAAACTTGATTTTGAGTACTTTTATGTCTTCAAATTAACTGTCATGGCTTGAATATCCAAAAATAAATGCAAGGCCTTAGAACCCCAATCCAAACCTTGTATCTTTTTCGGTATCCGAACAAAGTGAAGGGATATAGATTATTGAACCCCACCACTCATTAAATTTATATTAAGAGAAGTGTGAATTTTGATGAGTCATCTTCTACTTCCACTTCTCCACCTACTTGAGGTGTTTTCCCTCTCTAACTCGATTCGACTCTTCCGATGACGATCATATTGAACCTCATGCTCTTGATCCTCTTATTCCTCCAGCTCCTCCCACTTCAAAATCTAATGATTTTGATAGTAGTGATGATGAGGACTATGTCCCCTCTCACTTGAGTGATGATTCGAGATATTCTGAGCCCGACTCTCCTCCTGGTCCTCATTGGGCTAGGAAGACCCTACAATGCACTAGAGATTATATAGGGGATCCCTCGGATGATAGATAAACTTATTTATAGTTTTCTAGACCCCATGTCTTCTTCACCCATGCTTCGACTCACAATATTTTTGGAGGCTACTAGGATTTATGAGTGGGATTTTGCCATGGATGAGGAGTATTCCTCTCTCATGAAGAACGATACTTGGGATATCACTCCTTTTCATAAGGGAAGAAAAATGGTGTGGTGTAAGTCAAGATATTGAACTAAGTATGGTGCCGATGGGAACATCAAAATGTATAAATCATGACTCGTAGCCAAGGTTTTCTCACGGGTTGTTGGGGTTGACTATTCAAATACCTTTCTCCCATTGCGAAGACAACTTCTATTCAATTGAACCTTGTCATTGCTGTTACTAATCGATGGGAAGTCCACCAAGTAGATGTTAAGAGTTCCTTCCTTTATGGGGACACAAAGGAATAAATCTATATAGAACAACCTTTGGGTTATGTCTAATATTCCTCCTCATTTGCAGACTTAATAGTCTATCTACATCCTTAAACACACCCCTCGGGATTGGTATGCCAAGATGAACTCCTTTCTTCTTGCATAAAGGTTCACTAGGTGTTACTCTGACCCAAATGTTTACATATTAAGACAAGATAAGTCCATGATTATCCTCGTTATGGATGTCAATGACTTGTTAATCACAAGTAGTTCTTCCTTGATCATTGATGTTGAGAATACTTTGGCTTAGCCAACAAGTTCTCCATGACCAACTTGGGTTTTCTTCACTACTTCCTTAGGATTCATATTACTTGTATGCACAAAAAAAAATGGTGAAACACAAAAAGTTGATATATCTCCTCTAGATAAAAATGAGATCCAAATCCTTCCTTCTCTCCTTTCCATGCTTTTCAATTTAAGAAGTTGATAGTTTATTTGTAGGCCACTTTCGCCTCTTTTCAAATTTTATTTGTCATTGACAATTGCATAACCACCACGGTAGTTACGCAACTATTATTATTGATAGAGCAGATTTTGTGCAACTACCACTCTGTCAATGGTGGTGGTCATGTCGGCCAAATCAAATCAAATTAAAACACATGTTTTTGAACACATTTTTTGATTTTGGGATTGATTTCCTCACTCATTTCTCAACCATTTCACTTAATTTTGGGCTCATTAGATTCGTATTAAAATTATCTTCCTACTTTACTATGTTTAGAATGTTGACTTCTCCTTATGTTGATGTGTTGTCACTTCTTGTTGGACATGTGTTGTTAGACTCATTCTTCCCCAAAGTTTTATAAAAGCCCAAATTTCACCCGAATGATGGGTTGGATATTTCACATTCTTAAGGTAAAGTTATGTTGCTGAATTTTTGAGAGGAACCACATAGAAAACTAGCTCATTGCTCTATTATTTCTGCCATATGATTTCAGTGATTTCTTGCACCAAGGCAACCATTGTTAATTTATAACCAACCAACATTTTCACATCCCAAGATCAATTGGATTTCATCTTTGGAAGAGGATAAAACTCTGAGGAGACAACAAACACATCTCTAATATGGGAAGCTATCATAGTCTAATAATGTAAGGCCGAGGTGTATTTGAATTATTTTGAAGCTTTGTTTAATCATATTTACTGTAGTAGAAGAAATATTTGGTTAGAATTGTAGAAGCAAAAGATTTCATCACTTCCCGAATGTATTTATTCTATTTCTAGTATTTATTTTCAAAATATTTCTTATATCTTCCCTTGATAACTTCTTCTTGGCTTATCCTTGTGGATATGCTCGGGAATTTAGTTGGAGGAAGAAGTGAAGAAATTGTTATCTTTATTTTTGTTAGTCAATCTATAATTTTTTGTCGGGAAAGTTTATACGGTAAAGAGGAAATTGCTTATGAGAAGCTTTTCCTTTCCGAAAAAACCGAGGTAGAATCTTGTTAGAAGAAATTCACTATATCTAGATTAATGATTTTCAAATACATTCCTTAGAATAACTTTTGTTATACAATCCAACAAAGAGAGGAATAACTACACCCGACTATTCCCTATTTTATTTTATTTTATTAGTAGTAGTATTTTATTTTAATTAATTTCTGTGTCTATAGAATAACTTATTTATTTATTTTTATTTAAATTCTAGAAAATACAAAAATATATTAGTTGTTTAGTTAGTTTCTTTTAATTCCATTTCTTTACAATTTTGGTTAGAATACAAACAAATAGAGTAGATGGTTTATTCTTGTTTTATTTAATTAATTGGGAATGAATCTAGTTAATTAAAAGATTAAACACACTTGTATTTTATTTAAACTAAGTTTATTTCCTTTATTTATTTAAAACGAAGTTTCAACGTAGTTTAGAAACCAAATCAAAACAAACAATCAAACCATAGGGAATTCACGCTACTCAATCTTAGCCACTATTTATCCCTTCAACCAACTCAACTATTAGGATTTCATGCTACCAGTTCATAGCCCCTAAACTTCCTTTAGTTTCCTATCAATTATTCATCCAATATCACACACTTTGGTTATCTTAGCACAACCTCAAGAAGTCGAGTGCATCTGAAATCACGTGTTGTTTTTCGGTGTAAAAATTTTGGTGAACCCGACATGAAGGACTAGTTCTTTCTTGTTTACTTTTAGTTCCATTTCCATTGTTCCACCTTTCCCCCTCTCCCCTATTCAATGGGTATTTTATACCTCCCCAAATATGTCTGGAAGAGATTTTGATGGGCCATTTGGCTTTGATAGATTTTATTCCAATGTTCAATTGCAACAATCCCCTTCCCTTCTAGGATGGGCTAACAACTATAATAACATGCAAGCCTCCCCTAGCTATATCTCAAATCCTACCAATCATGTGAGAATAGAGGAGGTCGAACAACCCCTAAACATTCAATATGGTCAATCTAATTCAAACAATATGACTTTTATAGGTGAAACTGGTCCTCACACTAGGGTCTTATCAAGACCCCACATTAACATGCAATCAAAAGAGGATGAAATTTTTACATGAATCATAAAATATATGAGTATTTGGAAAGGATGAAGACTCATACCTATGAGATGTTCAACAATAACATAACGGCTACAAGCCTTGAAACTCCTTTCAAGGAAAATAAGAATACCAATGTTGAACAATTTATAACAGGGTATCACATGTCCCCTCAACCAAACCCCACACAACATGTACCCAAATAAGGGGCTCAATCCTTGCCAAATGATGTCATTTCTACCTTAGTAGGGAAGATTATAGAGTTATAGAGTTCCCAAACTCTGCAACTAACTTTTGCAATGGGGCAAAATATGGGGTATCTCGTAGACAACAAAGGATACACCCCTACCAATACACACCCAATTCTACACCCTCTACAACAAGTTTATCCTATTCAATCAAACCCATGTGATCTTATCACAGGATTTGACACAATGGGTATGGGTCCTCACCCATATTACACTCACCCCATGCAAGGATTAGTTGGAAAGTATTTCACATACACTACTCCCAACAATGCATGCTTTCATAACGAAACATATTGGAATGAATTTCCTAAGGTCCTTCCTCCTTACCTACATATGTACTCAAAGTCCACACAATCTGATACACATATATTCTCGAGATCATTTACACCATTCCAAGGAACTTCACACACTCGCCAATACTTACACCGCGACTTATCTAAATCCTTTTCCTCCCCCTCATCAGGCATCTTCAATGGTGTAATCTTATGTGATGAGCACTTAAGCTGAGTATTTTAAGGGACACCTTGATTTCACCATACAAGGTGTCATGCTTCCACGCTCATTTCCTGACCTTCTTAACTTTAAAGGAGAAGGAGATCCAAATTCTGACATCAAGGCCTACACCACTTCCATTAAGGAATTTATTCCTTGGGATGTTGTAGTGGCTAAAATATTTTTGAAGACCCTCGAAGGAATCAATTTGGATAAGTACTATCGAATTCTTGAGGCTTCCATACATTCCATTAAACAACTTGTTTATGAATTTATCAAAGATTTTGACATGAACAAGTTTTTGTGATCGATAATCAAAGAGTTCTTGCATATCAAACAAGAACAAAATGAATCTACTTCTCATTTCATCTAGAGATGGTGTCAAGTTCTATATTCCTCTGTAAGCACACACAACATGGACCAAATGGAACTCTGTGACCTCTTCCTCCACTCAATCAATCAGAAACTAAGGAGGAAGTGTAGAAGTTTCCTTTCATATTTATGAGGAGGTATTGGAAGGTGCGCTTTGCATTGATCAAGCCGCTATTGACAACGGACGTAAAATGTATGGTATCAATAGAAAATTGGTATCTCCCAATCAAAATAATTCAAACTATCAAAATAATGGAACCAATAACTAAGGGCCCAAGTTCTTGAATCACAATCATGGTGTTACTATGGATGGTGTTACCGACCAAGCAAAGAATACTAGTTTTACAAACAATGGTAACACTAACCACAATAACAACAACATGGGGAACCAAAGAGGTCCTAATTTTGATCCCTCTGTCAACAAAATTGATTTCTACTCTCCCTCCCTTGATAGGCTCAAACTCAAGGCCAAAATCAATACCAAAATCCTGAACAAGGGGCAAAAAATTACAGTTACAACAATTAGTTTCAAAACAACAACCGAGTTTATAACCAACAACAAAACCCAAATCAAATGCCGAGGATTATAATCCCAATCAATATTGCAGTTTTCACTGTGTTATTGGTCATGATGAATTCTCTTGTAGAGATTAAAATAAGTTCATTCAAACACTCCTGAAAATCAACAACTCTTCGTGGATATGTTTCTAGAAAACCCTGAAGAATATTCACAACCTGGTTATATAGGGCCCGTCACACCTTAGAATGTAAACCTAGGAATCTATCGGGTCACGTTCCATAAAATTTCCAAAGATGACAAAGTATGTCCTAAAAACATAAAAAGGGCATTCCTATTGGGACCCATGACCATGAAGCCTCAACTTATGACAATTCCCAAGTTTCCCCTAACCTAGACCCAAAAAATAAAACTAATATTTTGGGACTAGTCGAGTTATAAATTTATCCAAAATCAACATAACAACTCGAGACAAGGAAATACATTCCTTAACCTCTTCTCACTCATTCCCTCTTGCAATATGACACTCTTATAGTCCCAAAATCTATAGGAGCTTATGATTTTTTTTTCAAATTAAATAAGACCTTTTATCACATTTCATTTTTAAATTTATTGAAGAATTCTCCAGTGCATTGTTCTGTGTTTGCTATATGCATTTGGTCTTGGTCATCTAATATATGTTACGCCTCCACCCGAGGCTCAAATCAATCATATAGACTTCAACATACATCCTCTCGAGATAAAGTGATAGGGATATCGGGTTTGTGTTTGATATAAGAAAGATGCCCTATGACGTTGAAATAACCCGAAGAGGAGATCCTGGATTATAGTTGCAAGCGAGGGTCTATAAAAATTGCATCAGGAGAGCCATGATTGACAATGGGGATAATGTGAATGTAGTCCCCTTTTCTTTCTTGTAGAAGTTGGGATATGGAGAGACCAATTGTTCCTCTACTAGAAACACATTGCGAGGATATGATAGTCTTAAGGCTACCTCAATTGGAACCATAGTCCTTCCTATTTCCCTCGGGCCAAAACCATTCTAATTGAGTTTTACATCATTGATAAAGAAAAAAAATACAATATGCTCTTGGGAAGACCATGGATTCACAAGATGATCATAGATGAAGGCCATCCCTTCCACCTTGTTCCAAGAGGTTATATTCCTCCATATAGGAAAAGTATTTTTGCTCAAGGGGATCCTAAGCCCTTCGATATACATTTGGAAACAAGAAAAAACCAAAGTTCATTTTGAATATGAATTCCTTCGAATAAATTAAACAAACAACCTCCTCCAAAGGACTCATTTGTGACCACCAAGGGTGTTCGAAAGTTGAGGTCAATAAGCCAAAAAAAATCAAAGGGACAAAATGAATGAGAGTAAGGTTACATCTATAGAAACCGTGTCCACAAAAACCACAATAGAGATTGTAAAACTCTTAGAGAATGATTCCCAATCACTCTCCCCTTTGAACCGCAAGGAGTTAGAAATTTACCCGGTCTAGACACTCTTCTTGTTGATGATCTCATAGGCATATGTATGGTAGAAATATCAGAGGAAGAAGAGGATGTTGAGTGCAAAATGATCTTCACCAAATCCATCTCTATGGATTTTCCCGTTCCCAACCTTGGTCTAGACACAAATGTTCTAAAAACAAAATTTCCGTGTCTACAAGACATAAAACCTTAATAAGAAATATGCCTAACGTGACCACACCTCCCTATATAGGAGGAAAAGCTGAACAACACCATCAAGTTCATGTAGAAACCATGTGTCAACAAAAAAACAAATAAATTTACGAAAACCCCATGTAAGTATGTGATCTTATGATAAGATTATATATTTGGATGGATAAGATAGTGGGAAAGGGTTGTAAGTTTAAACCTAAAGTACTAGGCCCCTGTTAAGAAAATTAAAATTTCAAGAATCTTACTTATTGTTTGTGCACCTTGGAAGGTGAGGATTTCGGTGAATCCATCGACTTGCGTCACCTAGAACACTTTTGTATATAGTCATTGCATCTCCACACTATCCTTTTGCATTCTCATCATCTATGTCATTTGCATTGTCATTTAGTTAAAATTTTACTATGGAAACTTACTTTTCAAGTGATTTTAAACTTTCAAACATTGGAAAATCTCTCAATCATGACACTTCTACAATTTATTCACACTCTCAAATTATATAATTTTCATCATCATTTCCAATCATGAGACAAATTTTGACATTGATATTAT
>CM031241.1:167883119-167949344 GCA_018340775.1 Taxus wallichiana var. yunnanensis
ATTTCATGGGATTAGGGAGAGAATGCAAGGAAATAAAACCTATGCTAGAAGTGGTGATGCACCAAGAAAAGGGATGTTCAACTTCGGAAGGGTTAATGTGGGTAGGATGCATGCATCATTGGCCACCTTCACCTATTGCAACTTGGAAAGGGTACAAAATACCACAGACTAGAAGCACACGTTCCTTCGCTAAACTTTAAACATACATAGAGAGATCAACTTTGATTTGATACACAGATAATTTATCAAAAGGATAATCACAAGCACATGTCCAGTATCCACTTAAGTGATAATAATAATGCAACTCTTAATCAATAGGAGGAAAATAGTTTCTCACAACTGATGAGAAGTAATCACACTATTCTTTTCACAATATGAAATAGAATAATATGAAATAAAGGTAAATTAATCAATAATGCTAAGGAATCACATTCACAAAGCATGCAATGACTAATCATTCAACACAATAAAATAGATCTTCAAGTGCAAGGAACAATTTGAATATAATTAAAAGGTTTCAACAAATATCTGAAAGCACTCTTCCAAGCTTGAAGAGAAACTTCCCCAAAATCTCTAAAAAATGTATATCTCAAATAATGGAAGCATTCCACTATTTATAAGTTCCTAGGATGAGCCATTATAGCTGGGCCTTTAACTAACATTTAACTAAAAATAGTAATGTCATTAATATAAGGGAACAGGCTCCCATGAAAATAGAAAATTTGTTGCAAAAGGTTTGACCAAGTCAACCCTACAACTTTGATTGATTCTCAAGAGCTTGAACCTGTCCTTTCATGGCCACTCAGCTTTGGCTTGATTCATCTACATCTCCTTTCTTTGCAAGTTTTATTTTCCTTCCTCCCATATAGCCATTCGGTGTCTGTACTTGAAGAAGCGCTTGATAACACCCTGAGTTTCTTCATCTCTAGGCCCACATGCATAATGATTCACTACGTCTACTGTCTCGATCTCTTTCGTGATCTGGATGGCAACCTTCAAAGTTTATTTGTGACTTTCTTGAGTCTCCCTATGAAATTATGACATAAGACTAGTTGGTCAATGGAGTCACTATTGAAAGTCTTTGTGACGTCATCATCCCACTTCACCAAATCTTTGAAATTTTCCTTAATCTGGTCCTCAGGAAGAGCATCGATATTTTCATTGAAGAACTTGTAGTTGGACATTGTCAAACTCCTATGAGATATCATTGAGGGCATCTGTAATCTCCACTCGTTTATCCTCCAATTTCTTAATCAGATCTTGTAATACCTGACACTGGAATTCCATAGCCTTTTGATATTCAAACAATTTAGAGGCATCATCAATCACCTCTTCCTGAAGGAGAAAATCAGAATCCTCCTCTCTAATGTCACTCCATGTTGCCAAAGTTAAATTTAAATTATTATTATCCTCAGAGAAGGATTCGTCCATCTTAGAAATGGTGGTCTTTGCAATCTACAAATCATTATAAATCTCAATTGCTTCCTTGATCAAAGGATTAGCCTCTTGCAAAATTCTTTCCATCCATTCACTCACTGATCTCCCTTTCTGGCCTAGCTTCTCGAGCTCATGATAAGAAATATCATCGATTGTAGATGAAATTTTCATAGCCGTAGTAGTTGAGATGTCAGTGGATGGAGTGGGTTGGGTTACTCTACGCAAAGCAGTGCAGTGAGCTACTCGACCTTGGCCTTGAGCTCATCCTTGGTGGCCTTGTCTTTGTCATATTTCTCCAAAAGGCCCCAAGAGTAGTGTGTACATCTTCTTGGCTCCTTCATGAGTAGCCTTCCCCAATGAGAACTTTGATATCTAGTAATTTGTTGTTGTGATTGTTTCTTTAGTTTTCCCCTCAACAGGGGTAGCCACTTCTATCACATGCTCTCTAGATGGATTAACCATCAGACTTGATATGGTTCTCGGTCTCTTGGCCTGTCTTTTGGGCATGGAATCCAATATAATGAGATCTATAACATCTCCCAAAGGAACCTTTTTCTTTTTCTTGGGAGTCTATCTAAATAACCACTCTAGTATGGCTAGAGCCGATGAAGATGGAGTGGTAGATCCGATACCTAGAAGCATCAGTTAGAGAAGATCACTAGAAATGCCAGCTGATATCTAAGTAGAGGTAGTAATGATGGAAGGTGTGGATGTAAGGACAACCATAGGAATTGACAAAGCAATGTTGGGGGTTGTAATTGAAGAAAATGGGAGTGTCAAAGGAAGTGAAGAGGAAATGGGTGACCTAATATTTTCCCAACTGATAGAACTGGAAGTGATGAGAATACCTGGGCCATAGAAGGGGATGGGAAAGAAGAAATGATGGTGGAAGTGGAAAGAATTGATACTAGAAGTGATAATGGAGGAAGGGGAAGATGTGATGGATCTTGAATGACACTAGGAGAGTCACTGACTTCAACTACTCTATCATGCGCACTACACTGAGTGATGTAATCTGAGAGAAGTAGAGACCTAGAAAGAGATGAGCCACCAACCACAAATGAGATCTTCTTTGGAATGTAGGAACCCTTTGAGTCGACCTCTTTCCTTTTGTGGGTGTTGGTTGGTTTATTGCTGGTGTAGACCTGTATTTGTAGGTTGATTTTCCCCTTTGGGTGAGATTCCCAAGGTGGCCAACCAACTGAAAGTCCTCTTTAGAATGGGTCTTACCCTTTCCTTAGTATTGTTGCATTCTTCCACATACCAATCAACCCATGGCAGTGGTTGATTGGAAATATTATCACTCTTGTATGATGAATCTAGGACCTCATCATTGTCTTGCATGTCCTTTGGCACATCAGCCAATCCAAATTTCCAAACTTCATCAAGGGTTAACCTTTCATAATCCCTTTGCCACATGATGTATTCATCCCAAAAATGAATCCATATATCTTCTAATTGGGGTACATGAGCACTGGACCGACCTGTCTCCCCAAACTTACCCCAATAGTCAAAATTAGTCCACGGATGAAAGGTCCGCAGGGTTACCTCCACCATTTTTGCATCAACATTTTTTCCTTGTGGATATTTGGGAAAGAATACCTACTAATCGAAATAGGGAAATACATTCCTACCTTGTGACACTTATTTTGGATTCGATGGTAATCAACAACTTATCGAACTAATTCCAAAAGAATCCATTTGTTAGTAGGGCACCTCGAAACTTTCTTGGGGCACCTATGAAACCTGGGATCCAAATGTAGGTGAATGTAGGAAACTGAAAGTAGATTTCTCCCCATTCTCACACCTCTTGGAAAGCCTCATCGGAAACCCTCGATTGTATAGTTCTTTATCAAAATGATAGAGGACGACAACGAAGAAAGCATCATTGACTCTTCGGAAATGCTTTCTCCCCTCATCTAGAGTGAGTTGGGGATAAAACTCATATATTTGGGAGGTGTTGCGAACACCCTTGGTATTCAATCCCATAAAATATCCCATATAGAACAACCACATATACCAGGAAAGATGTCATGTAGAAAGTCTTTGTTTCTGATACTTTTCCCAACTGATAGTGAATGTTGCTACTAATATGCTCACCCCATCGGATAAACTCATCATTCTTCTTGATAGTTTTATGTACAAAAACATCCATTCCTAGAATTCCTTTGTAGAAGGAAGACTTGAAACTCTGCTTAAAAGCACAATGAGATTGTTGAATTCTGAATAAAATATGATCGATGTATAGTTTTGGGTAATTTGGTGAAATTCTTAGTCAGATAGGATTTCATCATAACCTTTGAGCATACTTCTTCTTTTTTATCCCAAGTGTTCCACTACTATTTCTAGTGAAATTGTGGCATAATCTTGAACATCTATGGAAGTTTAAACAAGTCCTCGAAGAAATATGGGTCCAAACGGATCACCACCTTATCATCACTATCTCTAATTGACATGGAGTCCTCGTCAGTAGTAGAGGCTCACTTTGTAGCTAAGAAAAACTCACAGGGAATTTCATAGATGTGGGAAAACTAGAGTGCAGGGGGCAAGACCACTATCGTAGATGGCTGCATCCATGGCTTCTTGTTTGGGGCCTTTAATCTCTCCTAGAACTCGAGAAGATCAATTTTCCTAGATTAGTGTCCCCAATATTTCCTAAGTGGAGGACAAGTAGGATTGGGGAGAAACCCAAGAAATGTGTACTTCATCTTCTCTTTTCCCTTTGAAGTGGAGGAAGACATCAAAACTTGTGTTTGGGAGTTGAATGTCATGTAGAAATTTAAAAAACTAAAAACAAGAAAACTCCAAAATTTTGAACTAAAAAGTCTAAAAAGAATCACCGAATCGAAATCCCTCGAAAGAGTTTCCCAAACTAAAATTTCAAAATAAAAAACTCCAAAAGAAATCTCTGAAATGAATTTTCTAAAAATAAATTTTCCGAAAGAGTTTCCCAAAAAGGTCAAGAAACTCTAAAATTCAAGAAAGCAAGTTCTATGAAATCTCCAAAATCTCTCCAAATTCCAAAAGCAATAAACTCTGAAATCCCAAAATGAGAAGGTTCCGAAGCTAAAAAAAACTAAAGATTTTCACGAAGGAGTTCTCCAAATGATTTTCCCACCTTGTGATCTCCCAAAGGAATTCTCTCAAAATGAATTTTTTGAATGAGTCTTTCCGAATGATTTCTGGAGGAAACTGCAAAACAAATGTTAAATCACCAAGCTGGAAATCGAGAAATAAAAGGAAGTACGAGAGGCCTAAAAGATCCTTTGAACAACCTTGAAAACCTGGAGGAAACTCAAAAAACAAAACATGGTGAACCAAAAGAATGACATCACAAAAAATAGGGAAACCAAAAAAAAAACCCAAATGAGGAGGAAATGGAGAAAAAGACCTAAAACCAAAAGAAAATAAAAAAAAAACATACCTTGAAAAAGACGTCGCAAAGTACAAGAATGAAATGTCAGAGTGAATGTGTCAGGTAAAAATGACAAGTAAAAATCCAAGTTTAAATAGAAATCCCGATATTAATGGTAAAAATCCGATCCATATGGAGGTAGGTGAAAATTAATTACATACATAGAATCTCTAAAAGTTCAAAACCAAAAGCCGAAATTCTGAAAATTTGGATTTCAGACTTTGGAAAAATGGGAAGCAAAAAGATGAATTGGTGATTGAAAAGTCCAAAACCCAAAAACCCGAAAGTTTGAAAATTTGCAGACTTTTAGAAATTTAGACTTCGGAAAACTTCAAGTGAAAATCCTAAAAAATGACTCGAGAGAGAGAACTCGAGAAAAGTCTCAAAAAACACAAGAAAGTCAAAAATTTAGAGTTTTGGACTTTAAGAATTTGGAAATGAAAGTCTGAAGAGATTTAAACAAAAATGAGCCGAAAAAAAAATTCCGAAACCGAAAAACCAAAAGTTCTTTAAAAATTTAGTTTGACTTTTAGAGTTTTAAAAAAAGACAAACTACTTTCTTCTTGCCTTATCAAGGTTCCCTAGTGTCACATCTAGCCCAATAGCTTTCTTCTTGAGGTTTACATTTTGCAGCAAGATGAGTCCATGCTTATCCTCATTTTGTATGTTGATGACTTGTTGATTATGGGTATCTCTTCCTATCAATGATTCTTGAAGACTATGGTTAGCCAACAAGTTCTCCATAGCCAACTTGGGTTTTCTTCACTACTTCCTTAGGATATAAATTACCTAATCTGAATCAATAATTTTGATTACCCATCCTAAGTATGCCCTTGATTTTCTATCCAAGTTTCACATATTTGATTGTAATCCATCTCCCACTCCCTTCCTTTTCAATGTTAATTTAGTTGCTAATTACTCCACTCCCTTAATCAATGGTATCCTTTATAACGAATTTTTGGGGAGGTTGATCTACGACTCAAACTCGTCCCGATATTTCATTTGTTGTTGGAATCGTGTCCAGATTCATGTATGATCCTTATGAGATACATTGGAGTAGCAAGATAAATCGGGTTCTTCACTATGTTTTTGGCACTCATACCTATGACATACACTAATTACGATGGAAAAATATTGATTTAGTTAGATTCATAGATTTTGATTGGGCTAGTGATCTTGATCATCCGGAAGTATACATTAGGCTACAACTTCTCTCTTGGTTCGGGTTTTGTGAGTTAGCTCAAGAAAGAAGAAGAATGCAAGTATGATATCTTCTATAGAGGAATAATATAGGGGAGAAAAAATACTTCCACACAAGTTGTTTGGTTATAGGGGATTTTGAAAAAGTTTGACATTCACTTTGGTGACCCTACTATCATCTATTACAACAACATGAACATCATCTTGATTTACCAAAATCCATCTCAGCATTAGAAGACAAAGCACGTTGAGATTCACATTCACTTCATATGGGAGTTGATACATGGAGACATCATTTATTTTTAGTACTTCTAGACTTCATATATCAGGTTACAATCTACTTTACCAAGGCCTTCACTAAAGCCAAGTTCCTTCACTTGCACTCTCTTTTTGGGCTACTGAGGTCCTCTAAAACCACTCATATTCTTTAGTATTTCTATTTCTCTTCACCTCTTATTCTTTTTCCGAGAAAGATTGTATTTTGTACATGAGTAAATCATCGTAATTTAGTTGTCGAGACCCATATGACACATGTTTCTTAGTTTCTAAGGAGTCTTCTTTTCTTGTTTTGTCTTGAATGCCTTGCATAAGCTTGGATAAAGGAGGGTGTTGGTGAGGTATTATTATTTTCCTTTTATTTAATTACGTGACCTTTTCTACCCCACACATGGTGAGTCATCTCACTTAGGTGATTCATGGATTTTAGAGAGTTATATGACATGTGACAAATTCCTTCATAAGATCTATCATATTTTCATATGTTTCATTTTTATATGGGAGTTACATGTCATTCTGATAGCATTATAACTCTTCACTCCATCATAGTAGTATGACATGTCGAGGCATGGAAATTACATTACACTCCTACTTGTACTCCTTTTTACCTATGAGAAGAGTATATGTTGAGCGAATCATAGTTTGGTGCGAAGGAGAGGGCACACGGAGAAGGTTCATGCGACAGAACAGGGCTTTAAGTAGTGAAAGGCGTGGAAGGATTAGGACATGCGCACGAAGAAAAGGGTGGATTCGAGACTTAGCGGTTTCACATGTACATGCTATTTTTGGAGATGGCATGTAGAGCACACAAACCGGATAATGACTTGCGCGACACACATGGGCTATTTTTGGAAGAGTAGCTATTAAGCGCTTGCATGTGGTTCAAAGCTAAGAATAGAGTTAGGTCACTACTGAAGTTAACTAGAAGAGTTCTATTGTTAGCACACTTGTATATGTGGCTAGTATTGTAAAGGAGCATGACTATTTTCAACATGTGACCTATTTTTGGGAGTTATGCAAGACATTAAAGGAAGGAAAGTCCCCACCCTTATAAATATGTAGTACGGTGGGACTATGTGAAAACTGAATTACTATGAAGTTATCATTGCCAGTATGATGCGCGCATAAGCTTATGGTATTACCTATTGTAATGATCCTATGTATTTATTGTGTTTAATATAATGGAGTGTATTGCTGAATCAAAGTATTAATCCTGCGTATAATTGGTTCTTGCATGATTGAATTCATTATGGATATTATTTAAATTTTTATTCTTTATATCTAGATTTGGACATGCTCTATGGAATATTATATTAATTGTGGATCGAGAATGCATTAAATCTTCATCATGCTAACATCCTACAACAACAACCCTAAAGAAGAGCTTGGTATCTTTATGTGCTTTGGGTGAGTGCTCAATCTAGGTTGAGTGACCAGCGCACCTAGGTTGTCTTGGTAAATTCTAGGATGCATCATTGAAGATACCATGCCCGATACACAATTATACAGCGAAATGGGTTCTGAGGCGTGCCATCGTAATTAGAGGACATTTTTGTCTTTCTACGAACAAGTATGGCGCAAATGGGATGAAATCATTATTTGCATAAAAATGATCACTATAGATGAAAACCAAGTTCAAAGAGATGAAATGGGTCCTATTTGAAAACTAGGCTATAGATTATGTGGGTCCTATTTCACGTGCACCGTGATTGGATCACGCGTTATATCATCACTTGCATAGACTATCTAACAAGGTGGGAAGAAACGAGAGCCTACAAAGGATTACACCATCTACATCAGCCAAGTTTTCTATGGGAAAATATTATTACAAGGTATGGGTGCCCATTGAGTTTGACCAGTGATAGGGCACACATTTTTGAATGAGACAATCAGAATTTTGTTGGATGAATTCATGATTACACACCATAAGACTACACCATATCATCCTTAAGAAAATGGGACTATTGAGGCTTTTAATAATATTTTGAGCCAGATGTTGACAAAAATTTCTGGTGTTGGAAGAAAGGATTGGGATGATAAAGTTTATGTTATACTTTGGGTGTATAGATCAACATACAAGTGGTTAAACAAGGCCACACCTTTTCAATTAGTTTTTGCATAAACCAGTTCTTCATATGGAATTCATGTTACCTTATTTGTGTATTACGTGCCTTTGGAGAGTCTAGGCTGATGAGAAAACATTAGAATAATAATTAACAAGTTGATTAAGTTAGATGAGTGACCAAAAATAACACGTTGGAGTCAGAAGCAAGAAAAATCCAGGAAGAAAACATGGCATGATAGGCACATTAGGGACAAAAACTTGAGATAGGGAAGATGGTGCTTCTTTATGATTCTAAGTTTTTCTCCATCTAGGAAAACTCAAAGTACATTGGTTAGGACCATATGTTATCACTCACATACTTGAAATAGGAGCTTTTCAGTTAGAAATGCTTGATGGAATACGGTTACCCGGTTACTTCAACGGGAGTAGGCTAAAGCCCTACTATAAATAAATATTCTTAGTGTTTTTCATAAGGCATAGTATTGTCATTTAGATTAGGTTTTCAATTATGTATTCCCTTAATGTGTTTCTTCTTTAATCATTATGCTTTGTTAATTAAGTTGGTGTTTTGTGAAATAAGCGCATTTGCACACAGCTAATTAATTACCATTTGCAATATTTTGTATGCAGAGGACTGCACATACCATTTGTGTGGGGTGGTTATTGAGAAATGGGTACACATAAAGGAACAACCTACTACATGTGTTATTCAAAGTTGAAGAGTTGGTGAACAAAAGATTGCTTCCAAATAAGGACCATAGATGGAGATAAATGAAGGAACAATATAATGCAAGGTAAGCAAGCGATCGTGGAGACTACCAAGAGAAGGTGCACAGTGACGAGGTACTTAAGTGCATGGAAGCATGCTGAAGAGAAGCTTATAGCCAGAAGGTAGGAAGGTGTGCTAAAAGGTTATAACTAAGGTGTGAAGATGTACCATGCATAGAAAAATGTGAAAAGGGTCAATTAATGAGGATTGTTGGTAGGTGAAGGAGTAATAAATGCACCAAATTTTTGAAAATCTATATAAGGAAGGGATACGAGTTCATTTTACCATTGTAAATCACAAAAATTTGAAAGAGCTAAGTGTGACTGAGCTGAGAAAATCATGTTGAGGTGTGAAGAGTGTGAAACCAGACATGAGGAGCATATTTGTGCATAGGAGAAGCTTACGTCCCCATTGGTGAAGGGTTTGAGTAAGGTAGAGCATTTGAAATAGCTAGGGCACATGATTTCAACTAGGGCATGGATTTGAGCTAGAGTTTGATTTTGCACATTGCATAGAAGGTAGAAGGCAAGATCTTTTGCACACTACAGAGGACAAAAAGTTGTGATTTATAGATGGCACCAAAGAAAGCACCTATCGTAGGAGCAAAGGGAAGAAGAAGGTGGAAGTAGAGGTTGAAATTGCTCCCGAGAGAGTAATTTTTAGAGATGTAATACCCAAAAGGCATGATAGTGGGACAAGAATGGGATTCTCATGTCGGAAGTGCAAGATAAGTGACTACAACCATCACACATCAGATAACAAAAAGGAATTGGACATGTATTGAATACAAAGATAAACAAGCGCATGGAAGAGGACATTTTGGAGTATATGATGACGCTAGAGAGAAGATGCTAAAGTAGATTAGAGTTTACCAGTTGTACAAACTTCCATATTTTAGAAAGTATGAACCTTTGTACCAGTGGTTGATGAGCAAGGGTACATGAAGACTTTTTCTATTTCGTCGGATGCGGGTAAGGATTACAACCACTTTGATTTCAACTATAACAGGATTGAGGGGCACATGAGTGGATCTGAATAGTGACTTGATAGATAAAGCAAGCAATCTGGAGATGCGGAAGGAGCTAGGGTACACCAAAGGTCCATGGAATGGATATCGAAAAACTAAAGAAGTACCCAGTGGTACAGAAACTACACATTTAGTCACCAAATTGAATGATCAAGAGAGATGGTCCTAGGTGAATACCATGTGGCTACACATTGCAAGGAGAATGTCATAGGGAACAATTTACAACATATCAGGATACATTGTGGACACTATCATTGAGGAAGCATACACAAGTGAGAAAATCAGTTTTAGTGTTGTCTTATTATCCCTAGTATTTATGGAAATCGGAGTGCCCGATGGGCCAAAGAACAAGATCTAGGAGTACCCCATACGAGAATAAGTCCCTTACGAAAATATTTGAGAAGTACTTATGTGAAGGGTCAATGAGTGGTCCATTCAAGCAAAGGGAGAAGATTTGGTATGATAGGCTTCGTGCAGCATTTGAAGAGGAGTGGCGCATCCCCAAGGAGTTTCCTTCGGTGGTGGGAAAGGGAGTCATAGTTCATGGTATATCAAACACTTCTACATCATGCACTGATTTGATGAAGGATGGGACTTGGAGCCCCTAGTGTAAGCTTCCATATGCCTTCACACGACTACTACTTCCAGGCATCAGTCCATCGGTTTAATAATGTGATGCTTGAATTTTGTTGCAGACAAGGTAGACTATGACTACCACACACTGCATAAGACTTATGTATATCTAGGTCAGACTACCTACATTGAGAGGCTAATTTCAGATGTGATAAGCATGAATCCCTGTGAGTTTGGCGATTGGAGATAGTGGGGCCACACTTATCTACCTTCAACTTAAGCCTAAGTTGGAGGGTAACAAATATGTGGAGAACGAGTTCACGCTCCTAGGGCCACCTAAGGGAAAGCATACAATGGAGAATGTACTAGCTCAAAGCCCATTGAACCTATAGAGGTAGATGAGGAGGAGGAAGAGCGTGAAGATAGTGGAAACCTACTACATAGAGGAAGAAGGTAACCCTCGATATAGGGTAGAATACGAGCATGTGCAAGTACTCCACCCCAGGCACAAGAAGAAGGAGACAAAGAATTGGAGGTAGGAGCAGACCCTAAAGAATGTTGCTTTAAGAGGGTGTTCAGATGAACAAGAACTCAAGGCATTACTCCCCAATCAGTACGGAGGTCACCGTGACTCTCTCCATAGAAGGAGACAACTAAGAAGAGAAGGAGAAAATTGAAACTAAACGAGGAGGTGGAAGAGTCTGAAGAGAGCATGCCCAAATCTCCTACACCACTAGAGGATGTGGAAGAGCCAAGGGATGAAGAAATGAAAGATGAAGATGTGAAGAATGAAGGAGAAGGGGTAAAGGAAGAGAATCAGGACTAGATAATTCTCAAGACATAGAAGATCCAGCTCCAAATCTTGGCACTCCCATTCTAAGGGGCCAAGAACTAAAAGAACAAGTGGAGAGTATATTGTTTCATCTTTGGGCTATGCTGAGGACACAAGTAAAATTTTCTGCATTCATTTTCAAAGCATGGTGAGCCCTAAGGAGTTATATGGATGGGAGCTGATGGATGAGGACATGGCCACCATGTGCACAAGGAAGTAACTATCTTGGTCTATGCACACACACATGGATGAGCCAGAACTTCGACGTATGCGAAGAATCCTGTGTGTCAAGAAGGTTGAAGAAGGCACCTCAGGCCTAGACATATAACCATAAAACCCCATTGTTATGTATGATGAACATGTTAGTAATGCCTTGGTAAAAGTATCTATAGAGGTGGTGTGGAGGAACATAGACAAATATACCACTATCAAAGCACTAAGAGAAGAGATCAAGGCCAAATATGCTAGAGATCACGCACTTGAAAGGAGAGAAGGACCTAGAGCAAAAGAATAATGGAGTCCTTATCAGCATGGTAGAGGAGATCGGAGACCATGTCCTAAAAGCGAGACCACACTTGGAGTCCAAGGTACTTGAAAGGTTCCCTTTGGCTATGCACTATGTGTGTACCTTAGTCGATTTGGTGCTTGAGGAGGGACCAGTTTGGATGCCAGAACCAAAGGACCTTGAGAAGGAGGAGGTAGAGAGGGAAAAGGTTGCAGTAGTTTGAAAGATTTCATCATACGAGGCATTGCTTCAAACCTTGCAGGAGGAGTGAAGAAAGAAAACCAGGCAATGAACATATGTGCAGCTCCAGAGGTAGTAATAAGGGTTAGGAAAATAGCGGAAAGACAATGAAGTCTTGAAAGCAATGAAGGATGACACATTGGGATGCAAAAAAAGATTTGGCGCTAGTCAAGCAGAAGCATGAGGCCCTTACGTAGTACAAGACCCCATAAGGAAAAATTGGATGAGATTGGGAAACATATAGTGCAGAAGATGGATCTGTTAGAAGGGTAAATGTCTGTTATGTCCAACATTGTTTTGGTGCTACAAAAAATGAGAAGGGAGAAATTTCCCAAGATGAGTTGGAAATTATTACAAATGGACATCCCAGAAAAGGCAAGTCACGCTAACCATGAGTGGTAGACATTGGAAGTGGAGATCAAAGAAAGTATCCAAAATGTATTCTTATGGTTGAGACAAAGGATGTTTCATAGTGATAATTCATCCTTTATGCATAAATTATGCATTCCTTTCCATTCTTTATTCTTTATTGTTCAAGGAGTAGCCATTGTCGGGGTGGCAATGCAGTTTAGTGTGGGGTAATGTTGAGCGGATAAGAATATGGTGTGAAGGAGAGGGCACATGAAGGTTCACACATGTGAGAATAGGGGCAATCAAAGGTGCGAAAGGATAGGAAAGGACACGCACATGGAAGACAAGGGGATTTGGGACTTAGCCGTTTTCACATGTATACGGGCTATTTTTGGAGATGGCGTGCAGAGCACACAAACCGGATAATGACTTGCGTGACATGCATGGGATATTTTTGGAAGAGTGGCTACTAAGTGCTTTGCATGGGTTCAGGCTAAGAATAGAGTGTTACTACCAGTTAACTAGAAGAGGTCTATTGTTAGTGCACTTGCATGTGTGGCTAGTATTGTAAAGGCGCATGGCTATTTTCAGCATGCGACCTATTTTGGGAGTTATGCAAGTGAGTGAAGGGCAAGTCCCCACCCTTATAAATATGTAGTGATCTATATAGTATAGTAGGACTGTGTGAGAACTGAATTACTATGAAGTTATGCTACTAGATCTGATGCGCACATAAGCTTATGGTATTACCTATTGTAATGAGCTTCTATGTATTTATTGTGTTTAATATAATGGAGTGTATTGGCTGAATCAAAGTATTAATCCTGAGTATAATTGGTTCTTGCATGATTGACTTCATTATGGATATTATTTAAATCTATTATTCTTTAGATCTAGATTGGACATGCTCTATGGAATATTATATTAATTATGGATCAAAATGCATTAAGTCTTCATCATGTTAACATCCTATAACATAAACCCTAAAGAGAGGCCTAGTACCTTTGCATGCTTCGAGTGAGCACTCAGTCTAGGAATTTGAGTGATGTTCCAACGTGCCGCGTTTAGGTTATTACTGTAAATTATAGGCTACATCACAACAGAGGATTTCTAGATTGGTTAGAGAAATGAATATGAAATAAGAAGAATGATTATAGTAGAATGATAGTGCTCGAATCCTAATCTTGGGATTGGAAAACATTCCAAATAAGATCCTCATGGCTAAGAAAGTAATTTCATATGCCTACTATGAAGGAGGTGATGATGCTCCATTAGTTGTAAAAATTGTCTAAAATAATTATGGAGAGGACATTAAAGAATCCCTTTAACTTAGAATTTTCTAGTTGATCAAGGTTATTTCTAGAGACTACCCAAAATGGTATCCATATCTTAAAATTTTATGAGGAACCACAAAGATATTGAATTAAATAAGGCACAAGGATAACAGGAGAGAGAGCGGGATTCCTACAAATTTGAATTCAATCAAGAAGCAAGATAGAATGTGGGAAACTCCAAATCTAATTTCTAGGAAAACATCATTTTTGAATTATTTCAGTTAATGCTTCTCATTTATTGGTGTCTTCATCTACTGATACTCCTACCATTAAAGTTCATTATGCACAGGGAGAGGTTGTGTTACCACCTTTCAAGATGCCTACATTCTTGTTCCCTAGATTTTTCAAAATCCCTATCTCCTCTTCCTCCTCCGATCTCCACCAAAAATTCCTCCATCCATGAGAAGAACAATCAACTTCTCAATCACAAGGAATACATGATGCCTCCATAGATGGATCTTCCTTTCAGGAGGTATCTCAACCAATGGAGAAAGGTGAATTCTTAAGAGAAAATGTGGAGGTAGAGGAGGGAGAGATTGAGAAGGGAAGTACATGAGATGTTCATTTAGAAACAGTTCAAAAATATTTGTTGCAAGAAGTTGAGAAATAAAAATAGGTTGAAAGTAAAATTGACACTAGAACTGAGGAGGAGAAGGAAATTGAAAATAAGTTGATAAGTGAGAAGATGGCAGAATTTGAAAAATAATTACTACAAATTTCTACCACTTCTAAAGTACCTGAGAAACAAAAATAAACAATTGTACTTCCATCTGCGGAATTAATTGGTCAAGAGATGGTTATTTATTCTGGTACCCAAACTTCTTCAAATAGATACTTCACAACATGGTTGGCCTCACAAACCCTTCCTAGTGCCAAGGAAGTAATCAATTTAGAAGAGATGGATCTTCAATTACTGAAGAGTATTGAGAAAAAGGGGAGAAGGTCCAAGGCGCTAAGGTGACCTCAAGAATGATTATTGAATCCTATGGACAGAAATTTACTAAAGTGTCTACCCTGCAGTGGGTGAAAGTAAGGATGAAATAACTAAAGAAGATATGGTGATAACAAGGGTGCCCTAGGAGAAGTCACCACTGAAGGATTAAAGAAAGACACGTAGACTCTAATCAATAGTATTTTTCTTAAGTTAGATGAAGAGAAGGAAAAGAATACCAAATTGAAAGAAAAAACATCCAAGTTGTGTGATATAATCATGAAGGTTACAAATTCTTCAACCCAGACCAATATTACTAGGAAACGGATGAATCCTCAAGTGCTCACCATAATAGAGGAAAGCCGATGACAAAAAATTTTTGGATGAATGGGTGGCATAATATGACCAACAAACGGATTATTATAAGGAGATACTTTTAAAAAGTGTCGTGAAAAGTGGGATAAATTGAATAATTTAAAGTTAGACCAATGAAATGAATTGGCTGTTGAATTAGACTTAAACTTCTTCAAGAGACATACTCACTTCTTAGATAATGTGTTGATTGAAGAACAGATGGTACTAAAGGGATCTGTGAAGAAAGGAAAACAATAACATCTTCTTCTCTCATTCAGGAAAATAATTCTTAAGCATATAATACAAAAGATGCATCTATGGAAGAATGAGTCGAGCAGCTTGGATGAACCTGGATGAAGGAATTTATGACAACATAAACCAATGCACTAAAAAACCCTTCAAAAGACATTGAATAATTCTCAATTATGTCAAAAGAAATAAATGATGCCATCACTTCTTTTAGTCCTACATGAGATAGAGAAATTGTGAAAACTTCAAGAAGATGTTTATTATTTAGGGTCATGTCTTGGGAAGGTCAGAGGATTGTAATATTTTGGAAAAGGAATCATTCACATTGGAAAAAAATGGAGGCTACTATGAAGGAAAATAATGATGTATTCAAATGCATGATAGATCAATATGCCAAGTATCGGGAAAAGAATAAAGGATTTTGATGAAGATGAAACTAAAGAAAAGGATGAGGAAAAGAATAAGGTAGAAACTGAAGTTGTACATTTGGGATAATTCTTTTACTTCTTATTCTTCTTCTTCTCTCTACTCTTCAAGTATATTCATGGTAAGACTTACGTAACTCGATGGTTAATCATCGTTACTTTAAGTTGATTGAAATAGTCAAATTACTTAGGGATAGTGGGTAGATGGTTATTCTCGTTTAATGGTAGAATGTTCTAAATTTCCATGTATGGGTGATCTTCCGAGGAATTTGAGGAAGAAAGTGCTTAACTCCTCACAGATTTATAGTTATATATTTATGAAAGTGTAATAGACATTGCTAGGAATTAATAATTTCCAATGCGAAAAATTCTTACAATCTCAATAATAAAAGTATGAATAAATAACACAACATAGAGAGAAAATATTTAACGTGGTTCACCAATGTGGGATACATCCACCAAGAACACTTGCTCAGATTTTATTACAAGCCTCCATCTTCACAATTACAATAACCCAGATCTTGTTTAGAGATATGCTCAACAAATCCCTCCCGAATTCACACTTGAATTCACACACACTATTCACCTTAAAAAACACACTCATCTAAATTTTATCAAATGTCCATCTATTTATAAGTACATAAATAGGTAGCCGAAAAGTTTTACAAAACAATGGGTACCGAAAACCATGGGCCCAAAACAGCCCATAACGGTTACCCATTACCCATGGGTTAATAAACCACCCATGAAAATTTGCTTTGGGAGCTTCACCCCGAACCCCTTGACCGCTCACCGGTGAGTGGGACCGCTGTAAAAATATCCGAGTGTAACACATAGAAGGTGTACCACACTCTAACATGAAAACATAACAATCTCCCACTTGAGACTGATTTCCACTAAGCAAGCTTCTCAATCCTTCACTGTCATCCATGAAGGCCAACCAAAGCTGAACATAGCTTTAGTTTATCCCTTATGACCACCTTGGTCATCATGTAGGATTCTGACTGGTATGAATCTTCTCCAACTTCAACTTATCTTCCTCCAAAGCTGTCCGATGAAGTGATATCTCAACTATATGCTTCGTCCTGGAGTGGAAAGAAAAGTTCTTAGCTAGGTGTATAGAACTCTGACTATCACTATGCAGCTTACATTCCTCCTGCTTATGCCCCAACTCCTCAAGAAATTTTTGTAACCAAATCATCTCTTTGCTTACCTCGTGGCAGCAACATACTCGCCTCCCGTGGTTGACAAAGCCACCAACTTTTATAGTTGTGAAATCCAGCTCACTGTTGTCCCACCTACGGTGTAAATATAACTATGTCATGCTCCTCTTGCTGTCTACATCTCCAGCCATGTCTGAATCTACATAACCACATAAAGTGGTGTCTGATCCACTGTAGCACAAAACTATCCCCATGGTCCCTCTAAAATACCGAAGGATCCACTTTCTTTGCATGTCAATGCTCTTTACTGGATCACTCATAAATCTACTCACGCCTCCCACTTTGCATGGGAAATATCAGGCCTAGTGCACACCATAGCATACATCAAACTTCCAACCATTGATGAGTAAGGTACCTTGGACATTTGGTTTCTTTCTACTCTATCTTGGGATATTGCTCCTTTGATAACTTAAAATGGCACTGCCAAAGGAGTCCCAACGGTTTAGCATCTGCATGTTAAACCTATCCAATACCTTCTTAATGTACTCTTCTGAGATAAAGTCAGCTTCCATTCCTTCCTATCCCAAATTATCCTCATACAAGGATTTTTCGGCTACCCCAAATCCTTCATATCAAAGGATTCACTTAGTTGTTTCTTGAGTACTTTTATTTCCTGCATGTTTTTACCTACAACCAACATGTCATCAACATACAAACACAGGATAATATAACTTCCATCCTCAAATTTCTTTGTATACACACAATGGTCAGAATGACATCTAATATAACCTTGCTCCATCATGAAGCTATCAAACTTCTTATACCATTGACGTGGAGCTTGTTTCAGCCATACAAGCTCTTCTTCAATTTACACACCATCTCCTCTTTACCTTTGACTTCATATCCTTCTGGATGCTGCATATATAGCTCCTCCTCCAAATCACCATGGAGAAATGCAGTCTTTACATCTAATTGTTCTAAGTGCAAGTCTTTTTTGCCACTATTCCAAGAACAGTTTTGATAGAAGTCATTTTTACTATAGGAGAAAAAATCTCATCAAAATCTATACCTTGTTTCTGTGCAAACCCCTTGACCACCAATCGGGCCTTATATCTTTTCTTTCCTCCTTCTTCATCTTTAACTCTATACATCCACTTGTTCTACAATGCTCTTTTACCTTCGGTAGCTTCACCAAATCCCAAGTCTAGTTCTCCATGAGAGACTTATGCTCCTCATCCATGGCTTGCTCCCACTTCTTACTGGCATCTACCTGCATTGCTTCATCAAAGCTCTTTGGCTCTCCACTATCAGTGAGTAATAAATAATAAAGAGAAGGAGAAAAACATTTAGGTTCTTTTCTTACCCTAGAAGACCTCCTCACTGTAGGAGTTTGGGGTTCCTGTTGAGTAGGTTCCTAAACTGATTCATGGGTCACTTTCCCATCCGAAGATCCTCTACCACTGCATATTCTTTCTTGGATTCTTCCCTATTTTCCTGTAACTATTTCTTATACATGACTTTCTCATTAAAGACCACATCCCTAGACCGAATGATTTTCTTGTCCTTAATACTCCAACATTTAAATCCAAAGTCATCACCACCATAACCAATAAAAGTGCATTTTTCTAATTTAGCCTCTAGCTTGGTCCTATCATCCTTGTCAATATGAACAAACACCTCACATCCAAAGACTCTAAGAAATGAATAATCAACTTTCTTACCATACCAAGCCTCCTCAGGTATGCCTCCATCTAAGGCACTTGAGGGTCCTCTGTTTATCAAGTACATAGTTGTGCTCACCACTTCTGCCCAAAAATAAAGAGGTAGTCCTGCATGTATCCTCATGCTCCTAGCACGTTCCATTATTGTTTTGTTCATCCTTTTTGACACCCCATTCTATTGCGGGGTTCCTGGAACCGTCTTTTTCCTGTGGATTCCATTCTTAGAACAATAATCATCAAATTCATTGTTGCAATACTCCCCTCCATTATCTGACCTGAGACATTTTAACTTAAGACATGTTTCATTCTCTACCAAGGCTTTCCATTTAACAAAAGTATCAAATACATCAGATTTGTTTCTAATACAATAAACCTAAACTTTTCTTGTTGCATCATCAATAAAAGTAACATAATAACTTGAACCCCAAGAGATGATACTGAGCCGGCCCCACACATCAGAATGTACCGGCTCTAACATTAAATTCTCAAGTCGAGGCAAATAGATTGATTGAGGGCAAAAATCAAAAATCATGTTTCTAGGGTCCCAGATTTTTCTAACTCCTGTCGAAGAAGAAAAGAGCAAGTTACGAGAAAAGGTGAAAAAGTTGCGCAAAAACAAGCTTGGGCAGGAAAAATCATGAAAAATGGCTAAGTCCTAGTCCTGCGTAATAGTCGGGACATGAGGGACATACAGGCGCGAATCGGCGAAAGGCGCCGAGCGATCTGCGAGCAAAAGGACATCCGGGCCGTCGTGGGACGATGCGGGGCGGAAAGCGGTTCGGCCGAAGGAGAAGAAAATCGACTAAGCTGCTCTTGAGTAAGCACGATTGGGACATTGGGCCATGAGAGGGCGCGAAGGGCGTGAACCACCGGATCGGCGAAAAGGAGAACTTTCACCTTTGGGGACGAGTTGGGGTTGGGACAAAGGGGGCGCGTGGGACGCGGATAAAGAAGGAGCGAGAGCCAATCACATTACGCCACGTGTGTCATCGGCAGAGGGACAAGGAAGCCCATTTCGGGTGGATCGGAGAAGTTTTGTCCCCCAAGAGTTTGGGACATCCGGGACAAATGGACGCGGTGGACGTGAAAAGCCGGCGAGGGACCGGGACCAATCAAATCATGACACGTGTCACGAGGAAAGCGTCCAAAAGAAAAGGCGAGGTTTGAAGGGTTGGCCCGAGCCAATAGGAAGAGGACACGTGTCCAATGGAATAGGGAAGTGGAGCTCGGGGAGGAGTTAGAAAATTTGGCCAAAGTTTTGGCCAAAAAGCTAAAAGTAAAGGAAGACCCCGCGCCCCTGTCCTCCAATCAATGCATGCCACGTGTCCCAAGTGGCGGGGGCGCGGAGGAAAAGTGAAAAATGTTCCAAAATCATCAAAAAAAGTCAAAATTTTCAAGGAAAACCCATGGGTGAGCAGAGGAGAGAGAATTACGCATCCAATCAGTGCTTGACACGTGTCATCCAGGTGGCAGAGCGCGGGAAAAAATTTTAAACACATTTTTGCCTGTTTTGTGCCCTAAATCTTCAGATCTCCATATCTTTTGATCCAGAGCTCGGATTTGCACGTTCTTTATATCAACGGAAAGCTTATGAAATTCTCTACATGATTCTAGGGTTAATCTTGAATTTTGGTGTAGTATGGAGAGAGAAAGTTAAGAAATGGCTCTGACGCGTGTTCATGGCCAGAAGTGACATTTCAGCGACCAAATTTAATGCAGAATGGGTCGCATTCTCCTCCAATTCGGTCAAAAATGATAGGGTATGGGTTTGTAAGGTCCCCATGCCGTTTTAATGCATCTGTAGTCGAGGAGGAATGGGCTCTCACGTTTTTGTACGTTTCTGTCTCCTGGGCTCGACCCATGCAATGTAAAAGCCAGATTTGGCTCATTTCTAAAGGGGAACATTTTTTGGACATAGCAACTTCTTCTTTCACCTCCAGCAAGTGATTGTTTGAAGAATCAGACCTCTCCAAAGACTGTGATTTTTACCTCTCTGAGGTTGTAATGCAGTGATTTTGACACTGGAAATGATAATGCAAGCTTTGTGAATGAGTTTCAGTCCTTTGTTTGTATTGTTTGCTTCATTTCAGATCCTAAATTATATCTTATCAGTCTGTGTATGTTTTATGTTGCAATCTTTGGTTTGTGTCTATTTGCATGATAGAAATGTTTCACCACTCCTTTTGGTGCATCACCATCTTTAGTTAGTTTCAATTTTTGCATTTCTATCCCTGTCTCCTTGCAATTTAGAGTAGGATTAGGATCTGAACCTCTGTAGTTGTGCAAGCATTAGATCTAATCAGAGGAGTTTGAGGAACCAACCTCTAATCTGGAGATTCCTCTCTCAGTTTCACAAGTCCCACACTTGGAGAGAGGTTTCCATGTTGTGCAATCACACTGGATGCTAGAGTGATCAACCTAGAAGCCTGATCTGCATCCAGGGGTGCTGTGAGTCTGCAACAACAGTTTTGGCATGCCGGTGGGACACTAGAGGTCTCATTTTTATTGCAGCAAGGTTGATGTGCATCTGCTGCAATTTTCTTGCTTAAAAAGAGCTATTATTTGCATATCTGGTGACTCCAAGGGGAAGAATCGATTGGTTTCAAGTGCAGGCCTGAAAACTCATGAGAAGAATCACCACAAGGTCAAGAGTTGGAGAAGAAGAAGTGTTGTTTGAATACCTACAATTATCTCCAAGAAGAAGGCAAAGAGGAAGAAGGATTCAAAGGTCTCCATCTCCACCAAACAGAACTCTCTCAACTCCTCCACCTAGTAGGCCTTTCATTCAGTCAACAAGGGTTTTAAGACCAATCAGAATGGCTCAAAACAATCCCTACGTCAACTTCACAGGCAGCAGCCCACTTGCCCTCAATGCGCAACATCCAATTCCTATTGCAGCCTTGAAGAACATTCCCTACTTCACTGGAGAAAATCAGACTACTCCAGGTGATCATGTTAAAGATATTGCTAACCTTTGTGCGATCCATGAAATCAATGAAATGCAAGTGGCTGTCAAGTTGCGTTGGCATCTTCATTCAAGGGTAAAGCATTGCAATGGTTTAGAAGCCTTGGAGCTGGTTCTATCACAAATTGGAATCAGCTGTGTATAGCACTTCATGAGCAATTTGGAGAGAAGGAGACAACTTGTCTCTTTTGGAGCGGTGACAACCATCAAGAGAGCTCCCAATGAGGCGGTGACCGATTTCAACTTCAGATTTCAAAAGACTTGGGAGAGAATTCCAGTGGCAATCAGGCCAATAGCAGAAGGTGCTTTTCTCTACTATCTCAAAGCTTTAAATTCTGATATTTCTATGTAATTCAGTCCATGGGAGGCATAACTATCCCTATGGCTTATAGCATTGCCATTAGGGCTGAAAATTGTTTGATCAAGTGGAAAACTTGCCCCTAGACCTCCCATGCCATTGTTTCCAAGTTTAGAGAATCAAACACCCGATCAAGCACCTAATTTGGCTCCTTCTCCCACTCCTAGAAATCGAGTTCAAATGAAGCTTCCACTTCATCTCCAAGTGCCCCAAATGAGCTTGAGAAGTCATGAAGCAATTGCAAAACCTAGGCAATGAGCTGGTTACTCTCAAGAGGCAACAAGCCCAAGGTTTTAGACCTTCTTATCAACCCCAAGCTCAGCCTAATAGGCAGCCATACCAACCACAAAGGCCACCTAATCCAGCTGCAAATATGAATCAAACAAGGCCTCCTGCCAATAGACCATTTCAGCCATATAATCCAAATGCCATATCTGCCTCTAAGGCATTGGTGCCAACACAAAACAACATTGCTCAGGAGTATGATTGGTGTTTTCCATGCAATGAGCCTCATAACCAATCCATGTGCTTCAATGGTGCTTTGAATCAAGCACTAATGGTGACAACTACTTGGTGTGGAGGGTGAGGCGTCGAGAAGCGATCAACAACAAGAAACATTCCAACAGCAATCAGCCCCAAATGACACCACATTGGTGGTAGCGTGGCAGCGAGAAGATTTTCTGTGGCATGAATCAAGTAGTTTCTCAAGGTGTTGCAGCCAACACAAGGTCAAAAAGGAGGAATTTGGGTGAAGAACAACCATTAGCCCCAACCAATCCACAACCTTCCATGGCTCCACAAATGGTTGGCAAGCAAAAAGTCCATTTCAAATGCACAAGGGCAGCCAAGAACAGCCCCTAGGCCAACTCAAATACCAGTTGTTGCTGCCCACATGCAAGGAGTGAATGTGCAAACCAAGGGACAACAAAGAGATCCTTCATCACCATTCAGTATCATTGATCAGATGAAGAAGACAAACGTCAATATATCAATGTGGGAATCCCTATCTATCCCAAGCCAAAGAGATCTGCTGCAAGCTGCCATGAAGGACTGGCCAACTTTGAATCAGCAAGTTCAGATGCAAGACAAAGTGCTTACAAATGCTGCCCAGCCTGAGGGAAATCATGGAGGACAACAAGGTAAAATGTTGAAGCCCCCTCCTTTCTATGTTTCATTGATCATTGGAAATCAGCTAGTGCACAATTGCATGATTGATTCTGGAGCAAGTAGTTCTGTCATGCCCAAACAAATAGCTGATCAGCTAGGGCTCCAGTATGAAACAATATCCAAAGGGGTAGTGCAGTTAGATGGGACAGCAATAGCAACAGTTGGAGTGATTAGAAATTTGAGTCTTACCTTGCATGCATGTCCAAATGTTGTTGTTTTACAAGATGTATCAGTCATAGACCTTCCACCACTCTTTTCCCTTTGCTTGTCAAGGGACTTCACAGCCAAGATTGGAGGCTATCTTTCTGCTGATTGGTCACACATGTTGTTCAGAACAAGGTATGGAACTAAGGCTACAATCAGGTCAGAACCTATTGCAAACTTCCACATTGAGCCTTACACTCCAAGTCAGATTAATGCCAATTGCTCAGCATTTGATCAAGAAGATCACCCAAGCACTGATGAAGCTGACACTAAGGTTGGAAGCATCCCGGATCTAACTCTTGATGAATGGGCAAGCAAGGTGCATGCTTTTGATCCTTATCAAGAAGTAGAAGAATCTGAGCTAGGAGTTTATTGTTTACATGAAGAGAATCAACCTCTCCCTAGCATCACCAAGCCAGATCATAAGGACAAGAATGAAGTATGGCAATTGTTCTTTGATGGGTCAAGGAGTAGACAAGGTGCAGGAGGTGGAGCTATGCTCATTTCACCTCAAGGAATAAAGTATTACTCGGCCTTTAGATTTTCAGATTTTTTGCTTGCTCAAACAATACAGCTGAGTATGAAGCCTTAATTCATGGATTGCACTGGGCAAAGAAGAAAGGCATCAGGAATTTACAAGTATTTGGTGATAGTGAGCTGATTGTAAACCAAGTCAAAGGAAAAAATGCTGCCAAAAATGATCTGTTGAAGAACTACAAAAATCGGGTATGGGATCTTATTGAAGATTTTGAAGCTTTTAGCATCAATTCCATCCCAAGAAAAAAGAATGAAGCCGCTGATAGGCTAGCAGCAATTGGGGCTGCGTTTGATGTTGTAGAAAGTATCAAAAGTGAGAAATCTCAGCCTCATATCAAATTGGTTGTGAGACCAGCTATTCGGATAACAATACAAGTTGGCAAGTCTTCGAGAATGATCAGCAAATTGTTAATTTCCTCCAAGAAGAAGTGAGTTCTCGCCGAGGAATCAAGACAAGCTGCGGCGTGTATGGTGACCAAGTGGTGCAGTGAGAACTAACAAATTACAAAAGGCCTCATAACCTTGGAGTCGATCTTGACCCGAATGATCAGTTCCGGAAGGAGAAAGTGAACATTCAAGTAAAGGGTGAAGATTCAGAGCCTATTTTAGTGGAAGAAGGCAAAACATTGCAGATTGGCAAAGTAAGTACCTCACAAGAGAAATCTGATTTTGTTCAGCTTTGTCAAGAGTTCCCAGATGTCTTTGCTTGGACTTACAAAGATCTAAGAGGTTTCAACCCAAAGTTGGCACAACATACTATTGAGCTGGATCGGAATCCAAGCCTGTCAGGAAAAAGCAAAGGCCAGTGAATCCCCATATTGAACCTCTCATGAGAAAAGAGTTAAGCAAGCTTATTGAGGCCAGTATCATCTTCCCCATCAAACACTCAAGTTGGGTTGCAAACTTGGTGCCAGTAAGAAAGAGAAATGGAGAAATAAGATTGTGTGTGGACTTTCACGATCTAAATAGAGCATCACTCAAAGATCATTATCCACTTCCATCAATGGAACAAATATTGCAGGTTGTAGCTGGTTCAGAAAGGTTTTCATTGCTAGATGGATATTCAGGCTATAATCAGATAATGGTGAAGGAAGAAGATCAATTCAAGACGGCCTTCACTACAAAATGGGGCACATATGCTTACAAGAAGATGCCATTTGGACTGTCGAATGCCGGAGCAACATTCCAGCGAGCTATGGATATGGCATTCAAAGGCTTGATCAACAAGATAGTGCTGGTATACCTAGATGATATCACTGTCTTCTCAAAGAATGTAGCAGACCATCTCTTTCACCTCAGGCAAGTGTTTCAGAGGTGTAGAAGGTTCGGAGTGTCTTTGAATCCTAAGAAGTGCATCTTTCTTGCACATGAAGGAAAGCTCCTTGGCCATATTGTCTCCAAGGAAGGATTAGCAATTGATCCAGAGAGGGTTGAAGCCATAAGAGCACTACCATTGCCAAGCCACAAGAAAGCCCTTCAGAGTTTCTTGGGAAGGATAAACTTTGTTCGGAGGTTTGTCCCAGATTTTGCAGCCCTTGTCAAGCCCATCACCAAAATGTTAAAGAAAAGCATGGCTTTCAAGTGGACAGCAGAAGGCAAGGAGAGTTTTGAAGCAATCAAAGAAGCCATCTCTCAAGCACCAACTCTCATCAAACCCAGACTTCTCAAGGATTTCATCCTCTATGCATTTGGAGGTAATGACACTATCTCTGCCATTTTGGTACAGCGAGAACAAAGGATAATGATGAGCAGCCAATTGCCTTCTTGGCGAGCCTAGATGACTATGAGGTGAGGTACTCTTTTATTGAGAAGCATGTACTTGCGTAATCGAAGCTTGAAGAAATTCAAGCATTTAGTCTCAAACAACAAGGTCGAGTTGCTGGTCTCACATCATTTGGGGTTAAGGACTTCCTCCTCAACAAGGATTTGAATGAGAAAGGGCGAGGTTGGATCACCCGTGTCATGGAGTATGACATTGAGATCAAGATCACCAAGCTGGTAAGAGGAAAGGATTGTGTGAGCAGCTGGTTTTGGGGAAGCAAAAAGAAGTATGCAATGAAGAAGAGGCTGTTTTGATGAGTCGGGACAGCCATGAGCCAAGTGGCAAGCAAGAAGAAGAAGACAATGCTGCCCCCACTCCTTGCTGGACCCAAGGTATTATACACTTCTAGGCACGAGGCCTATGCCCTCGGAGATGAACAAGACCCAAAGGAGACACTTCAGATTGCGAGGCTGTCCGTATGCCATTGTTGATGGAGTTTTGTTCAAGAAAGATGTGAATGGAGTCTTTCTTTGAGATGCATTAGCACACAAATCAGATTCAAAGGGTGTTGGAAGAGTTCCATGGTGGACCAGTGGTGGCCATTTTGCACCAAGAGTGATGACTCTAAAAATCATGAAGGCTGGTTATTATTGGCCTAAGATCTTGATGATTGCTATGCATGGATCAAGAGGTGTAAGAATTGTGCATTCTTCACGGGAAAAGAGAGACTTGCTGCCCTTCCATTACATCAATCTCGAGTTGACCAGCCATTCATGCAATGGGGTTTGGACTTCATTGGAGTCATTAATCCCAATTCAAGCCAAGGGCACAAATGGATTTTGTGACCACGAGACTACTTCACCAAATGGACGAAGCGTAGCACTCAAAAGGCAAATGAGTCTAGCATCTTAGACTTTTATGAGGGGATAACAACCAGATTTGGTGTACACTACAATAATCTACGATAATGCATTGGCATTCATTGGATCTAAGGTAGTGAGTGGGCTGTCGAGAGCGGTATTTACCTAAGCACTTCATCAAACTATTACCCTCGAGGTAATGGCGGCCGAGTCTACAAAGCAAGAACTTGTTGAGGATCATTAGGAGGACCCTTGATGAGAATCAGAGGTCTTGGCATACCAAACTGAAATCAGCCTTATGGGCTGATAGGATAACTCCCAAAAGATCCACAGGTAACTCTCCATTCAGGCTTGTCTATGGAAGAGAGGCAATCTTGCCCATGTCACTTGAGTTGCCAACATTGGAACTCATGAAGTAGCTGGAGTTGCTTGAATTTGAGCCCATGGAGGTGAGGTATGCAGAGTTGATGGAGCTGCAAGAGATCAGAAATCAGGCATCCCAAGCAATGGAAAAGGATCAAGCTTTGATCAAGAAGACCTTTGATAGAAAGGCCAAGGATAGATCTTTTCAAGTTGGAGATCTAGTGTTGAAATGGGATGTGGATAGAGCAAAACCGGGAAGGCATTCAAAATTTGATGCCATTTGGAGTGGCCCATACATGGTCACGAAGTGCAAGAACAACAATGCTTTCAATTGGCCTCATTGGATGGTGAAGAACTGCAGATTCCAGTCAATGGAATCTATCTCAAGCGTTGCTTCTAGAGGGAAGTTCACTACTTTGTAAATATTAGATTAGATTTTCATTCCTCCAAGTGCTTGTGCACATTGTTTCTTGTAGGTTAGTTTTGTTTTCCCTAAGTGCTTTGCTTTGGCATGACTTGCTTTGTCCATGGAGATGTTTTGCAGTCCTTGCTTTCATCGAGGTGATATTCCATCTTCCTCCTTACACATTAAAGTCGGTTGGGGTTCTAAGCTGAATATTTGATGACTCCATGCCCAATGGACTACTTGCTTGAGCAAGCTGGTATCTTCTACCTAGTAGGCAGGTAACCCTCTGAGTCACCAAATTGTTATCAAAATTCACCCCCAGGGTAATTTTGATAACATGCATTAAATTCTCAAGTCCCAGGAAAATAGATTGATTCGGGGAAAAAATCATGTTTCTAGGGTCCCCTCAGATTTTTTCTAACTCTCCTGTCCAGGAAGAAAAGAGCAAGTTCTGAGAAAAGGTGAAAAAGTTACAGAAAACAAGCTTGGGCCAGGAAAAATCATGAAAAATGGCTAAGTCCTAGTCCTCGCAACAGTCGGGACATGAGGGACATCTAGGCGCGAATCGGCCGAAAGGCCGCTGAGGCGATCTGCGAAGCAAAGGACATCGGGCCGTCGGGACGCGTGCGGGGGCGTGGAAAGGTGAACCGGCCGAAGGTCAGAGGAAAATCGACTAAGCTGCTAAGTGAGTGACACAGTGCAGGACATTTGGGCGTGAGGGCGCGAAGGCGTGAACCACCGGATCGGGCGAAAAGAGAACTTTGATTGGGACAGTTGGGACAAAGGGCGCGTGGGACGCGGATAGCGAAGGAGCGAGAGCCAATCACATTACGCCACGTGTCATCGGAAAAAAAGGGACAAGGAAGCCCATTTCGGGTGGATCGGAGTTTTTGTCCCAGACAGTTTGGGACATCGCAGGACAAATGGGCGGTGGGCGAAAAGCGTGGCGGACCGGAGACCAATCAAATCATGACACGTGTCACGAGGAAACGTCCAAAAGTTCAAAGGGCGAGGTTTCAAGCGTTGGCCCGAGCCAATAGGAAGAGGACACGTGTCCAATGGAACAGGGAAGTGTGGAGCTCGGGGAGGAGTTAGAAAATTTGGCCAAGTTTGGCCAAAAGCTAAAAGTAAAGGAAGACCCCGCGCCCCTGTCCTCCAATCAATGCATGCCACGTGTCCCAAGTGGCGGGGGCGGGGGAAAAGTGAAAAATGTTCCAAAATCATCAAAAAAGTCAAAATTTTCAAGGAAAACCCACGGGTAAGGAGAGGAGAGAGAATTACGCATCCAATCAGTGCTTGACACGTGTCATCCAGGTGGCAGAGCGCGGGAAAAATTTCAAAACACATTTTTCCTGTTTTGTGCCCTAAATCTTCAGATCTCCATATCTTTTGATCCAGAGCTCAGATTTGCACGTTCTTTATATCAACGGAAAGCTTATGAAATTCTCTACATGATTCTAGGGTTAATCTTGAATTTTGGTGTAGTCTGGAGAGAGAAAGTTAAGAAATGGCTCTGACGCGTGTTCATGGCCAGAAGTGACATTTCAGTGACCAAATTTAATGCAGAATGGGTCGCATTCTCCTGCAAATCGGTCAAAAATGATAGGGTATGGGTTTGTAAGGTCCCCCATGCCATTTTAATGCATCTGCAGTCAAGGAGGAATGGGCTCTCACGTTTTTATGCGTTTTCTCTCCCGGGCTCGACCCATGCAATGTAAAAGCCAGATTTGGCTCATTTTCAAAGGGGAACATTTTTGGACATAGCAACTTCTTCTTTCACCTCCAGCAAGTGATTGTTTGAAGAATCAGACCTCTCCAAAGACTGTAATAGTTTTTACCTCTCTGAGGTTGTAATGCAGTGATTTTGACACTGGAAATGATAATGCAAGCTTTGTGAATGAGTTTCAGTCCTTTGTTTGTATTGTTTGCTTCATTTCAGATCCTAAATTATATCTTATCAGCCTGTGTATGTTTTATGTTGCAATCTCTGGTTTGTGTCTATTTGCATGACAGAAATGTTTCACCACTCCTTTTGGTGCATCACCACCTTTAGTTAGTTTCAATTTTTGCATTTCTATCCCTGTCTCCTTGCAGTTTAGAGTAGGATTAGGATCTGAACCTCTGTAGTTGTGCAAGCATTAGGACCGAGCCTATAGTGTCATAATGTTGTATCTGCATATCTCAAGCCACAAGATTACAATCATTAGTACTATCAATGGTTAAATACAAGGTTCCAACCTTCTTACCTCTTGCCACTCCGAAGAGCACCCTTGGTAACCTTCCAAGAGTTAGCCATAAATATCACAAGATAACCATCACTTCCCAATTGCCCCACCGATATCAAATTTCTCCTTAATATAGGCACATGTCGATATCCTTCAATAGCCATGTATTCCCATTCGCATCTTAACTCGAATGAATCTTTTCCAACTATACTACAAAGCTCATCATCACCAAGAAAAACATGCCCAAAATCCCTGAACATAATCAACAAAATAATGCCTATGTGGAGTAAAGCATGAAAAGAAGCCCCTGAATCTAAAACCCAGATTGATAATATTATGCAAAGAAAGAATCAAAGCATCCCCGACATACATTACCCGATGCCACATTTACCTCCTTGTCTTCTTCTGTTGTTTCTTCTTGTCCCGAAGCTCCCAAAATCCTTCTTTGCATGCCCAGACTTTCCATAGTTCCAACATACAATCTTGCTCTTGGATTTTGCCCTTTCCGATCTTTCGATTTTCCACGGTTTCCTCTATTCTTCTGTCTCCCTCTAGTTTCCACTATTAAAGCATTTCCTGAAGTAGAAGATTCCCAAGCTTTTTCTTCACATTTCCTCGCTTAGAATCACCCTTACAACATCCTCAAACTTCAACTTCGAGTTATTTGGAACCGAGTTGCTTCACCGCCATTACAGGACTATTCCAACTTTCAGGTAAAGAGCACAGAATTAATAAAGCCCTAACTTCTTCATCAAATTCTATTGTAACCAAAGCTAGCATATTCACAACCGTATTAAAATCATTTAAATGATCTGCTACTGAACTATTCTCAGACATCTTCATATTAAACAACTTTTTCATTAAAAATATCTTGTTAGAGGTAGAGGGTTTTCATACAACTTCCTAATTCATCCATTAGATCTTTGTAGTCTTTTCCTTTGAAACATTAAATAATACCGAAGATGCAAGACACAGCCAGATTGTTCCAAGTGCCTTTCGATCCAACAAATCCCATTCCACATCTGTCATACTTGAGGGTTTGTTCACCTTCTCAGACAACGGAGTATAAAGATCCTTTTGATAAAGGTAATCTTCCATCTGCATCTTCCAAAGATTGAAATTTTGCCTGTTGAATTTATCAACCCTAGATCTTCTATCATTTGCCATAGCTCCCACTCAAGATAAAACTTTCCCTGCGATTCAACACTTCAGCAAACCAAAACCAGGCTCTGATACCAATTGTTAGGAAATAAGAGATAAAATATGCGGAATAATCCCTTAATGAGAATGCAAGTAGAAACTAATATGTAGAAAATATTACGGATCTCAAATAAAAGTACGAATAAATAACACAACATAGAGAGACAAAATTTAACGTGGTTTCCCAATTTGGGCTACGTCCACCAAGAATCATTTGCTCAGATTTTATTACAAGCCTCCACTCTCTCAATATAATACCCAGATCCATTTGGAGCTATGCTCAACAAAGTCTCCGCGTAATTCGGACACTGAATTCAAAGCACATATGCAATACATTTGCTTGTCTATCTATCATGTGCATAAGACCATATAAATAGACAACTGCTTAAGCAGTTTTACAAAACCATGGGTATCAAACAATGGGCAAAAATAAAACCATCCCATAAACCTATGGGTAGCCGAAGAGGCGGTTTTACAAAACAATGGGTAAAAAACCATGGGCCCAAAAATAGCCCATAACGGTTACCCATTACCCATGGGTTAATAAACCACCCATGAAAATTTTATTTGGGGCTACGCCCGAACCCCACGACCGCTCACCGGCAAAGCGGGACCACCGTAAAAATACCCGATGTAACACATAGAAGGTGTACCACACTCGAACATGAAAATAGGCTCCTGAACACAACAAGTAGATAGCGTATGGTTAATACCATAACTATTTATAAGCATGCTCATTGGCGCCATGGAGATTCCTCTTGCGCTTACTTTTGAGTTGTAAACCATAGAAATCATTTGTTTGCATTTTTCTTGTCATGTTTAGCAAAAGCTGAAAGATGAATAATATTGATTTTGAATCATGCTAATGGAATTTCAATGTATTGAGTCATAGAAATTGTATGAATAGTATGGTGAGAGTAAGATTTGTACATATGAGACCCACCTTGTTTTTTTTTTTGAACCTTGTTTTATTTCAATATATAAATTTATGACCTAATAAAATATGATAGAAACATTTTAATATGTTAATTTTTAACAATTTTATAATTAAAAAATCGTTAGTAATTTTGTTTTATTTTTCTTAGATTTGTAAAAATAATATTTGTTGGTTTTAAGGTTATGACACAACGATAAGTTGTTACATTGGTAATTAATTAAAAGTCGTAGGTTCAATTCTTGTTTAGTGGGATATTTGTACATTTTCCTAGAGGTTGATTGCTAGGACTACACAATTTTTTTCTCAAAATTTAAACCTATATCCTCCCTCACCAACCATTGAAAACTAATATGTACTCATTTTATTTGAAAATTTATCTTTAAAATGGTTTTTGGTGTCTTCTCCTTCAACACTCATGAGATTGGCATCAAGATTCCAATAACTACAACGTATCTACTAAACAATTACACCACAACCCGAATGACACAAAATCAATTTGGTTCAACACAAATTGTCACATAAAACTAGATTTCAAGCCATTAAAATTCTTCTCTTTATCACAAAATCAAAGATCACCACAATATTTATAGGATAAAATTTTAAAAAGCTAATTCACTCTACACCCTTATATCTATTAAGATTCAATAATTGAAATCCACACATATAATACACTTTACAACAATCTTAGAATCTAGATCACGAAGATAACTTTTAAGATATAGTGTATTAAATGCACTAACTCTAATTAAACATCATGATACATGTAGAATCTAATGATAATGCCTCGTTAAAAATTGAAACATAAATAAGCTAGATGTTGTACAAGCTATGTGGAAAAAAATATTAAAATTGCAATGGATATATTTTAACATGTGTCACAAGTACTCCACAAAAGAATGCTAGCACATAAAATTACAAATGTTGTATTTCACATATATGTAATGACCCCTACCGTATTGTAGTGGTGTTTCTGCACGCAAACCTTGTCGTTTTCATGAATTGTTGACTTATGTTCGTATGACTCATTATAATATAACCCTCTATATGTTTTGAATAGGGATATTATTAATTTTGTTTGAGCTCATGCGTGTTCGAAAATAGTAGACACTTTTCGTAAAAAAATTATAATTATTATTAGTACAATAATAATAATAACTATAATAAATTGTAAATGATATCATTATCTTATATATATATATATATATATGAATGATAATGGGATCATTTTGGTCATGGGGTGCACAATAACCCTTGGTGAGTGGCGGACGCTCTACCCCGCCTCCATGTACCATCTCGGGGATAAATGCGTGTGAACGTGAGCTAATGGAGATTTGGTGAGAACTTTTTGGATAAAATTTGAATAATAAGAATATAATAATGAAATCTAGAAATATTTTAAATGTAATTAATTTGTGTAGACCTTGTTCCCATCCACCAACATTCTTCCTCGTGCAAGTGTGTTTAATGTTTCTAAAATTTGTGAAGACTATCAAGTAAATGCCATGGCTGGTCAAAAGCTATGATGTAATTGGAAAGAATTATTTTAAAAGGAGGTTAGTAAAATACATGCAAAAGAATGCATGAAATCATGGTGTTCACGTGGTTTCATGGAATGCATTGCAAAGAACTTTAGAAACTTCTTGTTTCCACTTTGGAAAAGTATAGAGCCAATATGACATTAACCTGGTGCATATTGAGTGAAGGGTAGTCTCTTCCGTCTTCACACTTTTTTTTTTGTTTAATGTCCTCCCATTAGTGTTTGCTAATAAGACCTACTGGAATTTCTTTTGAACACAATTAGATCTCGCATAAAGTGGTTTTGCTAATAACACCATAGAAACTTCAACCAAACCTGTTTTGGCAAGTGTAAATCCAACTTCCACAACCTTTACAAGCGGCCTCCTAACTCCTGTGTTAAAATGAAATCTTTGGCATAGAGTTGGACATCCATTAAAGCTTAGAGGGGGATTTCTGCTATATTTTATGCAAGACGTGGGAGCAACAAAAGGCATGGAATCTATTTACCAAATGCCTCAAGGAGGGGTTTATGTGGAATATAACAGAACATGTAAGCTTCATTTTTGTTTTAATAGCTTGATGCACGTACTTTTTTTCCCCTTATGGACATAGAATGCTAGTGTTTCAATGGGTAGATCACTGGAAATTTATTTACACCTACAATGAATCATTATGTCTAATGGTTGACTTGCAAGATTTTATGCACAATATGTGGAGCAACAAAAGGCACTGAGATCTCTCGAAAATTTCTCCAACCTTGCACATGATCTCTTGGATCGAAGGAAGCATAAATAAGGCACGTGAAATGTTCTATCGAATGTCCCAAAGAAATGTGGTTTCATGGAATGCCATGGTTCCAGGATATACACAAAATAGGTTTTGTTGAAAACAACTTGGAGCAAGAGATGTATGCAAAATGTGGGAGCATAGACGAGGTAGGAGATGTGTTCGAAAAAATTGCCTCAAGGATACGGGGCCTCATGGAATGCAATGATTTCAGAATACGTGCAAAGGAGATTATTAAGAAGGGTTTGGAAACTTTCAAAAAAATGGAAAAGGTTAAATCATATCTCATAAAATGCTTTAAAGAAGCGTGGTCTCTTTGAATACAATGGTTGCACAAGCTACACAAAATGGGTGATGATACGAAGCATCTTGTAAATAAGCAATTTCAGATTTCTTAGGTATTTAGGGATTGTTTAGGGTCCACTTGAGATGGTCATAGCTTGTACTATTCCATTTGGAATCTATAGGCAAGAATAAGGAGTTTCCCTCCAAATTGTAAAATTTGAATATTTGAAATTAAGTTATAGGATGTTTTAGTCCTAGGTGTAGTATAGAGTCATAAATAATGTAATAAGGGTTGTGAGACATCTACTTCACCTTTTCATGACTCCCTCACCTTACCTAGGCTTTAACTCATCTTGAGTTAGCCTTGTCTAGTTGGGTTAGTTGTGGAGAAGCCCTAACCACCTCATTTCTTCTCATTTGTATAGGGATTCGTGATTTATTTGAATGAGGTGAGGGAAGGGAGCAAAGAAAGTAGTTTTTAGGGGGAAGACCTTTATAAGAGCCTATGAGGCTCATGAAGATGTATAATAACTCATGGTATATCAATGCAATAGCTTCTAAGTTTAAATATTGTATATGACTAGTTATTCATTGAAATGTGCATGGAAATTGTATTTGAATCCCTTTAATAATACTATTTGAATGTTGTTACAGGTGTTGTGGTCTAAGCAAGCTTAAGGGTGTTAGGAGGAAGTGAAAAAAAAAAACTAGAGGCATCAAGAACTTTGTCATTTGAAGGAGAAAATGCTAACAAAGAATACAATGAGGTAAGAAGACTATGTCATGAGAGTCAAGAACAATTTATACTTGTTATGAAAGTGTTAAGAGAATTGAGGGGTTGTGTCAACATATAAAGGTGAGAGCAATCTAACAAGAGCCCTAACTTATGTGATTTGGCAAGGACTATATAGAAGGAAATTAAGAATCTAAGAAATTGTGAATCCAATCCCTTGAATACTTTCTTGTGAAGAAATGACCAATGTCAAAGAAGGAGAATGGAGTTGTGGGGGTTGTTAGTGGACTGTAGGTATGTTTTGAACTTTTAATATATCTCATTGAGTCTAAATAAAGAAAATCAACAAGAAACCTTCTCTCGAGAGTAAAATATCATGTTCCAGGGGTTAGGATGATTGTGAACATGTTTCTTGTTAAGGAAAAGTCATGAAAACATGTTAAGAGGGTGTCAAGGGGCTTGATGGTGTGTTAAATGATAATTTTAAATTTTTATTGAAGATTCAAACAAGGAAAAGGAGGTTACAAGCTCAAGAAAGGATAAACTCGGGGATGACTGATATGAGTGCATAGTTTGAGGGCAAGGTTGTAGTAAAATAGGCTTATGCTAACCTTGTTAAGATATGAGAGGTTATGGAGGAGTGGTAAGGATTTTTAGGGTCATATGGTAGTTTAAACATTGTTGAAAGAGGACTTATAGATCAAGTATTGCAAAAACATAGTTGTGACTTGATGGTTACACCCGGTTTAAGGGTGGAGTGGGGAGGTTTAGTGAAATAATCCATACTCGTGCTCTTGGAGATCTTAGGAATCTTGGAAGATTAGTGTGAAGTTAATAATTGTAAGGGTCATAATATTCAGTATCTAATTCAAGGGAGATAAGTGCTTGGGTGGAATAAGAGACTCTTTCTTATATGCACAGTCTTGACCAAGAAACCTGTGATGATTAATTTTAAAGCTAGATAAATAAAGTTATCATAAGGAGTGAGGGAGAAAGTTATTGAATAAAAATGATGGCAACTGTTTTTAGAATGTCTAAAAACTTGAAAGTGAGATACTACCCTTTGAAATACATCCACAAGACGTCAAGTTGGTAAGCCGTGGTGTGTAAAGTCTTGTATTCAAAAGCTTGAAACAGCCCTACTTAGGAGATATAACAATTTGACCATTTTAGTAAAATTGCTCTCATAAGAAGCATTCCATAGGAGAGTTGAGAGTTAAAAGAGAAGTACAAAGGTGTTTTAAGCATTGGAAAAAATTTCAACGAATAGTAAACTATCATATCTTATCAAAACCTTGATTGTCCTATTTGTCATATGAGAAGCCTAGGTGATGCAAAAGTATAAGGATAACAAGATGTATTGAAGGAGGTTTGTTGAGTGGACTTGAGGGAGTATATAGAGATGTCAAGAACAATGAAAAGAGGAGTTAGATAAGTCACTTTGACCTAGTCAAAGGAAACTACAAAACTAAGGTGAGAAGGATTGTTAAGAGTCAAGATCAAGAAGCAAGTAAGAAGACTAAAACTTGAAAATTGACCAAGGCATTAATAGGAAGGTTGATATACTTTAATATAGCTTATAAAATTTTGGAGAAAGTGGGTTAATCTGTTTATAGAAGTGAGACAATTTTTTAAGTTGAAACCCTAGGTTTTGTTATCAAACCCTAGGCTAGACCTAAACAAGGACAAAAGAAGAGAGTTCATTGGAGGAATTATACTTTGAGTGGGAGTATGAAATTTTTCAAGAAGCAGGAGGAGTATAATGGGTATCGAAAACACTCATAATTTTTGTTTGAAAGTTGATAGATATTTTTAGACACAGAGGTTTGTGTGAAAATAAGGCTATTTTGGTGACCTAATTACAACCCGAAGAACCGAGAATGAAAACCCATGGACTTAGAAATGAGTCATGAAACTTTGGAATCTCTCTAATGGGTGAAATGGGTATCGAAAATATTAGCATTCAAGGATAACTCACAATACTTTTTCATTAGAGGTATATAAACTAAAAGAAGATAAATGGGGTTGTGGAAATTTATGGAATGATCTAACATATTGGCTTGATGATGTATAGAAGATCTAAAAATACCTCTTGAATCAATCCCTTGGTGCATTTTGGGTGTTTGAAGACATTTCAAGCTACTTGAGAGAAGGTAAAAGTACTTGTTTTTGGTGATTTTGATAAGAAATTTTTCTTAAGTTATTGATATTGGTTGTGTTTGTGGTTGATCTCTGCATCATTTGGTATTAGAGAAAGGTTTATTCTCTTATAAAGAAGTTAAGAGAAGATAGCGAAAGAAAACATAGCCTTGTGAAGGCTTGAAAGAGAAGATAAAGAAGAAGGAAGATCGCTCCAAGGTGGAACAAACTTGGGGGTTGAAGAAAAAGAGGAAGTGGTGCCAAAATACCAAGTAAAATTCCTTGGTGAGGTACTAGAAGAGGTAAAGTGGAAGTGGTCCCTTTTAAGAAGAAAAAGGACAAGAAAGAGAGAAAGAGAAGTCAACAGATTAGGTGTGCAAAAGAACCTAACTGAGACTTGAACAAGGTGAAAAATACTTATTGGGAAGAGAGGATATGGAAGAAGAGGAAATAGAGATGATTAAGGGACTAATAAAGGTAATGTGCCACAAGAATAAAGAGAGAGGGGGAAAAGGGAGGAAGAGGAAAGAAGAAAAGATGAAAGAGATATAAAAATACAAGAAAAGTGGGTTAACAAGAGCTCAAAGAGCTTAGGAAAGATGTGGAGAAGTTAGAGGAATTGATAAAAGCTACAAAGCATGGTGAAAGAAAACAATGAAGTTGGTTTGGTGGCGAAAAAGAGGTGTTAAGTGGCCCATAGAGCTACTTGTGAAGAGGAAAGAAATAATGCAGCTAAGAGAGGTGATGAGAAAGGAAGAGAGGAAGATGAAGCAAGTAGAGAAGAGGATGAGAAAACAAGAGGAAGAAATTTTCAAAGAAGTGGTGTATGACGAAAATCAGAAATTGGGTGAAGAAGTGATTACACGGTGCGGGTTTTGAGTGAAGAAAGTACTAATTATCCCCTGTCTCTTGGCCATTTTTATTTTATTTCCATCTTCATTCCTAACCTCCACCATACATATTCCCATTTTTTGTTAGCATTTCCCATCATTTTAGCTTTGACTGGGGCACCCATGGGGGCTCTGGGTCCCAACATGGGCACCCCAATCCTTTTGGACTTTCCCACCACTTTTGGGCTCTTTGTAGTCGTTTGAGATCTTTATCTTTTTAGTGGTCGGCCATTTCAAGGTTAATTACGAAATTAGATAAAGAGAACCCTATAAATATAAAGCTATGAGATCATAATGAGGGACCAAGCACTATCACTATTGTCATTCATCTAGATTTGCATCCATCTATCAGCATTGGAGATCATTTGCATCCACATAGCTCCATCACAAGGCACAAGACTAGGAAATCTACATCACACACAGCATAGGGAGAGGATCCTATTCTATTCCATGCACCATCTATTACATTTTTCTACACATAGTTAGCTTGTTACATCACAAAGTGCAACCTGGCATGAGAGCAACCTCGGGCATGTTTCACACACACTGAGAACTACATTTGGGTGGAATGTAGTGCAAAGGTTGCTCGATTAAGTAAGACCACCATTATGGTAGTTGAGGTCATTTTGACCCTTGCATTTGCATTTTTTTAGGGATTGATGTTTTTAGGGTTTGAGAGGTCTTTCTATTCATCTTGGAATAACAGCAATGTCTAAAGCAAAGGCAACAAAATTGATGCGACACACAACGTGGGTTTGGACCATCTGTCGAACTTGTTTAAATCAAGATGGAGCTTTTACACAGCACCTGGCACCCACTTTGCAGACTAGAGTTCCCTGTAGGTGCTCCGGTCCTTTCCAGGCACTCCAATTCAACCATATTTCTTAGATCCATCCTTTTCGGGGCTCCCCTGCACATTCGTTTATGCTTCCTCATTTTCCAGTCACCCTCGTGACATAGTCCCACAAGCATCTATTATTCAGTTTAGTTCTTTCCTTTTCTCTCTTGCACACTAGGGTTTCTATTTACATTTTTTAGTTGCTTGGATCATTTACATATTTCTTTATTACATTTATTTACTTTATTTACGATTTTTCATAGCTTGGATTAACTAGCACACCTATTTACATTTTTAGTTAATCATTTTGGTGAACCCGACTACTTTCACGCTTAGGATCCTCATCTTTCTTCTATCATGGGTCGTAAATATCGTAGAGTTCCTTTTTCCGAGTTGCTTAAAATGTATCCTGACTGTCACGTTGTTCTACAAAGAGAGTTAGACTCATAACTCGTCCTAAAAATACGCCACCCAACGAAATAAGTCCTATCTTTCATCGTTTATCTGATGACTTTAGTCCTCGTGATGCTCTATTGGACTCCATTCAAGCTTTACATGCTTTATTTCAAGACAAATTTACGGCTATGGAATCACAATCACATCTCTTAGATCTGAAATTCAACAACTTAAGGATGTTTCTTAATCGCATGTTTGTGCTCATTCTACATCTCATATGCAATCTATGTCCACTACATGTCATCTAGTTGAACCTCAAGACATGCCATTTCATGAGCCTCTCATATTTGAGCATAATATTATGCCACATGACATTCTTATTCAGCTCCTTAGTCATCAATTGATCACTCTACCGCCTACTCATTACTATTCTCCTTATCGGTTAGTAAAATATCAAGGTCGTTCATATTGCAATTATCATCAAATCAATGGACATAATGACAACGATTGTCACACTTTTCCACGAATAATAAAACATCTCGAGCATCAGGTTTTATCTCATTCAATGCACAACATTTTGTTGCATGCCCATCTACAACTGCTACACCATGCTCTACTACTAGTGAGCCTCCTAATCTTTCTAAGGAATTTCTAGATGATTCTCTTATTCATTACATGTTTGATATTGACAATCACTCACATGTGCATAATGATTCTTCTCCTAGTCAGAAAAATACTATAGTTCCATCCCATGATTCTCCTATTTCGATGTTTCTTCTTCTCCACTTAGTTAGCATCATGCCACCGTTTCTCATGTGCCTTCTTTGAAAATACAAGTACCACCAAAGCTGCCACCATTCAAGCTTTCTCACCATCCTACTCCACTTCCATTTCCTAATCATTTTGTTAAAGCAAATACCTCTCCACTCAAGTTGTTTGTGACATTACCACCTCAAAGCGTCTCATCACTTTTGTTAAGGAAACTACTCCCTACATTGATCCACTTAGTGTATTTTTACTAAGACCTCCATCGTTCATACACTTGGGGGTATAGCATCTCCCCCATCGAGATCATCATAGGAACATTTCTTATTTTTGCATTATTATTCATTCACATTGTAATGAAATTACTTGTATAATTCAGATTAAGAGCAACAATAGAACACCAAATAACACAATATTTCATAATAATGATCTCAATATGCAATTAGAATAGCTTCGCCACTTCGAGGGGGCAACCTCCAAACCATATAATAAGACTCAAATGCTCAAATGATAATGAAATACTACCTATAATCCCCTATATATACTATTCATATGCTATGGCCATCACCAAGGCCGACCTATTAAGCATGAGAAAGTATAAATGATATGGTAAGCCACAAGTTGGCTACTCATATCCTAATACAAGTAATAGGTTAAGGGCGTAGCATGCCCTTCCCCTTCAAACCAACGTTGTCCTCAACGTTGAATAATCTGGATGTTGCTGCAGAAAACCTTCATCCTCCCAGGTGGCGTCTTCTATGCTCAGATTCTTCCACTTGATCAGATATTCCTTAATGTCTCTAGTTCTCAGCCTCTTAGTACGTGTTTGCAGAATCTTCTCTCGACTTGAAAATGATTCTTCCTTCCTCGTCAAGTTCTGGTAACTCTGTCTAGGATTCAAATTTCTATCCACTAACCTTCTTCAAGCATGAAACATGGAATATTGGGTGTATGTGTGAAGATGGACGCAACTCTAGTTTATAAGCAACACTACCAATTTTCTGTAGAACCTGATAAGGGCCATAATATTTAGGAGCAAGTTTGTTTTCCTTTTTTGTTGCTTTAGGGACATCTGTTTGTAAGGCTGGAGACATACAAAAACCCAGTCACCAATTTCAAAATGTCTTTCACTACGGTGTTGATCTGCTTGTTGTTTCATCCTATTTTGTGCTAATGCTAAATTCTCCTTCAAACTAGCTAAGACTCGTTGTTGATGTTGAATGTGTTCCTCAACATCTCTCGACCTTAGTTGTACCCTCAAGGAGGAAGTGATAGAAGGTGGATGGTAACCATATAATGCTAAAAATGGGGTCATTTGAGAAGAGGTCCTGAAAAGATGTGTTATACCACCATTCTATCGGTGGTAGCCATTTAATCCACCTTTTCACCGCTTATAATTATCTTTGGGGTTCCATGTAGCCTTTGAATGATAAGATGTTGTAAATTATTGGCTGTCTCGAAAAAAATAGTTACATGATATTGTTAGCTGCGAATGGATGTGATAGGGCACAAAAATGGGCATATTTTGTGAGCCTATCCAAAATCACGAAAATAACATTCTTACCCTCTGAACAAGGCAATCCGGTGATGAAATCCATAGAGACCTCCTCCCATCTCTGGCTAGGAATTGGTAAGGGTTGCAACAAACCTGGTGTCTTAATTGTTTCCCCTTTGTTCTGTTGGCACACTAAACACTTTGATACAAACTTTTGTACATCCCCCTTGAGTCCTTCCCAAAAGAATTCTCTTTTTATTCTATGATATGTCTTCAAAAACCCAGAGTGTCCTCCAACAAGTGAGGCATGTAGCTCTGCAAGAATCTTATGCTTCAACTCAGAATCTTTACTCAAGTATAACCTATCCTTGTACCATAGTGCATTACCTTTCCACTTAAATTTGTTAGATGTCATAGATCCTTACTTGATATTCTGTATTAGAGATTGTGTATCTTTATCTTGATTCCATTCCAATCTTGCTTCATCCACCCAATCAGCCATCAACATGGACATTCCACATAGTAAGGCATCTGCGGATGTATCCCTTCTGGACAACGCATCAGCTACTACATTTTCTTTACCCTTTTTGTATATGATTTCAAAATCATAACCCAACATTTTTGTTACCCACTTTTGTTGTTCCTCAGATGATAACCTTTGCTCCAAAAAGTATTTGAGACTATCATGATCAATTTTTACCTTGAAGTGTCTACCCATGAGATAGGGCCTCCATTGCTTGACCGCATGAAGAATAGCCATCATTTCTTTCTCATAGACATGTTTGAGCAGATCTTTTCCTTTGAATTGGTGACTCTCAAATGCAATTGGTCTTCCTTCCTGCATTAGAACTACTCCCAATCCTGATCCTGAAGCGTCACATTCAACAATGAAGGTTTTTGAGAAGTTGGGAGTAGCCAAAATTGGGGTGCTACACATGGCTTCCTTCAAGTTGCTCAAAGGATTTAGTGGCTATGTCTATCCAATGGAAGGCATCCTTCTTTAGCAATGCAGTGAGTGGGGTTGCTATTCTACCATATCCCCGCACAAATCTTCTATAGTACCCTGTTAGTCCTAGGAACCCATGAAGATTTTTGAGATTTTTGGGCCTTGGCCATTCCACCATAGCTTTGATCTTCTGAGGATCAACTTTGACGCCTTCATGGGATACAATATGACCCAAGTACTCTACCTCTTATACACCAAAAGAACATTTGGATGGCTTTACATTGAGTATGTTTCTCCAAAACTTCCAACACATTATTTACATGTTGTAAGTGTTCTTCCCATGTCTTACTGTAAATCAATATGTCATCAAAGAAAACTAATACAAATTTCCTTAAAAACGGCCTAAAAATAGTGTTCATCAAGCTTTGAAAGGTTGAGGGCACATTTGTAAGACCAAAAGGCATTACCAAAAACTCATAATGGCCCTCATGAGTCCTAAAAGCCGTTTTATGAACATCTTCCTCTTTTATCCTAATTTGATGGTACCCGAACGAAGATCTAATTTTGTGAAATAAACAACACCATGCAATTCATCAAGTAAATCATCAATTACTGGAATAGGAAACTTATCTTTGATGGTGTACTTGTTGAGTTCTCGATAATCTGGACACATCCTCCATGTTTCATCCTTCTTACGTACCATGACCACTGGTGAAGAATATGCACTCTGGCTATGCCTGATGATACATGCCTTCAACATTTCCTCCACCATTTTCTCGATCTCACTTTTCTAGGAATATGGGTATCTGTATGGTCTGATGTTAGGTGTTTGGCTCCCTGGAATCAACTGAATGGCATGATCATGATCCCTAACTGGTGGTAGTCCCTTTGGAATTGCATCAAAAATAGATGAGTGAGCATCCACAATCTCTCAAGATCGTGTGGCATCAAGACTCGTATTTTGTACTTCTATGGAAAATAGCTTTGTTATAAAGCCATCCACTCCTTTTCTGAGAACCTTCTGCATCTGATGAGAGCTAATAATCTGTGGAGACTTAGCTACCATCCCATTCAATTGTATTTTCCTTCCATCTCGAATGAAATCGTATGAACAATTCTTGGAAATTTATCTCGATAGTACCTAAGGTTGTGAGCCATTGGACCCCAAAACAATATCTCCCCTCCCATAGAAATAGCAAACATAGGTGAGTCTAACATGTAGTCTCCCATGGAAAGCTTGATACTATAACACTTTCCTATGCACTTGAGTGTCCCACTATCCACAATCATAACTTACATTTTTAGAGTTGGGTAAATAAAACAATTGAGGTGGGCACTAACTTCCTATTTATGAAGTTATGAGTACTCCCCGAGTCAATCAACATTGTCACCTTACATTTTTGAGATAGCCAATAACCTTGAGTGTTTGAGGAGTACTAATACCCGATAATGAATGGCAAGAAATTGTAGGTTGGTGATCCTCTACTTCATCTTTCTACTGGTTCCTCGGCCTCTCCTATAATTTCAGCTTCCTCATCATCCTCATTACCTCTCATCAATATAGAACAACTTCTTCTCAAACACATTTATGTCCCGGTCCATATTTGCTATCACGGTTAAAACATAATCCTTTTTCTCTCTTTTCTTCCATTTGTTGAGGAGTCAATCTAATTGGCCTAAGAAATGAAGGGGAAGAGATACTACGATCTCTCGGTGTTAATGAAAGGTGGCCTCTACTGCAAAGAAATTTTTCCTCTACACGACATGCCATGATAATAGAATCAGAAATTTTGATTGGATTAAACATACGTACCTCATGCTCGATGTGGTCCTTAAGACCCCAAGAAACAAGTCATTCAAATTCTCTTCTAGAATATTCTCCACCCTTAAGGATAGGTTTTGGAATTGATGCACATAATCTTTGACTAATCATGTTTTCCGTAACTTTGCTAATTGACTAAAGTAGTTCTCTAAAACACTGGAACTATAGTGCAATTGAAACTCCTCAGTAAAAACTGTCCAAGTGACACGTAGACCATTCTTCTACCTCTGAGCACATAACCAACGATACCAAACAAATTGGTTGGGTTCAAGATATAGGGATGCCAATGTCACCTTTTTTCTTGATGGTGTTTGATGTAACTCAAAGAAGTTCTCCATTTGATTTATCCAATTCAGGGGATCCTTACCATCAAATTTGTGCATATCCACTTTCGGCATCATGTTCCGTGGTTGTGAATAAGTTTGATTCTGATGGGACTGGAAAAGTGATCCAATATGGTTAGTTTGTCCATGATTTTGAACTGAAGGTCCTCCTTGGTTGATATGGGCTGGATTTGGGCCATATTGGTTACCCTTTACATGTTGCATGATATCATCCAACCGATGATTGATTTGGGCTATGTCTCCTTTAGAGGCCATCTCAGATTGTACATTTCGCAACTCATACTCAAGTTGGCTCACCTTATGATCAACTAAGGTAAACCCTAGTGCTGAGGAATCTATATTTACCCCTTCTAACTCCATATCTTCAATCACTACCCCATCTTTATCTAGGGTTTTACCCGGAGTAACCAAATTCTTTTTGCTCTTGTGGAAGGCCCCGCCATGATGTCAAACCTTAGGGTTTAGGGTTTTAATACAATTTTGGCTGAATAGGAAAAAACATAGAGAAGATACTAATACTATTTTTTTGAGAGATTTCTGAAAATGTAAAGAACTTGAAAAAAATTTCACAATTTGCACCCTAGGGAGCGATTTTATGAAAAACCATAAATTTGTAATAACTTTTGCAAAATAAATCAAAAAAGTCTGAAATTTTCAAGGAACCTTACTTGAAATGTTTCGCAACTCTAGTAAAAATATCTCCCCAACTCGCTCACGGTTCTGCAATATGTGGCGGAAACAAAAATTAGGGTTTTGCCCTAATTTCGGCCCAGATCGTAGCTCTGATACCACTTGTAATGAAATTACTTGTATAATTCAGATTAAGAGCAACAATAGAATACCAAATAACATAATATTTCAGAATAATGATCTCAATATGCAATTAGAATAGCTTCGCCACTTCGAGGGGCAACCTCCAAACCATATAATAAGACTCAAATGCTCAAATGATAATGAAATACTACCTATAATCCCCTATATATACTATTCATATGCTATGGCCATCACCAAGGCCGACCTATTAAGCATGAGAAAGTATAAATGATATGGTAAGCCATGGCTACTCATATCCTAATACAAGTAATAGGTTAAGGGTGTAGCACATATCCTTACATAGTGTTACATCATACTCTTAGCATTTTCATATACCTTCTCTTAGCATCGTTATTCATACCTCTCATCATCGCATTTACGCATCTATCATCTTTGCATTTTCATAGAGGTATTTTCATCACACATCTTTAGCATTGTCATTACCCGATGACACACTCTTGTGCTTTGGTTCACACTTTGTTGAGGATTACCACACATGAACCGCACACACCGTACTATAGGCATTTACACACAAAGCAACCATTCATACATTTTGTGTCCTCATTATACATTCTACTATATTTCAACATTCGTGCATCTACAAATTATATACATTACTTTTTCACCATACATTTGTCATATGTGTCTAGCATCATATATTATTCATCGTACATACAACATTACTAATCTAACTATCTATACATATTACCTTACACGTCATACACTACATTTTATACATTCTACCCATATAGTGTTGCATCATATACATTTCATATCACACACTCTACTCATCACATGGTCGTCTACTATCACACATACTACATTGTCTTCTACACATTGCACTTAGACCCTATGATGCACTTTAGTTTCTCATCCATACTCGATTGCCGAGGGTTTATAAATAAAATGGGTCTTACATTCATCACGCGTTTATCATTTGAACCTTTCATAATGCGACATCTCTAGGTTAGTAACGTACGCTTTAGGCTAAATGGTCACCTATTCTATCATCTTGTAGTGGTATACACTTTAGGTTACATCACCACTCCTTACTATTCATCTTATAGTGATATATGCTTAGGGATAAATCATCACTCACCCATTCATCATGTCGTGATATACGCTTCAGCTATAGGGTTCACGCACATACATCATTTCTAGGTCATATCTCATCAATACACATACATACTCATCACGGTGCGTTAAACACACAACACATGCTTATTTGTTTCCGATGATGCAATTTCGTTTTACGGTTCATTCTTGACTCTGAGGGGGAAAATAAGATGAACCTCTTTGCATACATTTCCATTCATTCGGGGCATGTGGATCCTATCATTCCATCTTGCATTCCATTCTATCCATCCACATCATAGTGCATTGTCTTGGGGACATTTACACTTACTTACTAGTGTTTTACATGATCACTTTACTACACATGTTAGATTGATTTCTTATATTTCATTATCTATACTATACACACGTGTCTTCACTTATTTGTTTAGTTTTGATCACAAATACGAGATCTTTTCACGCAAAGCATGGATGTCTCGCCTTCTACCCTTCCTACATTGGTTGTTGGGGGCATCCACATGCGTCTCTCACGAGTCTTTATTGTTTCATTTTGTATTTAGCACTTTATATTTACTTGGTTATACATGCCTTTGACATATTGGTTATTTTGTCACATGCTAATGGGTGCTTCATGTGCAACATTGGTTATGCGAGAGATATTTGCTTCCATACTTGTTTATTACATTTATGCATTATTGTTACTTCATTTTAATATTGCCACAATATTGTATATATTTGCCTCTAAGTGTAATTGTGGGATGCATGTGGGACATATCATATATTGTAATATGCATTGGGGGAAATTTTTATTGGATTAGCTCGTCGAGCTCTTCTTGGCCAACTCGGCTCACTGCCAAATCGCCACCTCACCTAACCTCCCACACCGTTAGGCCTTAATAACTTCGCCGACCCCCTTCATATTTGGCATAGATTCCATAGCAATCAAGCAACTCGGAACCTCCAAAAATAGCTCACCCAACTCCTCAACCTTTGAGCTATACATAGCTCACCTCCGTGCAAACAAAGCACCTTTGCCATATACGTGGCATACCCAACACAACCGCCATCCCATATGGCTTAAAAAATGTGATCGTAGCCAATACATTCAATTGACTCACCTAAATATAAACAACCCAACCACCCATAAAGCCCGAGTAGTGTAGGATTTTTCCCCATTTGGGTTAAACAAACAAAGGAGGTTAGAGAGGCTTGACCCCTAACCTCATGGGTGGTATAAAATATTCTTTCCGCTACACCATAGGTAGTCAACAAGCTATAAAAGGAGGCACTTTGTAATTGAAGTATTAGAGGCAGATGATTGTGTATAGACCATAACCAGGAAGTTTTGGAAATTTACAAAATTGAAGCACTTAGGCGCAAAACCAGGACTCGAGAAAACTAGGAAGATGCTCAAAATTCAAAGACGCTCTAAATGGTATATTTTTTCTTTCAATTTGGAGTTCGTATGCCATTTTAGTAAAGCATTTTTTGGTAGATTTTGACAGAGAAATGGAAGAAGATCAACTTGCGAAGTCGGGAACAAACATGGAGAGCCAATACTAATATTTTTCAGAGCTCATGGATACTCAAAGTCTTCTCGGCATGTTTTGAAAAGGTTCATTATTTGATTTGTAAGATTTTAAATGTATCTTGCAAATCTAAACATTAATCGATCGGTTCGTATAAACCTAAGGACGTAGGAATTTTGAACCCCGTAAACAATTTTGGTGTTGTGTTTTCGACTTTTGCATTTAGTTTTGAGATAATTTTCATATTTTAATTTAGATTTCAATTTTGGAAGAAAATTTAATCGGTTTGATAATTTCACAAGAAATCGATTAAATCAAATGAATGGTTCGAATGTATAGCTGAAATGAATGAATTTTTAGCAATTTAACTCGGTTTGAAATTATTTTTTACACACATTTGGATCAGTTATTAAATCATATTTTAATCAAATTCAGTTGATAAAAATGTTATATTCAGACAAGTATTTAAAGATCCTTGTAAACAATTAATAATATAGATGATTTTATTTAGTTTACAAATAAAGTGAAAACAAATTTGTACAAGCATTCTACCAATAAAATATTAGAAGTTGGTGATTTTTTGTTTAAGTGGGGTGTTATAGAGCCAAACCTTTTGAGGCATTCTAAGTTTCATACTATTTGGAGCGCTTTGTATCGGATAATCCAATTTAAATAAGAAAACGTCTTTGAGCTCTCAAAGCTCTACGAAGATCCTCTACACATCCTATTCAAAGGGATGTTTCTCAAGCAATATCCCCGAGTGCACATGCCACACTTTATACATAGTTTGTTTCCCTTCCTATCTTGCTTTTTTTGGTGTTTCCCTTGTCTAATATTTTGTGAGCTTTGTGCATTTTTTTGCCCAATGTTTCGAAATTTTGAGAAGCATTCAAGCCTTCAAGATTAATCAATAAGACTCCATTCCCAATAGATGCTACAAGAAACTAGTCCTCCACACTCGGTAGTAAAGCGTCCCTATGAGTTGCCAAAATGTTAGTGAAAATGATCCCCTTCCTATCAATTAACCTTGTGCTCTTAAAGACTCAATACCCGAGAAATTGTCTCTTTTCAAGAAGTTGGAAGAAGTTCTTCATTCCAAGGTCCATGAACTACTACACGTTATCGTGCATCAATATCATGCTCTCGCCAAGGTTCCTTAATATTACGGATTATTGTAACAAGATGCAAACTATTGCCCGTATATGCTTAGATATTGAGACACCTTGCAAAATGCTAGATATATCAAGTAAATCAACTCAAATTGTGTTTACTAAATAATATGGGCTCTTTTTGCTACCATTGAATAAGATAGGGACATCATAGGGTTATTTTAATGAATAAAGTGGGTTAAATGTCTAACATTTAAATTCAAATTTGTAATTCACAACACTATAGGAAAATGTTATTTTTTTGTGGTTAATGGACCTACCTTGATTAGATCCCTAGTATTTTCAAATTTGATAAAATATCAGTTAAGACATGTAATGATAAATTAAATTTGAATTAAAATGGTATACTTATTTAAGGCCTCAGGGGACAAAGTCATGGTCTAAAGGGTCTATTGATGCATGATTGGTAAATGTAGATGGTGTGTTGAATGATTGGATGTTTTCATCAATCAAGTACCTCATTTGTATGCATGATCATAGAGAAATTACAATTGCAAGCCAATCACATTTGTGATTGACATCAACGTTGAAATATGGAATCTAATTATGCAACGAGTTTTGGTCTTTCAAACGATCTTCTTGCTCCATTGGTAAAACTTGTGAACAAGAGAAAATGTTTTACAAAAATCCAAGTGATCAAGAAGTGTCGAGAAGTTAATAGGCCTTGAGGGAGGGGGCAAGTGTTATTTTATAGTTACATAGAAGATAAAGATTAATATGGGTGCAATGTACATATAAATTTGAGATGATAAGGGTCCAATGTGCATTGGAGATGTAAATGGGTAGGTGTAGTGTATAGAAGGATGTGAAAAGATTAAATGTGAGTGGATGAGGATGAGTAAATGGATGACATATCTTAAATCAGCCTTATCTAATATTTTTAGTTGTTTTGTGGGATTATTTTCTTTTTAAGGATTATTTTGATTAATAATACTTTTAGATTTTGGCTTAAGAGACCTTATGCACAATGTGTATTTTCTAATGTCTACATTTTCCCTATTTTTGTGCTACATGTTACAACAAGAAGAATGCAGGAAAAATGAAGACATAATAGGTTTTGTTTAACCCTATGACAATGGTTTTCATGCACATGGACTTAGGTACTTGACTCAATAGATAAAAACCTAGAAATGCAATTGATGGACAACTTTACTCGAATTCAGAAAGGGATTGATAGGTTGATTTTGTAAGGAATATACTATTTGATAGATTGACTAGGATAGATGATAATTGAGTATCATAAGATTGATGAGAATGGTTTGGTATCATATCCCCTTAAGTGACAATTTTTTCGCCATAGGTTGTCTTAGTATGACGCTTGGGACAAAAATTAAAAATTAGTAAGTGAGACAAAATGAACCTTGGTAAAGGAGCGACTATTTGAAGTAAGGATAGTGTTTCCCCAATGATGTGTAAGTATAAACGAGATGAGTGATAGCTGCAAGAGTGAATGTGAGTTAGAGAGCATGCGTGAAATATTGCCCACCCAATAGTGATGAGTGAAAATGGTCTTAGGTTAAGTTGGATGATAAGTGGTGGTTATGCAAAATTGTGCGAGAAGATAGCAATCGCTATAGATGTGTAGTCCAAGTGGAATGGAATGCAAATGTGCAAGCCACAAGGATGTAATTATGCATGTAAATTAATGGTGGATGAGACATGTTTTGAAGAAAGATTGTGGTGAGAATGCAATGAGCCAAAAGGAGCGCATCACGATTCAAGACATGGACTAAAATAGGTGTTTGAATGAGGCCTAAATTATGACTTACAATATGTTAGCCATGTTTTCATCAAGATCTAGTGTTTTTACATGAAATTTAATTATTTCTTGAAGTGAAGACTTGTACGGTAGTAAGTAAAGCCACTAGCCAATGTGGAGGAGTGATTGGAACAATTTATTAATGGATGGTGGAATGTGGAAGGCAAATGGAAGTCACACATTTCTCTGTTGCTAACCAAGCATTCATAGTCTTAATGGAGATGCATTTGATTCTAGTCACAACATTTCTCTACTTCCAGTCAACATCCATAGCCACAATAGAGATATTAAAAAGGCCCTTGAAGAGAATTTTTATATTGCTTTTGAATTTTTAAATTATTTATTATTATCATTTTTACAATATATTAAGCTCTCTTTTGTTTTAGAAGGGATTTAGAACCACTAATGGTGTGATGGAACAAGTGGAAGTGATTGTGGAAATGATATTGGCAAATGCCGACAAATAATTCCTAAGGGCCTTCACAACAATTTTTAAGTGTGTTATAGTGTTGGGATCTCTAAGAGGATAGTTGGTCTTAAATTCACCGGGTGATGAGAGATCGAGGCCAAATAGCTACAATAGAGACTATTGACTCACAAAATAGGACATGTTGATGAAAATTTCATCTTAAGATGTGAATCAAACCATGACATGGAATGTGAATGAATGGTAAGTGAAGCATGGATAATTAGAATGAAATATAAATGAATTAGGTGGTAATGATTAGACATAATATTTGTGTGCGGGCATTTTTCATTGCATTTTTGGAGATATACATATTTTTTTAGACATTGAAAGATGATTAATTGTTTAGAAGTTTGTGTTTAAGTGTGTGGCAATGATGATAGTGTGGAATGTACGGTGAATTAAGACATATTTTGAATCTTGGTTAGATGAAGAAGAGAGGGTTGCATGCATTGGTGGAGTGGCGGAAGTGAAGACAAATGAAAGCCCCCTAGTCCTTGTAGGGACGTAAGAAGAGACATAAATTAGAGAAGAATGATGTAGATAAATGGAATGCGGGCTATGATGTTGGACAAGAGTGAAGCAAGAAGACCAAATAGAAGCCAAAAGATGGAAGTGGTTAGAGGATGTGAATGTGGAAATGGAGAGGAAACAATTTAAATGCATTTCGGGAGAAGTGGATGTGTGATGAGTGTTCGACAAATGAGGACTTGAGAAGAGATCCTTAGTAGGAGACAAAGTGGGATGAAGCATTGTACTTGTAATGATGTCGTGGAAGAGGGGTGGAGAAAAAATAGATATCAATATGAAGCATGAGGGATAGTGATGTGATCTTGTGATGAAGGGGTGTGACAAGAGGATGAATGCGTAGAAGAGGATGAGGTATGTAGAAGGTGATGTTAAGTGGGTGAGAGTTTGTAAACAAGTCCTTATGAGATGAAGGTGTGCGAGCAAGTGTAGGCGACTTGTGAGGAAGATAAATGAGAACATGTGTAAGTAAAATGTGGTGAATAGATGCAAGAGGAGTGTGAATGAGAACAATAGATGGTATAGGATGTAATGGGGGAAGGTAGCAATAAGGTCACCTGAATGAGTGGTAAGAGGGGTACAGAGATATGTGTTGAAGAAGATAACATGGTATGTGACACAATTTTTTTCATGGAATGGGGCGGGAGCGTGATTTAGGTGTGGGAAGTAGAGAAAGGAAAAGAGTCTTTTACATGACCAATGTGAGTGACTAAGTAGAAGTCACGGAATCTAAAATAAGATATAATGATGGTATAGATGGTGGAAATGTTGATGGAAGTGATAAGAATGAGGAATATGGAGATGATGTGGGAGGAGATGGGGAGCCAATAACAAGAAGGGTGCTTGAATTATTGGTGATGGGGTTAATAAGATTCGTTTGGAAGAAGATAAATTAGTCTATGGCATAAGTGGTTGCATAGAAGGGGGTGGAGAAAGTGAGGTGGTGTGGGAAATGGAGAAATGACAAGAGGTTGGAACACGACCAAAGTGAGTGATGAATCGGATGATGAAGAGTCCAAAACAAAAGAGCCTTATTGTGAGGTAGATGAAAAATAGGAGGATGTAGATGATGATAGTGAAAATGATGATGTGGGGAAGTGGGAGATGAAGAGTTAGATGAGGAAGAAGCAACGTATGCAGAAGTAGGAGAAGTAACAACTTCTGAAATTAGTGGATGGTTGATAGAAGGAAAAGTAGGAAGAGATTGTCAATGTCAAATTTGTCAAGTAGGTCTTGTATGATATTGTGAAGTTGGGGGCACGAGTTAGTGGAGTGGCCATCAATGTGGTGATAGGCACACCGTCGTAAAGGGAAGCGAGCCACAAAGTTGGGGTGGCATGGGCGGGGGTGGCAGTGGGCGGGAGGGTGATCAATGTAACATTAAGCAATGTTTAAAGGATAGAGGAGAGGGATTTAGTCAATAGAGGTAATTTTTGGTAGAGCGAAGAAAGTGATAAGCCTTAATGAGACACACCTGATAGTAAGGGTGTAGGTAAGGAGGTGGTAGGAGGCTCCGAAGAACAATATGATGAACATGCAAGTTGGATAGTAGAATAGATGAGGGAGGAAAAACATGTGGAAAGGCAATAGGACGCCCAATATGACCATCTTCAAGGCACTAAACCATGTGTGTGGCCTCGTTGAAGGTACACAATGGGTAGATTTGTAAGTGATGTGAAAAGTGAGAGACACGAGTTTTGAAAAGACATCAATAAGCTTTGATTGCAAAAGAGGAGAGGAGAGGTGAACTTGCATATGCCAACACACAACAAACGAGATAATACACTCATCATGAGACTCGTTAAAGTATGTAAAGGTCGACCAATGTCACTTTGGGGGAAATGTGAAAGGAGAAGTGTGTTATGAAGGCATCATCCGGTTGTGCAAAAGAAGAAGTTATGTGTGAGAGGTAGGAGTATCGGTCAAGATATTTTATGGCGATTGAAAGTGGGAAGGTGCATAGGAGGAGTGCATTGTCATGTTGAATAAGGTGACATGCATAGCAAAAAGTGTAAGTCGTGTTGTGGGTCTACATTGTCATTGAATTTTTCAAATATAGGCATTTTGAAATAAGGTATATAAGAGTGACAAGACACTAAGGGATCAATAGGATCACTATAGATGTGGTGGTGAGTTGGGATAGGTGCACATACCCTAAGTATTGGGACTCAAGCTTGTGCAACACAAGTGAGGAGGTGTTGGTGAAGTATGTCAAAGTGGGCATGAGTATAGGGTTAAATGGAAGCTATGGGGAGTGACTAACAATATGCGGTGACTAAAGAATTTAGGCAACCAAAAAGTGTAGGGTGGACTAGATCCCACATGAGTGGGAGTTGCATTTGTGCAAGTATGAGGTGGAGAATGCAAAAATAGGAAGCAAGAGTTAGGTCACAAGTGAGTAGCACTGCGAGTAAGAGTGGATTAGTGCAAAGTTGGAAAAAGATGGTGTAACCATCAAAACAGAGAGTGACATGTTGGGTAAGGTTGTTGAGCTCAACATGTAAGTGGTTGAGCTATAATGGCGAGCTCGATGGGAAAACGTAATGGGCGACTTGTAATTGTAGGCCAACCACTATAGCGACCGGGCCAAAATGTTTGTCCTAGATGAGGAGGGAACTCAAAGACAAGCACGGTGGAAAGATCAATGAGGAGCTCCAAGAGACGGTCAATTTGGAGCATGGAAGAGTGAGTTTGGTTGGGATCTCAAGCTAATTACGATGTATGGAAAGCAAAAAAGTGATTTGTGAATGAGAGGTAATGTAAGGTTTTCGGTATGACCATCAAGGTATAATGATTACCATAGTTGCGGTAATGAAAATGAAGGGGGCGTTTTGGGTTGTATGTGTACTTGGGAGGAGATAAAAATGTGTGCCCAAGCAAGTCAACGGATAGTTCGGGCTAAAGGCTCAAGCTCAACGATAAGATGAGTAGATGCTACAAGAATTATGAGTTCTACAACAATGAGTGACCCAAAATTACAATGAGCCATGGGCGAAAAGGAGGGAGTCCTCAAGACTATCAATGGAGGTCGAAAATGGGATTGAGTGTGTGTTGCATTAATGTGAGGCATGTAAAATGAGACCGACAAGTGAAGCACCGAGAAAAATGAGTAGAGATGGTAGAGGTGGCAAGCATGACCCCATGTGTTATAAGTTTGACCCATGCCAAGCTTATTATGGAAAGGATAGGTTGTTTGAGATGAGATCCCATGAGAGTTCATTTGTGTAGCTAAATTTGACACAATCATGGAAGTGATCGTTTGGAGTAGCAGGAGGTATGATGTGCGCTAAGTTACAAATATGACTATCCCACAAGATCGACTTGGTAGTGAAGTGTGAAAGCAAGAAGGTAAGGAAAATGTGACTTGAAAGAGGTGCCCTCATAATCTAGGCATGGAAGATTGACAACACATATGATGTGGTGAAATGCAAGTTTATATGGGAAACAAGTCACAACACCGACTACTTGAGTCAAAGTCACACTTCAAAGAGGATGGGTTGAGCAAGGTGGTAATGAGGCTCGAGGGCAATGTGTCATGGTGATAGTGATGAAAGTGGGAAAGTGCGGCAAGTAGAGTTGGCTTGTATTTGAAAAATGTAAAAAGAGTGGGGAGTAAGTGCACAAAGATGGGAGACAAAAAGGGGGTCAAAAGGGACACCTTTTTCCTGAAATCAACAAAACCTAAACTTCATCAAATAATTCGGCATGCCTATGCTCAAAATTTGACAAAGTGATAAGAATAAGTACTATAGATCTCGGAATCTAGTTCTTAAAATACTATTTTTTTTAAATGGTTGAGATTAAGAGGGTCAAATGTGGTGTGCACACAAAGTATGTCTATTTTTGTGTCAAAAAGATAAGAACCTATTGTGTGTGCCCCCCCATTTTTTTCAGTTCTATATTTTTTTTTCAAATCCCTTTGGTAGAAAGTTAGCTAAGACCATGTATGAGGTCCCATTAATTTTTCTTAATTTTTGGTTGAATGTATAATTTTTATTAATTTTCAAAGTGCACATATCCCGAAAATGAAATATTTATGTGTGCACCCCCATAACTTTGAGAAAAAGTTTTTTTAGTTTATTTTTTGAGTGCGTGTAGAATGGAGTTTAGAAAAACCCACTCTTTTTTAATTTGGATGAAAAAATCATAAATTGTGCACCAAAATGTATGCATAGGTTTTTGCAAGAAAACAAGGCACTAGTAAAAGAAAATATGGATGAAAGCCTTAAACTAATAAGATTTTATAAAGAATTATATCGTCATCAAGGTAAAACCAAGCTTGACATCGTAGTAGAATTTATTTTTGAATATTATGTTTTAATGCACAAGATATTGGGGTGCACACATGAAATTTTGATTTTTTTTTGTCAAACACGGTAGAAATTGTCCAAACCTTTGGTTTGGTAATCCAAGGCAAATCCAAGCCTATGGATTGGGAATTTCAAACCTAAAAGCTGAAACGCGAGCGCTTATAACACGCTATGCGTTATAACATGCTCATGTTTCAAAGTGTTATGGGGTATATGTGTTTGTGGCATGCTTTTATGTACAAAAGTAAATGTTTAGGCTCAGGGGATCAGGGTTTAGGGTTTATGGTTGAGGGTTTTGGGTTTTGGGTTTAGGATTTAGGTTTTAGGATTTAGGGTTTAGTGTTTAGGGTTTATGGCTCAGGGTTTAGGGTTTAGGGCTCTAGGTTTAAGGTTTACGATTTAGGGTTTAGGGTTTAGGGCACATGATTTAGGGTTTAGGGTTTAAGGTTAAGGGTTTAGGATTTAGGGTTTAAGGGTTAGGGTTTAGGGCTCAGGGTTTAACAATACCTTTCCAGTGCAGCTCCCCTCTTGAGGATCATATTCATATTCAATGTATCATCGTCAAAGAGGGAAGCTCCTATCAAATTGGTTATTCAGTATGACGTGGAAGATGAGTAAAGCAAATGAAAGTTGGAGAATTATATTTCATTGGTAATTAGTACTAAGTATTAACAAGACTAATATGGCTTCCGACTACTCGACTAGGAGGCCATGACAATATTAGGACCATATTTCCTAGTCTCATGCCTAGAACCATCATTGAGTCTGTTTGTGCAAAATAAACATAGCAATAGGGGTATGGCTAAGAACACAAAGGAGTTATCAATCGCCTAGTAAATCTTTCTTGTTTAGTTCGAATAGAGTCAATTGGCCTATGGCTTAGTGACCTTCCATTCATTGATAATTCCTTCTATGATAAACCCATGGATGCTTTCAAAAGTTCCTTCAAAAAGATAGGGGTAGTCATCAAGCCTAATGAAGGTTGTGATGTGATGTGTCAAAACTATATATTCACAAGAACCTCTTCTTCCTTGAAAGTCCCTGGTTTGTCTTAGTAATGATGTCTCTTGTATCCAAGGATCGAGGACTACTAGGGTCTGTGGTAGAATTGGACATTCAAGAATCATTGAGCGTCTGAATTAGAATGTCATTGCATCTAGAAAAATATTCTTAAATGTTGAAGTAATGCGTCTTGGAAAATAAAATTAAACCTCAGAAATCCTATCAAATTTCTAGTCTAAGTCATGTTCCGAATTTTGTAGAAGGTATTAACAAAAAAAAAAAGAAAAAAATTAACTAGAATTACTTATGAAATGCATTCCTTTGCTTCGAGCTTATCTTTATAAATGCAATCCGGCTTTCCAAGTTCTCCATATTTGCCAAATTTGGGGCGAATTGACATTCTGGACCTCTGAAGGCGTGAAGAAAATGGTGAGTTCATTTCCTCCAACAACCCTTAACCCAAAGCCCTAAACCCTAAACCCTAAACTGTGAACCCTAAACCCTGAGCCCTAAACCCTAAACACTAAAACCTAAACCCTAATTACCAAACTTTGAGCCCTAAACCTTGAGACCTATACCCTAAACACTCAACCTTAAGCCCTAAGCCCTAAACCTTAAACCCTAAACCTTGAACCCTAAACCTGAGCCCTAAATCCTAAACCATAAACCCTAAACCCTGAACCTTAAACCCTAAACCCTAAATTTTAAACCTTGAACACTAAAAATACTTGTTGGAAAGACTTCTAAAAAATATACTAATGAGAATGATTGAAATTGGTACAAAAATTTTGAAGGAGGGAAATTTCAGATATCCAAGAAAAATTTGGTACAACCCTTTTCTAAGCAACCCCTTCCTACGCAGAAGCTTGCACAAAGAAATGTTACCCAATAGAGTTATCTTCTTTTTCACATCGCATGGGAACTATTTCACTCACTGTAATGTTTTGTGTCTTACCCATTCTTATTAGTATTGATAGAGAGTATTCAACTAAAAAGGGTTCATCTGCTTCGTAGGCATAACATTCAAAGAGAGTCATCACAATTTGATGCCTTTCATCTATTGATATTTTGAAGGAGGGAAATGCCAGATATCCAAGATTAATTTGGTACAAAGAAATGTTACCCAATACAGCTATCTCCTTTTTTCTATAGCTTGTGAAATATTTAGAGCTCCAAGAGTGTTATAAATAGCGCAATTATATGCAAAAGATCAAGAAACATTCAATAGTGCAAGTATATGTGGGGAGAAACATGTTTGGCAGAGATGTGTAATATATAAGGTTTGTTGATCCTTATAGTGTAGAAGATCACAATAGCTTTTCACTTTGTAATCACTATTGTAGATTGAAGATCAAGTGCAGAAGATCAATACCATTAGAGTGTTTGTTCCCTAAACACTGAACCCTAAATCCTAAACCCTAACCCCTGAGCCCTAAACCCTAAATCATGGACCCTAAACCTTGAACCCTAAAACCTAAACCTTAAACCCTAGGCTCTAAACCCTAAACCAAACCCTAAACCCTAAACATTAATCCCTTAACCCTAAACCCTAAACCTAAACCTTAAACCCTAGGCTCTAAACCCTAAGCCCTAGGCTCTAAACCCTAAAGCGTAAACCCTAAAGCCCCAATTATTGAGCCCTTAACCCTAAATGATCGAAAATAATCAGATTATTACGACACGATCTCGGACCCTTATAGGCTTTAATTAGTTGCCGATAATTTACTCCTTTTAAGTAACCAATTTAAAATAAATGCAAGACAATAATGACAATTGCACAAAGATTGATTACGGAGTTCGGCAATTGCCTACATCTCCGGGTTCATGGTCGAACCGTTCCACTAGTCAAAACTTGTAAGTTACAATAGTACTTTCACAAGAAAACCTAATGGAATTTTACTTGCCTATCAAGATACACGGACCTTCGGACGACAAGGGTGAAAAATAGCACCCGACTTCCACCTTCTCGCGTACTGATCTCCTTCGGTGTGATCGGCCTTCCCGCCGCAAACAATGCGAAGCTAACACTCCGGTCAACAATCCAGGATTTGCAAGTAATTGGTGTGGCTCAATGGGCCTATTGGGTAGTTTACATTTCACTCCCAATCACAAATATTCCATCTAATATTGCCTAAAATAATAGGCCAATAAACAATACTGTAATGACACATCCCGCAAATAAACTTAACAAATAATAAGCTCGGGTTGTGTGTCCACAACAAGCTTAACAAATAATAAGCTCGTGTTGTGTGTTGCTTGGGGTGTCCCACCGTTCCGTGCTCTAGCAATGAGCTTCTCCATTGCACCGGTGTGTGTCCATTACAATAGAATGGGTTCCCTATTTATACAAAAATAAGGCCCTTAAAAATGCATTAAAATTATCCTAAGGCTAATAATAGCCTCATCCCGTAGCATGTGTAATGGGATTAAATCGGATTGCATGTTTTAATGGGTTAAACCCAAGTTTATGCACTTTGCATTTGTTAAGGGATGAAAATCCCATAAGGAGCGGCATAAGGATAAGGTCCCACATAGTCCATTTTTTGGCGGTGGGGGATAATGCCCAAAAACTTTGTAAATAGCCTTTCCACGCATATAAGGTGGTCAAAGACCACGTTGAGCATAACCGCCCCCTACCACCACGTGGATTGGGTACCACGCATGTCATTAAACTCTGCTCCCCACCACCGCCTTCCTCCTCCACGTGGAAATTTGGCGGTTAGTAGAGTTTAATACTTATGTATCAACATTAGATTTAATACTAATATATACACATTAATATAGTGGCATTTGGAAAGTGGCCTTACCAAGTAATATAATTTCGACCCATACAATGTGGCCTAGAATAAATTAACTCGGTAATTAGCATATATTCCACTTGTCGTCTCCCGATAGGAAAATCGAGCGAATTCGACGAGTGTTGGCAAGCCACGTGTCACAGTGCGATTGGTCCAATATTGACCAGTTGACCATAGTTGACTTTCCCGTTGTCTGAACTTTGACCAAACATATCTAGAGCTCCCGATGTCCGTTTGTCACATTCTCACAGTCGTTGGAAAGCTCTCGAGATGATCTTCTACACTGACACCATTTAGGGATGTTTAGGGAACTTTTGAAAATGATCCCTGATCACACCTCCCCACTGAGAAAAGCTTTTTGTCCCAAAAAGCTTCCATACTATCCTGAATCTGAAAAACTCTGCTGCCACCTTAGAAGTGCTGTTGTAGTAGACCCTTGGGTCTTCTCCTCTGCAACCTTCTCACTTGACAACTCGCTCCGATCCTGGGACTTGTGGGTTATGGGCCACGATGCTTCCACTGACGCCACTCTAATATCCGAAGAAGACCTCCACGCCTCCGCTTTATGGTGCTAAGTTTCTGAATGAAACCTCAGCGCTCATACGTGCGGTGCTAAGCTTCTTGATATCGACAACAAGGATCTTCTTTACTCTATAACACGGCTCGGCTCCGAGTTGATTCCGCATAATCCAAACTGGTTTGAAGGAACTCCATGTTACGTAGAGCTTTGATTGATCCGATGTCGATGATGGACAATGCCTTGTCCCTTTATAGACCTCAACGCCTCCAATGCATGATGCTAAGCCTCTTTCAAGACCTCGAGCCTCCGATGCATGATGCTAAGTCTCTATAGACCTCAACGCCTCCGATGCATGATGCTAAGCCTCTTTCAAGACCTCGAGCCTCCGATGCACGATGTTAAGTTTCTATAGACCTCAATGCCTCTTATGCATGATGCTAAGCCTTTTTCAAGACCTCGAGCCTCCGATGCACGATGCTAAATCTATTGTAGACCTCAACACCTCCGATGCATGATGCGTTTAAGCCTTTTTCAAGATTTCGAGCCTCTAATGCATGATGCTAAGTCTGTTGATCAGCTACCATTCGGATGTGTGGTCGCAATGCCTTGACACCGAATGACATTCCGAGCTGATCCTTTTGAGCTCCTCTTGTTAACATACTAATATCAAGTACCATTATGCTGCACGGTCACAATGCCTCTACACAGAATGAAGTTCGACCCGACGTCAATGCCAACGGTGATTCAGCCTACCATTCATTGCACGCACGGTCACAATGCCTCTACAGAATGAAGTTCGAGTTGATCTCTGCGAACTCTATTGTATGCACAAATGGCGAGATCAATCTCAGAGCTTTATATGAGTCAAATCTTGTATCCAAGCTGTGTAATGTGTACTCACGGCTGATTAGGAGATATATTTGGAGCATTAATCAAATTTTCTAAGTAAGAAAATCCACTGAGTATTGTAAACCTTTCTCTCAGCATTTTCTCACAATATCTGATCTCCAAACTTAATACTGCATACGATTCCTCAATCTGAATTATGCAATATATAATTGAAAAATTGTTGACTTACCCATTTGAAAGGACTTTCACTTTCAGGTATTACCTAGTCCTGGGTTGACTTGTCAACTGGTGGTGACGTAGAAACCTCTTCTGCCTTTGCAATAGGCCTCCATTCCATCTTTGGCTTGCCATTACTCACGATGGCGAGATGGATGTAGTTTCGGCAATTTTCACACCGATGCCCATTCCTCGCGGCAATGAGCACAAAAATTCCTCTTAATCTCCTTCTTCTGGGATGAGGAACTTTTTTGCCATTTCTCGACTCTGCATGACGAGATTGGTCTTTCTCCACTGCATTGCAATGTGGATTGACTTCATTTGTCTCCTCCCTGCCAGAACAATGACTAAACAAGGAAAATATACTGCATTTTATGGTGTTAGCAAAATCACCAAAATAATTGCCCTCCGGGGGTCTTACTAATGCAAGTATAACAGAGTACAAACATTGCCCAAAATTGGGTCTTTAACTAATGTGCCATGTCTGGTTAGATGTATACAAACGTTGCCCTCAAAGGGGTCTTACCAATACATTCTACCTTACACATTAGTTTTCTAGTTTTATCTGTATATGAGATACAATGGATTCATCCAAATAGAAATGCGAGAAAATTACTTGAGTATGTTAACTGTCTCTCAATCTATCCCACAATTTGGAAATCCGAGATACAAGCCAATGCCATCCTGTCAAAGCAACTCAACCTATCTCTTGATTAACTCCTTTCGATACCAACTTGCTTCAAGATTAGTAAGTTTGCAGAGTGTCGATTACCACTACGATACCAAACATGATCCAAAAATAATCAGATTATTACGACCTGATCTCGGACTCTTATAGGCTTTAATTATTTGCCGATAATTTACTCCTTTTAAGTACCCAATTTAAAATAAATGCAAGACATTAAAGACAATTGCACAAAGATTGATTACGGAGTTCGGCATTGCCTACGTCTTCGGGTTCATGGTCGAACCATTCCACTAGTCAAAACTTGTAAGTTACAATAGTACTTTCACAAGAAAACCTAATGGAATTTTACTTGCTTATCGGTACACTGTTCTTGGACAAGGGTGAAAAATAGCACCCGACTTCCACTTTCTGCATACAATCTCCTTGCCGTGGATCGGCCTTCCGTGATGAACAATGCGAAGCTAGCACTCCGATTCGACAATCCGGATTTGCAAGTAATTGGTGTGGCTCAATGGGCCTATTGGGTAGTTTACATTTCACTCCCAATCACAAATATTCCATCTAATATTGCCTAAAATAATAGGCCAATAGACAATACTTTTCGACACATCATAAATAAACTTAACAAATAATAAGCTCGGGATGTGTGTCCCCACAACAAGCTTAACAAATAATAAGCTCGTGTTGTGTGTGTATTGTCCACACGTTCCGTGCTCTAGCAATGAGCTTCTCCATTGCACCGGTGTGTGTCCATTACAATAGAATGGGTTCCCTATTTATACAAAAATAGGGCCCTTAAAAAAATGCATTAAAAAAATTATCCTAAGGCTAATAATAGCCTCATCTATAAATTAGCATGTGTAATGGGATTAAATCGGATTGCATGTTTTAATGGGTTAGAACCCAAGTTTGGCGCTTGCATTTGTTAAGGGATGAAAATCCCATAAGGAGCGGCATAAGGATAAGGTCCCACATTTTTGGCGGTGGGGATAATGCCCAAGGCAGTAAATAGCCTTTCCACGCATATAAGGTGGTCAAAGACCACGTTGGAGCATAACCGCCCCCCTACCACCACGTGGATTTGGTACCACGCATGCCATTAAACCTGCTCCCCACCACCGCTTCACTCCTCCTCCACGTGGAAATTTGGCGGTTAGTAGAGTTTAATACTTATGTATCAACATTAGATTTAATACTAATGTATACACATTAATATAGTGGCATTTGAAAAGCGGCCTTACCAAGTAATTATAATTTCGACCCATACAATGTGGCCTAGAATAAATTAACTCGGTAATTAGCATATATTCCACTTGTCGTCTCCCGATAGGCAAATCGAGCGAAGTCGGCGAGTGTTGGCAAGCCATGTGTCCACAGTGCGATTCGGTCAATATTGACCAATTGACCAGAGTTGACTTTCCCATTGCCTAAACTTTGACCAAACATATCTAGAGCTCCCGATGTCCGTTTGTCGCGTTCTCACATTCGTTGGAAAGCTCTCGAGATGATCTTCGCACTGACACCATTTAGGGATGTTTGGGAACTTTCGAAATGATCCCCTAATCACTAAACCATCAACACTAAACACTAAACCTAAACACTCAACCCTTAACCATGCAACATTACCAACAAAGGAGTTCGTATTGGTATTATGGTTGGATGAGGGTCGACTCTCGAGGATCATATTCATATTCGGTGTATTGTCGTCGAAGAGGGAAACTCCCATGTCAAATTAGTTATTCAGATGACGTGGAAGATGAGAAAAGCAAATGAAATATGGAGAATTATATTTCATGGGTAATTAGTACTAAGTATCAACAAGACTAATATGGCTTCCGACTACTCGACTAGGAGGGCATGACAATGTTAGGACCATATTTCCTAGTCTCATGCCTAGAACCATCATTGAGTCTGCTTGTACAAAATAAGCATAACAACATGGGAATGGCTAAGAACACACAGGGGTTATCAATCACCTAGTAAATATTTATTGTTTAGTTCGAGTGGGGAGTCACCGCCTATGGCTTAGTTAGCCGGCCTATGGCTTAATGACCTTCTATTCATTGATAATTCCTTCTATGATAAACCCATGGATGTTTTCAAAAGTGCCTTCAAAATAATAGGGGTAGTCATCAATCGAGTGAAGGGTGATGTGATTTCCAAACAACTTGAAATGCAAATAAATTTAGAGGTCATAACACGAATTTACAAATACCTCTATCGTTATAAATGGAAGCCAAATAACGGTGTCTCCCCCATATTCAAAGATCGAGGACTATTGGGGTGCAGCGTGTCGTGAGTTGGACATTCGGGAATCATTGAGTGTTTGAATGAGAATGTCGTTGCATATGGAGAAACATTCTCAAACATTGGATTAATGCATCTTGGAAAATAAAATTGAACCTCAGAAATCCTCTCAAATTGTCAATCTAGGTCATGTTCCTAGTCCTGTTTCTATTTCGAGTTCTAGTTCTGGTTGTGGTCATCAAATATGGAAGTTTCAGAAAGGAATCCACACTTGAATAATTATTCCCATTTAGATTGTTGGAAATGCTAATGGTAGTGGTAGTGCCTATGGAATTCGGTTGGTGGAAGGTGGGGTTGTGCCCTTGTTGGTTTTTTCTCATGGCGTCATTGGTAGCCTTTCTAGTATTATCGGAGAGAACTCCCCATGCTTGTGTGATAAGTTTAAAAGCTCCCTCAGCTCCTGGGAACTTGTTTTTATCAGGATGCAATAACAAGGCTAGTTTTAGCGGTATTAATAGAAAAAAGAAAATAATTTTGATTGGAATTACTTACGAAATGCATTCCTTTGCACTTCGAGCTTATCTTTATAAATGCAATTCGGCTTTCCAAGTTCTCCATATTTGCCAAATTTGGGTCGAATTGACATTCTAGACCTCTAAAAGCGTGAAGAAAATGGCGAGTTCATTTCCCCAACCTTTCTTGAAGCGAATTTAAACAAAATGAAATTTGGAATTTGGAGGTGGCACGTGGTAGACACTGATTGTCCTACCACATATTTACTTATTGATGATTAATTGTTATTAGTTGGATTTATTTGCCATTATTATGATAAGTGGGTTTTTGAGATTACCAATCATTGTCAAGTTTATTCATGAGAATACAATTATTATTGTGGCACGGTTGATGCAACTCCTTAAAGCCTCCCATAATTACAAATACCTCTCCTACGAAACCCCATACAAGTGGATATATGTTAACCAAACTTGTCATACCTCCTTGAGATTGAGAAGGGTGTTTAGGGATGCTTTTAGCTTGCTTGAAGAGTTTGCAGTGTAGACAAACCAAGAAGTGACCAATGAACCTTGCTCTTGTGCAATGTAAGGGCAATTTTGGTAAAGGCAAGTGAGAGGAGTCTTTGGATGAATGTTGAGCAACTAGATGAGTGAAATAGGTGGTTTAGTTGTCTAAGAACATGATGGAATCCTAAAACTCCTACAAATATCAATAACCAATCCAAAAGGCCCCAAAACCTAAACAATGCCTATATTCTTTCAAAACTAGATATCGATTGTATAATTTAAACCCTAAAAGCTTGAGGTTGAAAAGTGAAATCCAAAAAAATACCTATGTACCGGCCAAATTAGAATCTGAAAAAACTATCTTCTAAACCACTTGACCAGATGGAGTTGTGAGACTAGTTCCATAAGGTGCGAGTGACAGCAATACGTA
>CM031241.1:167949444-168139444 GCA_018340775.1 Taxus wallichiana var. yunnanensis
TCAAACTAGTATTCAAAGTCAGATTAAGAAACTAGAGATTTTAGAGTATACAGAGCTTGAAATAATCAAGATGGTGGTCACAACTCTGCGAGTTTCCAAAATCCAAGCCAACAAAGGAAACACAAGAATGTAAATGTCACGAGGCTCGGAAGGCCGAGTGTATAGAAGTCTTGAGCTCCAATCATCAATAGCAACCAACAACTCACACAGGACACTGAAAATAGAAAGAAACAGAGCTTCATAACGACCATGAAGGCCATACAAAGAGTATCACAGACCGAGCTCCAAAAGAACAACAATGGCGTAAAAAAAATTGTCGGGCTTCACCTACATAAAATCCAAATGAAATGATGTTTAGACCCAAGCTTCCTTTTACCTCCCAATCCCAAGTATGGGCTAAGTTCCAACTCAACCACGGTTCGATAATCAACTATCACAAATCAATGACAAAGATCAAATGGCTGAGGATCATCCTCAAAATTTGAATTAAATCACCATGATCAAATTTCCACACGAACTACATTAATTGCCAGTTCAAAACCCTAATCATAGTCAAGGATCAATGGCATCGAATACAAAAGGTACAAAATCAACTACCCAAGATCACACCGTATATCAATGCAAACTCAACTTGAGTTAGGTCTCCACCAACAAAATGCATAGAGGGGTGAGTCACCGTGGGAAGGGGCCAGCCCACATCACCAAACAAATAATCATTTCCATCACTTTCAAAGTCTAAAACTATAGTCCATCCAAAACAAACAAAGCCGACCAAATCATACCAATAATGATCACTCAAAAGGTAGGTTTAAACCTTATTCACCAAGAATTATCCAAATTACAAAGGCCAAAAGTTATACAATACATGTATATAACAAAGGTGGCAGACTATAGTATGGCATACACAAAGTTCAAAAGGTGGTCAAATAAAATGGTCGACCTTTGTATTTTCTAAGTCCACCAAGGTGGCCAAACCAAGTAGATTGGAGGTGGTCCCCACTTCAAGGAGGTAATTGGCAGTATGTCACTATTGTGACCTTTTGGAGCCAAAGGAGATGTCAACATTAAAATATGTACACATGGTAGGTGGCCCCACATTGAGTGTTTGCTTTGCAAATATTGCAAATATTTTGATTTATTTACTCACAGGCAGAGAGTTGTATTTTTGCATGCTTCACAAGAAGACAGAACAGAGAAGAGACAAAGTTGCATGTCATGGAGAGAGACTTGCCTAGTAAGCAATTTTATTTTTGGCAAAATTATTCACCTAACTTTATTAAAAATAGAACAATCAACTTCAGTTGACTGAGATGTAATCAAAGGCTATTAATGCCTCTTGTACTAGTTTGTATTATTTTATCCCTTTATTTATTATTAAATAAAGGATAAAATTAGGATGCATGGGTGAGTACAACCTTAGTCTATTTTTAGGAAGGGTGGGAAAATTTATTTTGCTATATATTGTGTGCCTTTGCAAAGCACAAGGGATTCTTTTGGAGGACTTTTGGATATATGAGTACTGAAGCAATTTTTGCCAGTTTTTCCCTCTGAGTGTGAAGTATTTTCTACCTTTCCAAGTTATTTTGCAGTCTTGTGTATGTTATATTAATCTTGTGAATGCAAATTCCCTGATCAACCACCTTACCCTACTACAAATTTAGTCTTTCTACTTAATTTTAATGTGCATGTTAACTTATTAGTATTGTTGTGATTCTCCCTCAGTATAATCAAGTGTTTTTGCCCTTAGATATTCTTGCAGAAAAAACTATTGGTTCGTGCATCAAGAATCCTTCACAAATCAGTTGTGCATATACTCAGTCAAATCCCTCATACAAATTTGGTGTATCACCTTAGTTTTAATCATTTTTACAGTCATCTTTTACTCTCAAACTCCCAAAAAGTAGTTTAGGATACACCAATAAGGAACCGGCCTTGATACTGAGACTCACCTCAAAATAGGTATACCCACAGACCTGAGGTGTTTCCATTGTATCTACGAAAGAGAGAGATCATTTGTGTAAGCTTAGAAAACTCTACAACCATCTCTCTACAAGGTGCACTTTCGAGAGATAACAGTTTTTGGCACACCCGGTGGGACAACGAATCAGATCTGCATGTGAGTTTCAGATCTACAATAGATCTACAACAAATTAAAAGTCACTTTCGGGAGCAAACTGCAGCTAATTTATTCTAAAGATTTTATGATCTTTTGGCGACTCCATAAAGCTGATTTCAGACCAGTATTGCAGCATGTTCCATGCCTAAAGTGACTACAAGATCATCGGTAAGAGGAATTCCTTCTGAATTTGTTTCTTTACCTTTGAATTCTACTAGAAGGAGAAGAGTTGGTAATACTTTACCTTATAATAGACCTGGTTTTGGTAACCCTCCTCCTAATATTCCTTCACCACGTATCAATTTCTCTATTAATATCCCAGTTTTTCAAATGGCTATCCAACCACCTAGGAATTTTGTGCCTTTACTAATGGCAGCCCATTAGTAATTCCCAGTTTATCATGATATTCCTAATGCTGCCATGAAAATTTTTCCATCATTCACGGGTGAAAATCAGGTTACACCAACTAAACATATCAAAGATGTTGTAGCCCTATGTGTAGTCCATAATATCACTCATGAAGACGTGGCTTTAAGACTTTTAGCTGCATCTTTTAAAGGGCAAGCCTTGCAATGGTATAGAAACCTAGAAATTGGTAGCATAAGAACTTGGGATGACTTAGGTGAAAAATTGCTGAAATAGTTCCAGGATAATTCAGATCATTTGTCTCTCATCAAACAATTATCTACTATTAAAAGAGCTCCCAATGAATTTATGTCTAGTTTCAATATCTGTTTTGCCAGAACTTGGGAGAGAATTCAACAAGTGTCAAGCCTCAAGCTGATCATGCTTTCCTTTATTATCTTAGAGCATTAAACAATGATATCTCAACTATGATTCAATCAATGGGTGGAGAGACACTCCCAACAGCTTATGATATTGCTATCCAAGCTGAAAATAGCCTTATTCAAGATGGAAAATTGGTGCCAAGGCCATCAATGCCTTTTTAGATTTAGCACCTATTCCTCAGCCTATTACAATCATAGAGCCCATTTTGTAGCTCCATCAGATGATGTATTCAAAGCTTTGCAGACTATGGGAAATAAATTGACTTCAATTGAGAACAAAATTGCATTACCTAATAGACCCTACCAGCTCCTTATCAGCCCTACCAACAGAATCAACAAAATAGGCAGCCCTATCAACAAAATCAAAATTATAGGTAGCCTTACCAACAAAGGTAGTTTGACCCAAAGGCTCCTAGTTCCTCTAACACTTTAGTTCTAGTTAATATGGTTACAAAAGAGTGGTGTCAACCTTGCAATCAACCTCATTCAACTACAACTTGCCCAAATGCTTTTCTGAATCTGAATCTTGTTGCACAACCTCAATCAAAACATTGTTTATGCCTCAAATGGAGGGTGGGCAGCAAGCAAGAAACTCATGTTCAAAAAGCACCTGAATAGAATTTAGTCAGTTTTAATGAGGAGGATTTCATTACAGTCACTACTAGGGCTCAAGGGAGGGCTACTAAAATCAAAAGCAACAAAATAGGCCTATCCTACCTACATCACTGACAAGACAACATCTACAGCTCCAAAGTCAACTAACAACCCTGTTGTTCCTCAAAAATCAGCAAGTGTCCTAGTTGATAAAGGTCATCAAAGACAGCTACAACCTGATCCAAGAAGACTATTTATACCTCAGATATCCAAGGCAACTGAAGCTAGAATCAGTTTTTGCTAAGGCCTACTCTAAAATAGTTGATTATCTCTAAGACAATTGCTTCTTTTAACATTGTTGATGTAATGAAAAAGCATAATGTTAACATCTCAATGTGGGATGCTCTAAGTATTCCTAGGACAACAAGATTTACTTTCTCATGAACTAGCTAAGTTACAAATTTCTTCAAATACAACAAAAAAGGAAGTTCAGAAGATAGACATGGTCCTTGGAATGTTTGAGCAAGACCATATTAAAGAAGTTAAGTGGATGGTTCAAAGTTCTAAATGCTCATGACATCAAGAAACCACCACCATTTTATTTATCACTGATTATTGGAGAACATTTAGTTCATAATTGCATGGTGGATAGTGGTGCAAGTAGCACAGTTATGCCAAAAGTGATTGCAGAAAAATTAGGCTTGCAGTATGAGCCTACAGAAAGGAGTGTCTTACAACTTGATGGAACTACAACTAATACGGTTGGTATAATAAAAAATTTAGAGGTAACGTTACATGCTTGCCCAAATGTTTCTATTCTTGTAAGATGTTACTATTGTGGATCTACCTCCATACTTTTCCTTGTGCTTATCTAGAGATTTCACAGTAAAAATAGGAGGTTATCTCTCTTCGGATTGGTCCTTCTTATTTTTACTACACGTTATGGAACTAAGGTTACTATCAATTTAGAACCATTGGCTAGATTCCATATTGAGCCTCATTCTCCAAATGCAGTAGCTAATTACTCAACTTTAGAGCAATCTGATTTTGATGATGTAGCTCAGTTTTAACATTAGATGGTGTTTCTAACATGTTTATGGATGAAAAGATAGTTGAAGAACATGCCCATGATCCTTTTAAAGAAGTTGAAGAACATATTTTTGGTGTGTATTGTATGCATGAAGAAAATACACCACTTCCCTTGCTGTCCAAAATAGAAAATTCAGCAGAAGGGATTTGGAAGCTTCATTTTGATGGAGCTAAGAACAAGAAAGGATAGGAGTAGGTTTGATGCTCACTTCCCCAAAAAAGCGAAAGGTATTTCTCAGCTTTGAGTCTCCAATTTACATGCACTTGTAATGTAGCTGAATACGAAGCATTAATTCATGGCTTACTTTGGGCCAGAAAGAAAGGTATCAACACATTACAAATCTTTGGTGATTCTGAGTTAGTTATCAATCAAGTAAAAAACTTCAATGTTTGTAAGAATCCACTAATGAAGTCTTACAGACATAGAGTTTCAGACTTAATGGAAGATTTCAATGCTATTAATATTCAGTCTATTCCTAGAGCTGAAAACAAGCATGCAGATAGACTTGCAGCAGTTGGTGCTAGTTTTGAAGTGCTGGAACAGATGGAAAACAACAAAATTCAGCCTCATATTAAGCTAATTGTCAGGCCTTCTATACCTGATAATGAATCAAATTGGCAAGTTTTTTGAAAGTGATGATCAAATCTATAGGTTTTTACAAAGAAGAAGCTGAATTTTCTACAGTTAATCAAGATAAGTTACAACATTTATATGGTGATCAGATTGTTCAACTAAAGACAAATAAATTACCTCGAGGTCTTGTCACTTTGGAAGACATCTTCAGTACTGATGATCAGTTAAGAAAAGATAAAACTAAGATGTCAACACATGCTGATAACTATGAAGAGATTTCAATTGATGAAGGGAAAAATTTACTTCTTGGAAAGGTATGTTCCTTAACCGAAAAAGTCATTTATTAATCTTTGCAAAGAGTTTAAGGATGTTTTTGCTTGGAAATACCAAGATCTAAAAGGATTTGATCCTAGTCTAGCACAACATACAATCGAGTTACATCCAAATGCTAAGCCTATAAGATAGAAACAAAGGCCTGTAAATCCAAAAATAGAACCTCTGATGAGGAAAGAATTATCTAAATTGATTGAATCAGGTATTATCTTTCCAGTTAAGCATTCAAGTTGGGTAGCCAATCTTGTTCCTGTTAGGAAGAAGAATGGTGAAATCAGATTATGTGTAGATTTCAGAGATCTTAATAAAGCTTCATTAAAAGATCATTACCCACTCCCGAATATGGATCATATTTTGAGAATAGTCTCAGGTTCAGATAGACTATCTCTTCTAGATGGTTACAGTGGCTATAATCATATTTTAGTCCGAGAAGAAGATAGATACAAAACAACTTTTACCACCAAGTGGGGTACTTATGCTTACAAAAGAATGCCTTTTGGTCTTTCAAATGCCGGTGCAACGTTTCAACGTGCAATGGACATGGATTTTCAGAGCTTATTAAATAAATGCATCCTTGTTTATTTAGATGATGTTACCATATTTCAAAAATTCTAAAGAACATCTAATGCATTTAAGGAAACTTTTCAACTATGCAGGCAATTTGGAATATCTTTGAATCCCAAGAAGTCTATCTTTTCAATACATCAAGGTAAATTACTTGGTCATATTGTTTCTAAGAAAGGTTTAGCAATTGATCCTTTCAGAATCGAAGCTATATCACAACTATCATTGCCTCATCATAAGAAGGCATTACAGAGTTTTCTTGGAAAAATCAACTTTGTTAGAAGATTTGTTCCAGATTTTGCATTGGTTAAACCATTAACAACTATGTTAAAGAAAGAGAAAAATTTCTCTTGACCAAAGAAGGAGAGAAGGTTTTGAAGCAATCAAAATAGCTATCTCTCAGGCTCCTACTCTTGCAAATCCAAATTTTGATAAAGATTTTACAATGTATGCACTTGCAGGAGCTGAAACAATCTCAACTATTTTAACTCAGTTAATGATGAGAATATTGAGCAACCAATTGCTTTCTTTGGATAGAGTTTGCATGATTATGAAACAAGGTACACATTTCTTGAAAAACAAGTACTTTCAGTGTCTAGAGGACTAAATAATTTCAAGTATATGCTTTCGAACAATAAAATCCATGTTCTTGTTTCTCATCCAAGTGTGAAAGCATTTCTTTAAATAAGAATTAAATGAGAAAAGAGCAAACTAGTAGGTATAAAAGGTTATGGAATATGATGTTGATATCCAGTTGCTAAGATAGTTTGAGGTAAAGGTTTATGTGAACATCTAATTGCTGATATGGAAAAACAACAAGCTATAGAACCCAAAGATTCAAAACAACATGCTGAAATTACGTATCAGCAATCAAATATCATGGTCCAACCAGAAAATCAACAACCTGAACTTGCTCGAGAGATCCAAGAATCAAGGTGGATGACTGATTTGGTTAACTACTTACAACGCATGGCACTATCCGGAAGGTATGGATAAGAATAAATGAAGATATTTCAGATTACAAGCTATTCCTTATCTTTTCATTGATGGTGTGTTGTTCAAAAGGGATATAAATGGGATCTTGTTGTGATGTGTTGATTATGATAAAATTCAGAAAATATTATCAGAATTCCATGAAGGACCTGTAGAGGTCACTTCTCAACACTACTACAGCCTTAAAAATTATGAAAGTAGGTTACTATTGGCCTAGCATATTCAAAGACTATTTTGAATGGATTAGAAAGTGTAAGAAATGTGCTTTCTTTGTTGGAAAAGAACGTCTTGCTTCGCTTTTTCACAACCTATTTCAGCTGATCAACCTTTTATGTAGTGGGGTCTTGATTTTATTGGCATGATAAACCCACCTTCATCACAAGGACATAAGTGGATCTTAACTACTACATGATTATTTTACATGATGGACTAAAGCAATAGCCTTGAAAGATGCTAATGAAGCTTCGATACTATCCTTTTATGAAGGAATAGTTTACAGATTTGGTGTTCCAACAACTATCATATCAGATAATGCTTTAGCATTCCTTGGTGCAAAGATAACAGATTGGGCTATCAACCATGGAATATATCTAAGTTCTTCATCTAATTATTACCCACAAGGTAATGGCTTAGCTGAAAGTACTAACAAGAATCTATTAAGAATCATCAGAAGAACACTCAAGGATAATCAAAGAGCTTGGCATCTGATGTTGAATTCCACACTTTGGGCTGACAGAGTGACTCCTAAAAGATCAGTTGGTAATTCACCATACAAACTTGTGTATGGAAAAGAAGCAAGAATGCCTATTTCAGTTGAGTTACCCACATTAGATTTGTTGCATCAAATGGAGCTACTTGAGAATGAACCATTGCAGGTTCATTATGCAGAGTTAATGGAATTACAAGAGCTAAGAGATCAAGCTCATTTAAATATGGAAAAGAATCAGAAACAAATCAAGAAGACTTTTGACAAGAAATCCAAATTCAGAGTCTTCAATGAAGGAGATATTGTGTTAAAGTGGGATGCTGATCGTGCAAAGCCAGGAAGACACTCAAAGTTTGATACACTCTGAGTGGTCCTTACATGATTTCAGCTTACAAGGAACACAATGCTTTTCAGCTTTTGAAGTTGAATGGAGAGGAACTTCCCATTCCTGTGAATGGTATGTTTCTCAAACATTGTTATTGAAAATCTTACAGTGATTGTTAGAGTAGGATTTCCTTCAATAAGTGTAGTTTCTACACATTGCTTCATTTTTCAATTCAATAAGTGCATTCATGCACGTGATCTGGTTTACTAGATCCTTTCCCATTTTTTTTTTTTTGGAAAGGTTGGACTTTTCAGAAAAGGAAAATTTTGTTACATGTTTGGACTCCATGCCCAATGGACAAGAGCAAGGCACTGTATATAAGCTAGCAGGCAGCTTTCCCACAGGATCGCTAGAAATGTTGACAATTTTTGCACTTGTGCAAAAATGGGCAACTCAAAACTTTGTTACGATGGATAGCATTGGTGAAGTATACCTAAGCTAGGGGAGATCACATCATATTATGTCATTATTGCTGATTTATTTAAAAGATTACATGAAATCTATAACTATGTGTGTTGTTACAAATGTAACAGATCACATAGTCTACAATTTCATGACCATCCTCAGCAAAAGAACACAAGCCCCGAAGGACAGTTGTGTTGTCTTGATGAGGACATCCAATTGCAGAGTAGGTGAAGTGTAAAGTTTTGGAACAACAAACATAAGTGCAGATCACAAAAAATCAGAGTTCATTACTATGATGTTACAAGTTCTATTCAATGTTCTTTCCTTCATGATTAAGACATTCAATTATGTTACTGAGTTGTTTAGTTCATTATACAATCCATACAAAAAGTAGAAATGCAGAAAGAGATATACAACTCATTTACAAAATTCAATGCTTTATTCACAAGGAGAGTCAAATGTTTCCCACACAAGCCATGGGATGTAACTAAAAGTAAAATACAACTACTGAAAAGAAAGATACACATGCATGAAAGAGAAAGCAAAGGAGTATGAGTGAACCCATCATTGCCTTGGGGTATATTCTTCTTCATTGTAGATCTTCATCTCCATCTTTTGCTTTCTCCTTCATCTCATTATGGCATTGTACCTTGAAAAGAAAAAAAAGGAAACCATCAATAAAGAGCTCAGGGATAAACCATATTCCTACACTATCCTACTTCATGCATATGAATCTTCCCCTAAGCAGAGATGTATTCTACTTGAAGGACAAACTACATGCATGCTTTATTCACTCACTCAAAAAGAAAAAGTGAAAAGAAAGAAAAAAAACATGGACATAAGAGAGGCCAAAAAGCCTAAATATTTCCTAACTATTTTCCTAAGTGTGCAGTAATTGGTTGCGAGCTAAAGAGAGAAATAAATAAGTCATAAGTACATGCTAAGAAGAAGGAAGAGTGTAACTCAAAGTTCAAAACATTCTACAAATGGAAGAAGTTAGAGCTCAAGAAGAGAGAATGGAAGATAGAAGTACATTTTTCAGTTTGCAAAGAAGAGGGAGAATCAGATTTCAAGAAGCTGAAGCTAAAAGTAAAAAGGATTAATATTGAAACAGGAGAGAGAGAAGATTCTGGAAAATTTTGATAGGCTTCACCATGTAAAATGGACATTTACAACTTTTCATCATGTTGTTTCAATTACTACATGCTTTAAAAAAAGAACTATGCAAATCAAATAAGTGATACAAAGGCAAAAAAACATTCATGATCAAGATAAATAGCTAACATGTTTTCAAGTTTTCAATTGCTATATCGAAATTCAAACATGAAGAAAGATTGTTACTTTATACAAATACGAATCGTAAACATATAACTATTATTTCTGAAAATGCATTAAAGAAAAGATTCTCAAAATAAATTTTGCAAGATTTATAGCATTTATAAAATCAACATTTCATTTTTCAAAGATACATATAAGAGTTGTAATGAAAGGAAATATAGTATATAAATGTACTCCAAGAAATCTTTATAACTTAAATAGTAAGAGAATTGAAATTCCAAGATAATCTTACAAATTTCATCTATTCTAAGTTGCAAAAAATGGGAATTGTATTTAACATAAAAAAGCTATCAAGTATTAAGGATTCAAAAAACATTATGAGTATCTCTTATAAAGAATCATCTTACAAAATTAAAGAATGTAATAAAAAAAAATGTGAAGTTTTGGAGTTTCTAAGAACAAAGGTAATGATAAAAATGGATACCTATCCTAAAATGCCCAAACATATGCTCTCAAAAGCATGGAATCAAAACCACATCTCAAAAAAAAGACAAAATTACAAACTTCCTACCATTTTCCTCATCAAGCAAGCTCAAAAAGAGATAAAAATGATTGATAAAAAAATTACTTAGTTTGCATGAAATAGAAAGCTTGAGATCCATATTATGGCTGAACGAAAGCTTGAGAATACACTCACCTTCCTTAAGATCTAATAAACGAAGACACATATTAAAAAGCTATTTCAAGCTTGGATACCAAATCATTACCGGTCAAAAATGTAGAGAAAATAAGAATTTGAATAAGAATTAGTGCCAATAAAGCCAAACCAACTGAGATAGATCTGGCTCAAACCAGTATTCAAAGTCACTTACCTTATTTTGATGAGTTCAAAGGTCAAAACCAATCATGACCATGGCCGAATCCTCGAAGTTTAAAAACCTAAGCATCAAAATGATGCTATGTATTAATAGTCAATGACGAACCAAGCTCAAGAGAAATAACTATAGTGGTCACAAGATCACAAAAAAGAAAAAAAACAAAGAAAATCAAGAGATTCACTTCAAACAATGGTGGATGATTAAGAAAAAACAAAGTTTTTAGAGTATTCAAAGCTTGAAATAATCAAGATGGCGGTCATGAAAAATGAATTAACATGAGAGTTTCCAAAATCCAAGACCAAAAAGGAAAAAAATGAATGTAAATGTCATGAGCTCAAGGCCGAGTGTAATCCTGTCAAACACCAAGTCATCAAAGCTGGCCAAAACTCACACTCTGGACTGAAAATAAAAAACTCATGATTCAAAAATGACCATGAAGGCCATAAAAGAATATCAAAAATGGCCGAGCTCTAGAAGAACAACAATGGCATAAAATTTACTGTGGCTTCATTACATACCAAAAATCCAAATGAAATGATGTTTGGACCCAAGCTTCCTTTTACCTCCCAATCCCAATATGGGCTAAGTCAACTCAACCAACAAGGTTCTATAATCAACTATCACAAATCAATGAAAAATATCAAATGGTGGAGGATCATCATCTCAAAATTTGAATCAAATCACCATGATCAAATTTCCACTCGACTACATTAATTTACAATTCAAAACCCTAATCATAAGATCAAGGATCAATTACATCAAATACAAAAGGTACATCAATCAACTTAGTTCTCCCAAGATCACATCGGATATCAACGTAAAAGCTCAACCTGAGTTAGGTCTCCACCATCAAAATGCATAGAGGGGTGAGTCACCGTGGGAAGGGGCCAGCCATGTCACCAACAAATAATCATTTCATCACTTTCAAAAGTCTAAAAGTCATAGTCCATCCAAAACAAACAAAGCTAACCAAATCATACCAATAATGATCACTCAAAAGGTAGGTTTAAACCTTATTCACCAAGAATTATCCAAATTAAATGATTTAAATCAAAGGCCGAAAAGTTATATAATACATGTATTTATAACAAAGGTGGAAAACTATAGTATGTCATGTACATAAATTAAAAAGGTGGTGAAATAAAATTTTCAAACCATGGTCATGGTCTTTGTATTTCCTAAATCCACAAGGTGGCCAAACCAAGGAGAATGGAGGTGGTCCCCACTTCAAGAGGTAATTGGCAATGTCACTATTGTGACCTTTTGGAGCCAAAGGAGATGTCAAAGATCAAAAGGTGTAGACATGGCATATACATTAAGTGTTTTCTTTGCAAATATTAGCAAATATTTTGATTTATTTACTCACAGGCAGAGAGTTTTTTTTGCATGCTTCACAAGAAGACAAAATAGAGAAGAGACAAAGTTGCATGTCATGGAGAGAGACTTGCCTAGCAAGCAATTTTATTTTTGGCAAAATTATTCACCCAGCTTTATTAAAAATAGAACAGTCAACTTCAGTTGACTGAGATGTAATCAAAGGCTATTAATGCCTCTTTGTACTAGTTTGTATTATTTTATCCTTTATTTATTATTAAATAAAGGATAAAATTAGGATGCATGGGTGAGTACAAGCCTTAGTCTATTTTTAGGAAGGGTGGGAAAATTTATTTTGCTATATATTGTGTGCCTTTACAAAGCACAAGGGGATTCTTTTGAGGACTTTTGGATATATGAGTACTAAAGCAAATTTTTCTAGTTTTTCCTCTCGAGTGTGAAGTATTTTCTACCTTTCCAAGTTATTTTGTAGTCTTGTGTATGTTATATTAATCTTGTGAATGCAAATTCCCTGATCAACCACCTTACCCTGCTGCAAATTTCAGTCCTTTCTACTTAATTTTAATGTGCATGTTAACTTATTAGTACTATTGTGATTCTCCCTCAGTATAATCAAGTGTTTTTCCCTTAGATATTCTACAAAAAAACTATTGGTTCATGCATCAAGAATCCTTCACAAATCAGTTGTGCATATACTCAGTCAAATCCCTCATACAAATTTGGTGTATCACCTTAGTTTTAATCATTTTCATCTTTTACTCTCAAACTCCCAAAAGTAGTTTAGGATACACCAATAAGGAACCCTTATACCGAGACTCTCAAATAGGTATACCCACATACTCCGAGGTGTTTCCATCATCTACGAAAGAGAGAGATAATTTGTGCAAGCTTAGAAAACTGCGGCCATCTCTTTAGGGTGCACTTTCGAGAGATAACAATCCCATACCCTACTCTTGTAGTTTTGAGGCGGTCATTTTTAACGCATTAAGTCCTCGACTTAATTGGCAACCGGTTCATTGTCACCGAATACTTGCAAGTTCTTAATTCCCAACTTCCTTTCCCAATGAAGATCTTGGACTAATGCCTCATATTCAACAGTGTTATTTGAGTAAGTTAACTAGAATCTGAAGGCTGAATAATATCTCATACCTCTGGGGGACACAATCATGGCTCCTCCTCTCCAGCTCCTTGTCTACTCCTTGAGCCATCAATGAACAATTTGCATACCTCATTGTCATCTTTGTATTCTGGCTTGATTAGGTTAGGAAGAGGCTGATTCTCTTCATGTAGGAAGTAGACACCTAGCTCGATTCCTCCATCTCATTATAGGGGTTGAAAGCATGTTTTTGTTAGCCCACTCATCTAGGGTCAAGTCAGGGATACTTCCCACCTTGGTATCTGTTTCATTAGTGTTTAGGAGGTCTTATTGATCAAAAGCTGAGCAGTTGGCATTGATTGGGCTAGGCACATAAGATTCAATATGATAATCAACAATAGGTTTAGATCTGATTGTGGCCTTCACTCCATACCTTGTCCTAAAGAGCATATGTGACAATCGGTAGACAGGTAGCCTCCAATTTTTGTGATGAAGTCTCTCCGGGCGAGACAAAGCAAAATGTGGTGGCAAGTCTATGATTGACACGTTTTACAAAATAGTCACATTAGGGCAAGAGTTAGATTCATATCCTTGATGATTCCCACAATAGTCATTGTTGTCCCATCTAATTAGACTACTCCTCTAGAGATGAACTCATATTGGAGACCCAACTAATCAGTATTTGTTTGGGCATCACGAACTATTGGCCCCGAAAATCTATCATAGAATTATGCACTAATTTGTCTCCAATAATCAATGAGACATAGAAGGGAGGAGGTCTTAGGTTTTTACCTTGTTCTCCATGTTTTCTCCTGGTGAACCACGTTGACAAGCACTTTCTCTTGCTGGTTAGGGGGTGATTTGAAATTGACCAATTTGGCATGGCAGTTTGTAATAGATCCCTCTACCCTAGAATGGCTAGTGACTCCCATAGTGAAATGTTCACACTTGTCCTTTTCATATGCTCAATAATATTGAATGTGTTGTCCTTTTGTTGCCCCTTCCCAAACACATTTCTTTCTTGTACATGGGTTGTTACAACCAGTGCCTAACTAGGTTTGGAAGGTGGCTTGGATTGGTTCTATATGTTTGGAGTTACACTTAGAACACCAGGACCTTGTGGAGTGATGGAAGATTGAGGGTCACCTAAATTTAGTGGCCGGACCCTCTCCAATACTTCTCTTTTTGGACCGTGTATTGGCAGCTACACTTTGAGAAGGGAATTGATTCATCCCACATAAGTCTTCGGCCTGCCATTTGACAAGCATAGTCTCATTTGGGGGCTCCTTGTTGTTGATCTTCCTCTTGGCCAGGTTCTTGTGGCACCATATTGGTTTGCACCATCAAGACCTGATTTAGAGCACCATTAAAGCATGTTGATTGGTTGTGTGGTTGACTACATGGAAAACACCAATCATATTCATGTGCCATATTGTTCTATGTTGGGACCAATGCTCTTGACGTTGAAGTTGTGTTAGGATCATATGGCTTGAAAGGTCTAGCAGCTTGGGGTTGTCCTTGGTTCTGGCTCTGGTTTATGATCTAAGGTGGTGGCCTATTCTGCTGATATTGGGGTCTAGCTTGATATTGAGCCTAGGGCTGGTATGGCCTGAACTTTGAGCTTGTTGTCTTTTGATGGTCACTAGCTCATTCCCAAAGTTCTGAAGTTGCTTCATCACTGCTTCCTAAAACTCTTTAGAGGTATTAGATGATGAAGTGGAAGCTTTAGTTGAGCTTTGACTCCTGGGGGTGGGTATAGGAGCTAATGTAGGCACTTGTCTAGTATTTGGGATTCCTAACTTAGGGTACATAGGCATAGATGGCCTAGGAATGATTTTCCAGCTTGAATCAAATGGTTCTCAGCCCCTATGGAGAGGCTATAGGCTGCAGGTAATGTAGTGCCCCCATTGACTAAATCATCAGAGAAATATCATAATTTAAATCCCTAAGAAAGTATAAGAAGGCACCTTCATTAGTGGGATTTACTATTGTTGGAATCCTATCCCAGGTCTGCTAGAATATGAGGTTGAAGTCTGTCAGCTACTCATTTGGGGCTCTCTTGATTGTTGTTAGTTGCTCCAACAAAGACAAGTTATCACCTTTTTCCCCAAACTGATTGTGAAGGGTCATGCACAACTGGTTCTAGTTCTGGATAGAGCCACTTCAAGACTCCTGAACCATTATGAAGCTTTCCCTTTGAATGAAGAGGTGAGCAACTTGACTGTAATGTCCATCTCATGGATCTCATGGATTATATAAACATTTGCAATATCTTGGACATGGTCACCAAGAGAAGTTTGATTTTCCCCAGTGAAATGTGGGATGCTCTTTAATGTTGCAATCGGAACTAGGTTTTGTGTAATCAAGGTGAGTGGACTACTGCCGTGAAGTTGACATATGGATTTTGTTGTGCCATTCTGATTGGCCTAAGAATCCTTGCAGACTGAAAGAAAGGCCTTGTAGGTGGAGGTGTTGACAAGGTTCTTGGTGGAGATGGAGACCTATGAATTCTTCTTCCTCTCCTTTATCTGCCTAGGGATAGATGCAAGTATTCAAATATATCTTCTTTCCTTACTCTAGACCGGGTTTTCTCATGAATCTCCCAAGCTTGGGCTGCTGAAACCAGTAGATTTATTTCTTTTGGAGTCGCCAGATGTATAATTTTAAGGCTTCTTAAAAGCCAAAATCATAACAAGTGTACATCAATCCCTATTGTAATAAGATGGATACTTCTTAGTCCCACCTGGCATGACAAAACTATTAACGTGAAATTACAGCACCCCCAAATGAGTTCTATAGGTCTAATTTTCTAAGGCGAGTCATTTGGCGTGATTGTCTAACATTGAACTTTCCCAGGTGTGGACCTTACAAAATGGGAAAGCTCTCCAGATTAAAGGTTGGTTCCTTATTCCTCTATTCAGGTGCATACGTAGAAACTTGCAGAGGATATGTTCTTAATCCTAATCTAAACTTTACCAAGGAGACAGGGATAGAAGGAATACGAAATTAAAACAAAGCTAAACTACGAGGTGATGCACCAAAGGAATGATGAACACTTATTTTGCTAATAGACACAAACCAACAAAATGCATATAATAAACAAGCACAAATAGCCAAATATATAATGGGAGACCAAATGAAAGCAAAAGAGACAAGAAAGGATCTAAAATCAATCATAGACGTGTTTTATTGCTCCGTAGATTGATACAATCCATTACAAAGTAGCCAAGAGGCAAAAACGTAATGCATTTTTGATGGAAGGCTTGAACCCCACAAATCCCTTTGCTAAAAGGAGAAGGGAGCCTGCAAAAACAAAGAATGTCCAACCCTTTACAATGAATCATGCCCCCATTTATAGATTCAATTCAAAGAAGAAAGAGAGAGAGAGAGAGGTGGGAAAAGTAGGTTGAAACTCAACCACCGTTGTTAATGCCTCTGATGAAATCTCTCCCCAAATCCATCTTTACTACATCAATCCTTAGTTTGGCACCTTGAAGGAAGAGGAAACGGTGAAACAGATCAAATCTGATCTAGTTGTTGAGGCAAGAAGATCCTGCATTAAAAGCCCAAAGACGTTTCCTCCATTTCTCTTTACCTAACCTCCTCAAAATTAAAGTTTCAGACCCATGGCATGGGTGAGGCCGAGATCTTTCCAACGGCATCACATTTGCAATATTTCAAGCCCTAAGTCGAAATATATTCCCCTTCAAAATTTGTATCGGGTCCGTATAGGAGGGTGGGAAAACAACTTGAAAAATGGGTCCCCTTTTGATATGGGACATGTGGCAGCCAAAATGGAACAAAAATTGGGCCTATGGGTCCGCAGTTTATCTTTCACCCCTTTCTTCCAATTCTCACGCTTTGGCTTTGACTCGGGACCAAATGCTTTGAGTTTTCCTTGGGTGGATTTGGAGCCATTTTGTAACTTTTACCCCTTTTGAGATAACAAGGCGAAGAACCAACCTTTTCCCCGATAGTCCTCTTTCCCTTTATACTTAGCCAATTTTGAAGCCTTTTATGTTAACCTTTTGACTTTTTTCCTCTTATGTGGGATCATGGTCGATCCAATATTTGGCATAGGGGAGAAATATGGATAACAAGAAGAACATGGAAGATTAAGATCCTCTAACCTTGGTTCAGAGGGTTGTTGTGAGATGTAGGCTATTGTCCTTGGATGTTCTCCTCGTGGCGGTAGAATCATGTGCTTGGAAGGTGGATGATGGAGGAGAAAATGATGTGATCTCCTTAGGATCCTCTCCATTAAGACAATCCTCCAAGTTAGACAGATAATATGCCTCCTCATTTTCTGCTACGTGTGTTCGACCTCCTCCATGGTGTCCTTCGGATCTATAATTTTATCACCATGGTTCCCCTCATCTTCAAACATGAAGTTTGAAAGCTCAAACTCTTCTTTGACATTAGAGTTTGAAGGGGATGAAGTGGGAGGAAGAACTAAAGGTTCTTTTGTGGCTTGCTCTACACTTGTTGCCTCTGAAACCGTATGGTTCTCCTCCAGAACTACGCCCTCTGGAGCTAACTGATTTTCATCTAGAATAGGCACCCGTATGATTTCCTCTTCCCAATCAGAGTCATATGAGTCACGCCATTCTTCAACTATCCTACAATCATTAAACATGATGACGTTGGCTAGGGAAGGCACATTGGTAGGGGTTATTCATTTATGGTACAACTAGGTAGAGGGGACTTGGAAGAAAATGGGAGGATGGACGCAGAAGGGATGGAAGGTGTGTTAGATTTTTGAGCCTCCATTCCTTCCACCCACTCTATAATCTGGGGAAACATCTCAGTGATGAGGTGCAGCTTGTGTTGGGTGCTAAACTAGCCTAGTCAATGCCGACCCATGGACAAGGGGCCTTGTAGCCAACTTCAGCTGCATTATGGAGCACTTGACTTTGAGTTACATCATGTCCATCTCCATATTTTGCACCTACCTCTCAAAATCAGCTTCAGCCAAGGAGTTTCCACCATCATCTGCATAAACTTGTTCTTCATAAACATTTTGGTTAGAAAAAGGGGTTGTATGCATTTTCGGGATAATGGGGCTTATAAACTGATTTGGAGGTAGATTTTGAAACTGTGGGGATGGAGGGAAATAGTTTTGTTGCTGCAAATGAGAATTCCATGGCGGGAAAGAAGTAATGATTGCACAACTTCATGGGATGGAAGAAGATGAAGGAGATGGAATAAATAATGGGTGTAAATCAATGGGAAGAAGGTTTGTAACTCGGAGGATGGGTTAATGACCAATGGAGTCACCGGATGTGCTTGAAAGTGCCTCCAAAGTTAGAAATATTCATGAAGAGCACATCAAACCTGATGAAGTGAAGTGGTAAGGTGCTTGGACTTGTCCCACCAAGCGTGCCAAAATTGTTGATGTAAAATCACAACACCCCCCGAATGGTCTTATATCTGTGTGGGGCATCTGATGTGACTGCACAACATGGGACCATCTCTCAAGCTGTGGGACTTGTGAACTTGAGATGGCCCTCTAGAGAAAGCTGGATTCTTCTTCCTAAACTACCTACCATAAGCTACTATAGTGTAGGAAAACTATCTAATCCTAATCTAACCTCCCAAGGAGATAGGGAGAAAGAGAAAAATGCATGGAAACAGAACCTACACTAAAGCGGTGATACACCAGAAAAGGAAAGGGGTGGCTGGTCACAATCTCAGCTGCCTGAAATGGAGAGAGGTGAGAAAAGGAGAGGGTGGAAAAGATGCACCACAAACCAGAGATGAAGTTCACATGGAACACCACTTCAACCCATTAAACACAACTCCCAAAACCTGTAATAGACATCGAAGTATGCATAGTATACCCTGCAATGATGAGAGGAAAGAAGAGACAATAAAATAAGGAAGGATGGACAAGATGCATCACAAAACAAATTTTATTTCTCCAGAGTTCACACAATACATCATTAGTGGGCAAGAGGCAAGAAAATGCCATTATAGAGCCAAGAGAGGAGGCTTAGACTCCACATTCTACCCTAAGGAAGAAAGAGAGGGGGGAGAGAGAAAATATGACCAACCTTTTGAAATATGCCCCTCCTTTACAATATATAGAAGAAAGAGAGAAGGAGAGAGGGAAGAATTCAAATCCTACTTCAACCACCCCAAGATATGCATTGAATTCACCTACTCCAACCACCCCAGAAGCATTGAAATTCACCTGCAACAATGATGGGTTCCCTGATAGAGTCCATGCCTTCATGTGTTGTTCCTTCTTGGGAAAGAAGGAGGTCTTTCCTTCATTATGGCGGTAGGTGAGAGACTTGACAACCTTGAAATGGTGGATTGAAACATGATGGTGGTGGGTGAGAAGCCAACACCGAGAGCTTTCCAAAACATCCCTTCTCACCCAAATCAGAGAACCTAGTTGAAATTTATGACCGTCTGAAGGTGCTTTCGGTTTGGGGGCTATTCACACAAATCCACGTGGTGACCCCACACATCTTAAGGTTTCAGCCCCTTCCTTTCACTCTTGGAGTTGTTCCGAACTACACGTGGTGGATTACGTGGGCCTGCTTGTTTCCTTTGTGTTCTTCTGAATCCATTCCATTTGGCGAAGGCCATATGTCGACCCTAGACATGTGGAGGCTTCACGCTCATTTGGAAAATGCCCCCTTTGATTTTTCCTTTGAAGTTACACCAAGCTGACATGTGGAGGATTTTACTAACCCTTCTATACTTAGTCAATTCAATAGTCGGCTATGCCCCTTCTTTGACTCTAACCACGTGGTGAGCTGCGCACACTTGGAGACCCGCTCTTGATTCTTCCTTTGAATTCGTTCTGAAGAGACATGTGGAGGCTCTTGCTAAAGCTTGGAATTTTCAACGGTTGGCTTTCTGTCTCCTTTTCGAACCTAGGACACGTGGAGGGATGGCACTAGTTCAGGATCTATCTTTGGACCATGCCTTTGAAGTTGGGTCGATGAGGCATGTGGAAGCTTCACACTCATTTGGGGTCTACTTCCAGATTTTAACTTTGAAGTTGTCTGGATGAGGCACGTGTTTTGATACTACCCCTTGGTCCCCCCCGAAGGTGCATCGTTGAGTCACGTGGCACCTTACGAGGTTCTACAACTTTTCAACTCTTGCACTGATGAGACCCTTTCTAGACCCTAGACACATGGAGGGTTAGCGCATATTTGGAGACCACGTCTAGATTTTGCCTTTGAATTTACGCGAACGAGGCACGTGGAGGCTTCGCTGCTGACCCTATGATACTTAGGTGATTAGGGCCTCTGCCTTTCTCAGACCCTAGACACGTGGAGGCTCCACGCTCTCTTGGAGACCTGATTTTGGATTTACCTTTGAAGTTGTGCTGAAGAGACACGTGGCATCTTCCGCTAGGCTCTCTTATAATTAGCCAATTTAGGGCCTCGAGTGAACACTACCTTTCTCCATTTTTCTCATGTGTGCTCTGATCTCCTTTGATGTCGTTGGCCTCCTTCATTGACCACCGTGCCCCTTCATTGTTGGATTTGGAATGTGGGCTCGCATGACTGAACCGGCCCTTCCGATTTTCTTCTATGCGGGGTCGTGTTTGATCAATTTTTCTAGGGGGCAAAATTGGGATAACAATAACATTACCAAAACAAGGAGGATCCTTTTTATGAATAAAAACATTACATTTTATAGAGGGGAGGGGATAAAAATATGCTAGAGAGATGCTCGAACTTTCTAAACCTTAGTAAAACCTTCCAAATTTCCTCCATTAGGTAACCCCCATGCCTCATAATGGTTCATACATTTAGAGTTTCCTTTCCTTGCAATAAAACTCTAGATATTTTCTATGGATGAGAATCCACTTATAGATCAATGGATGCCCATGAAATCTGGAAGATGGATGGAGACGATGTTGCCAAATTTCCAATTTTGTTACATAGATCACTATTCCTCATCATTTTGGTTGGGCATGGGAGGAATATGCTATTTTGGAAGAATTTAGAAGGATCACAAGGCAGGGGAGGATAAAATAATCATCTTACGACAAAAATGACATCTTCTAACTTTTGAAAGTGACATAAAATGTCCCTAAAATCCTCAACTTTAATTTCCCAAAATACTTTATCATTCATTGTAATGTTTTCTTATTTCAAATGCCTTTCCAAGACGCTCTTGATGAATCAAATAAGAGGCAAAAAGGATCTCCACAACAAAATATATCATCAAAAAACTAGAACCGACCACCCATAAAAATATATTTTGTTCCGTAGATTACATGATGATCTACCTTTTTCTCGAGTGTTTTGCTTGTTTTCTTGTTCCACATATTTGGATGTTGATTTGCTTGTTTTGTTGTTGATCTCATTATTATGCGGATTTTGAATGTTTTACATCCTTATAATACTTACACAAACTATGGGAAACACATGGAACACTAATTTAGTGTTGCGCGACTTCTGGCCTTAAGTTTTGATTAACTTAATTTCCTTATTTTATAGCTCTATGGCGGCATGTCCTCTCATGTATCACGGCTTTTGCTAAGAAGAACCCAAGTTTTGTTTCATGACATTCTTACACACTCTTTAGAACATTAACTCCACAAAAAATCCTCCTAATTTGTGATCTCTAATACCTTTGTTCCGTAGACTAGGAGAATCCATGGAACACTAACATATCTCCATTTAATCTGCAGTTAGGTTAGGTGAATCTGCGAATACTGATTTCTAGATTTCGAGGAACACTAATTTCCAATATTCCGTATCTTTCAAAAAAAAATTTACCTAACTCCAAAAATTATATTTGTAAGTTGTTAAAATAGCTTGGGGGTTATTTTGGACAAGAGAAAGTAAATATATAATAAATAAATTTCCCCATCTAAAAATAATAAGTGTGATCACAATAGTAATAATGATCGACGGATCCATGTGAGTCTAAAAATATATGATCCACGTAAGTATCCCATGTAATTATTTTATGCTCCACATTGGAGTTTGAGATATAATCCATGTAATAAAACCTTATTATATCATACCTGTCTCATTTTGCGGTGGTATGAGATATAACATACCATGAAATCCTTTGGGAATCTCAAGCCCTAATAAAAAAAGTTACCATGGGACCCAAAAGCGGCTAATATGCTCCTAAATTCAGGCTCTCTTAAAGATAGTATTTGAAATCCTTTGGGAATCAAGCTAAAGTTCAATCAATGAATGTATTTACGTAGGTATTCATAAACAAATGACCCCTTTATATGCAATGTATAATCGAGTGTAAGCATGAATTAAAATGTGCCGCAAAGAGGAAAACATAACCCATGTGATCATAGGAACAATTTGCTAATAATGTAAAATATACAATCAAAGATGTACTAAAGTACAAGGCCCTTTATGGAAAAGACATGGTTAATGTAAATAGAAGAATAAAATACCCTTGCATAGAAATGGAATGATTTTTAAAAGTATCATAGTAGTATCCACCGCTATGTGAATTCTATAATAAAGTAAATTTTTATTTCAAAATGATTAGATTGAGTCCTCGTGTACCAATTTCTTAAAATTCCCTTAAAATGTACTCAAAGTGCAAAACAACCAAGGTACTAAGCGTGATAAAAGGAAAGGAAAAATAAGAAGATAAATATTTAATAAACATTAATTAAATAGATAATAAATTATGTTAACCAATAGGCATTCATCACAAATATATTGTTTTATTTCTCATTATGATAAAATTCTTTAACTAGCAATTGTACATGAAATGTACAATGGAAACACTAAAGGGGGTCAATTGAAAGATTTAAATTAGAGGGAGAAAAATAGTGGGAGCACAAGAGTGGTGAAGAAGAAGGGTTTTGAGGGTGGAGAAGTGCGAAGGTGGAAAAAATGTAATGTAGAAACAATGTGAAACTCAACCTTCCAACAACATAGTATATGTGCACAACTTTATATTAGTGATCTCACTCGACTATTCACGTGAGCTTAAAATGTCCAAAATAAAAAAATGGGGGAATTAGAATAGGTTTATGGTTCAAAACCCAGCCATGATTCTTTCTTCTTGTAGAATATTACAACTTTCCTTTTTAGTTGTGAGCTCTAGTAAATACAGGAAATAATTGATGTACAAAAAACCATGAATAATAGAGCTCGTACATCGACATATCATATGATCGACAAGTAGAATATAGATGTCGATTAAAGTTGAAAATTCAAGGTTTTTTTATTGTATGACATTAATTTTTTTGAGATACTTGATGAGGACATGAATGGAAAGTTAGAAATGAACATGTGGGAAGTAAATAATTGTGGATTCAACATGATAAAGAAAAAAACAACATAAAATAACTTTAAATGGAAATTTGAAACCCATATGTTCATTCCCAACATGTAACAAAGAGATGATGGTTAAGATTTGTAGAAGATATGATGGTCAAGATTCGATAAAGAGTTGATGGCATGTGCCAAGGCATGTCTGGTGGCAACAACATAGTGACATAAAATTGGGGTTATTATATTTTATTTTCAGTGTCAATGGTTTCAAGTGGGAAGTGTTTAATTTGTTAGATAAAGCAAAGATATGAATTGAATTATGGAAATAAAATGGTAGGAAATAAGTACCTGCATATCCCACACTGTGGCCTAGAATGTTCCTACCCAAATATTTTTAGCTATTTACTGCTCCGCTTTATTGTCTCAAACTCACTTGCATTATTCACATGAGTGCAATTTGTTTTAAGGGACCAAAAAAGAGGAAAATCCATTAGGAAAAAGGTACAAAACCCAACAACACCTCTTTTTCCTTGTAAACCTTTGTAAGCCCCCTCCCGGATGTATGAGAGAAATGATCTATTTGTCATACTTTATATTTTTTATTTTATTATTTTGGCTTCAAGGTTGTCAAGTTGGACAAAATTTAATTTGGTAGATAAAACCAGTATATGAATGGAAATTTGGACATTAAATGATGGAGATTACATACTTGCATGTGTCATACCTATTCCATAGAATAAATTGTTCCAATGCAAAGAATATGTGTTATATGCATTCCACTTTATATTGTGGCTCTCATTCACACTAATCACATGAGTGCAACTGCCAAGTAGATTTTATCTTCCAATCAAGCTTCGGTATATTTTTATTTCATGGCATCAAGGTTTTGATTGGACATTTTTCAATTTGAAAGATAATACGCGCCATGAATAGACCATTGGAAATCAAAGATATGAATTAAATAAATGCATGTCCCACATCCATTCCATGGATCATATTTTTCTCACTCAAACAATATCTACTATTTTTTCTCTATTTAAGCATTTCAATGCCACAAAGAGGGGGGAATGTGAAACTCGAAAAGTATCGGGATTTGAAATGTAATATGAATGCTTGAGTCTTGTAGATATTAGTAGTTGTTGTATCGAGTTGAAAGCTCAAGTAATTCTAGGAAAATAGGTTGTGTGTGAAAAACCGTTGATTAATGAGGCTTTTGTTAGAGTAGGTATTTACCCTGAGCTCACGTTCACCTAGGTACTTTATTTACCTTTATTGTATTTATCCTCACCCACTTATGTGTGTGGATATTTCTTTTATCATATTTAGATATTAGGAGATATTATCTAGTTGTTAGGTATAGTTCTTTCCTTGATCTATGGTATTGACTAGATCCTTGATGTCTAGTTCTCTCCTAAATATATGGTCTTGACTAGTTCTTTGATGACTAGTTATTTCCTTGATTTATGGCTTGATCTACAACCTTGACTGGTTCTTAGATAATTATTCCTTGCCTATTTAAGGAAGGCCCATTCTCAATGTATTGCATTGAGTTCCATAATAATATATGATATTGCTGCTCATTTGTTTGCAAAGGTTTTATGTAAAGCTATAAGCATTAAAATCCTTAGCCCTTGGTCATATGAGGGCTTAAAGCTTGTGATTCCTACTAGTAGGTGCTTAACTTCAGCCCCTTTAATTTTATTTGTGTGGTGAAGGCAACAACAATTTATTTTGCTTTTAGTGGCAACTAAAATAAATAACAGAGCAAACTATTAAAAAGCTTGTAACTTTTGATCGGTAACTCAGTTTTGAGTGTCATTTTTGTGAAAGTGCTTGTTTTTTCGTGCTCTTTCCATTGGAAATATTTATTTTGAGACTTGCACTATAATTATAAAGTGCCAAATATGGAGGAGTGTTGTAATCAATTATGGACGCAATTTCAGTTGAGCCCGACGTCCTAAATTTTTGGGAGTTGCAGTTTGTACCTATCATGGATTTTGAGAATGATATGCTTTTCTCTGAAGTGTGTGGACTTCAAGAGGATATTGTAAAATTTGTGGAAGAAAATAGATCACTCAAGAAGTGAAATTCTCTTCTACAATCACTCATTCATGATAAGGATACAATAAACACTCCCTACGAACAAACTTGGAGGCTACAACATCACCATCATATTATGGACAACCACAACCATGCTCCTAGTCCACTTGCAGCTATTGCTCCTCAACCCACCGACATTGATCTCGTCAGTCTTTGAGTTTTTCCCCATTCCTGCTCTTGATGCTCATACACCTATGAAGCTTGTTATTGCATGCTCTTCCACATTTGTTCCTATTACAATACTACATGTTGTGTATCCTATTTTTGCTTAAAATTTGCATGCATGGATTTTTGAGAAGCATACTACTCGCATTCGATTCTCTCGCATGCTCCGTTCTATGGGTCTCACTAGTGGAGTCATTGGCGGGACATTCACAAGGTATTGTTTCATTCACATGGTATTGTTTCCTCTATTCCACATGTTAAGTGGAATTCTCAATCATGACATTGGTTTTCGAGCAGATACTTCATACGGGATCACACATTGATATTCGAGCTCCTTTTTTTAACAATATGTTCACTCAACTCTTTCGCGAGGGGTATCTTGAGCAACACATGAGTTCTACATCTTCACTTAGGCTTGAGAAACTTGAGATTTTAGTTGTCAGACATGATCAACCTGACACACATTCTGATGTTCTTTTACATGCACCCATTGTGTATTTTACACCAAGTCATATGCAAGCATCTTCTTCATCCATCCATGTTGATTTGGGGTGGATATCTGATCACTCGTGGAGGCGACATAGGCATTCGTTGAGAGGACTCTATAGGCGTGGCTCCTCCACCATTCGGCCTCTTGCTCCACTTTCTATACCTTATGCATTGTGATGCTTCTTGTTTTGAGCATTTTTCTTTAACAGGTGTAGTATCTCTCTTGTTTGTTGAGAGATTTTGTATCTCGTATTTTTCGACACTTTTGGCATGTTGATAGTCTCTCTTATGGGGAACCCCGATTGAGCTATTTTTTGTGGAGCCCAGGTGTTAGTTTTTCAGTTGCTTCGAGAAGTAGTTGTTTTGACAACTCATATAGATTTGTAGCACTACTCCACCCATTCAACATCTTCTTCATCCATCCATGTATGGGAGGGTGTGGTGTTGATCTTGCTTCTTCGGGTTTTGTGTCCTTGCCTTGTTACCTTGGCTTTTCTTGGATCGTGACACTCTAGATTTTGTGTCCTTGCCTTGTTGCTTTGGTTATTATTCTTGGATTGTGGCACACCTATTTGTAGCACTTGATCGAATTATGTTTGGTGTTTTTTTTACACTTTTGACATCACTCCGATTGATAATCTCCTTGTATGGAGCTATTCTGGTGGAGCCCAGTGTCAGTTGTTTTTGAGTTTTGTGATCGAGCAGTGGATTCAGACCATAGTGCACACCAAACTTCTTCAGCATTGTACGAGTTTTTTGAGCCGAGCTTCTTGGGATGCCTTGGAGTGGGTCTTTACTCTCTTTACTTTGTTGTTACTGGTTTTGGGTACCTTGCGGTGTCCCTTTTTTTCCTAGTTATTGTACATGAGTACCTCATCAGGCCTAGTTGTCGGGACTCATACTGTGGACATGCCACATCTATTTTGGCCCCTAGCTTCACTTGAGGGGGGTGTTAGAGTAGGTATTTACCTTAGCTCATGTTCACCTAGGTACTTTATTTACCTTTATTGTATTTATCCTCACCCACTTATGTGTGTGGATATTTCTTTTATCTTATTTAGATATTAGGAGATATTATCTAGTTGTTAGGTATAGTTCTTTCCTTGATCTATGGTATTGACTAGATCCTTGATGTCTAGTTCTCTCCTAAATATATGGTCTTGACTAGTTCTTTGATGACTAGTTATTTCCTTGATTTATGGCTTGATCTACGACCTTGACTGGTTCTTAGATTGTTATTCCTTGCCTATTTAAGCAAGGCCCATTCTCAATGTATTGCATTGAGTTCCATAATAATATATGATATTCTTTACTCATTTGTTTGCAAAGGTTTTATGTAAAGCTATTCTGGAAAATTTCTTTCATCTTATTGATCGTGGTGTTTGATTAGCATCTATGTTCTTGGCTTGGTACGATCTAGTTATCGTTCCTTTCAACTTTCAAGTGAGTGGATATATTAGCAAAAGGTAGATTTTATTTTTCAATCAAGCTTGTTATTTTTTGTTTCATAGTACTAAGAATTATTATTGGAAAGCATTTAATTTGATAGGTAAGATGCGAAACATGAAGAGAAGATTAGAAATTAAAAGTGGAAACAAATACTTGCATGTCATGCACCTATTTGTCAAAACATATTATTCCCAAACAAATAATATATGTTACATGTTCTCAACCTAGTCGTCTCTCGAATGTCGTGCACATTATTCACGCCGGTCTGATAAAGAGTAAAGGGGAAACAAAAATGGCAATAATTCAATCGGGGCCAAGTTCAAAACCCAACCACACTGCTTGCCTCTTGTAGTACTTTGCAAGCATGATTTTCAATTTTAAGCTTGAGTAAATGTAAAATAATAAGCGATGCAAGACACGATCATTGATAATTGAGCCCCATCGGGAATGAACATTCAAACATGTGACATTGTGGTTATTAAAATTCTTTATTCGAGTGTAAACAAGCTCGATTTACACTTAGGCGAGGATGGACCACGTGGACACTTGTGATTAAATCCGTATGTGCATGACCACCAAGGAACAATTCACTAATAATGTAAAATATACAATCAAAGACGTACTAAAGTAAAATGCCCCTTATCGAAAAGACATTCTTAATATAAATAGAACAATAAAAGACCCTTGCATAGCATGCAATTATTGTTGAAAGTATCATAATAGTATCGGCACTATGGGCATTCTATAACAAAATAAAATTGTGAATTTGAAATGATTGGATTGAGTCCTCGTGTACCAATTTCCTAAAATACCCTTAAAATGTCCTCAAAGTGCAACATAACCAAGGTACTAAAAAAGGAAGAGTGATTAAAAGCAAATTAAATAGATAAATTTTTATTAATCGGAAAAAGATGAAGATCAATATTTTATAACCGCATTAATTAAATAGATAATTGTTAATTTTTGTATTAATCATTGATTCAATATATATTCATCATAAATATAGTTTAGTTTTATTTTGTCAATATGATAAAAGTCTTTAAATATCTTTATAAGTAGGTTTCATCAAAATATGTTTTTTATTTCTCAATATGAAAAAAATATCATCACAATCTTATAGAGATATAATATATTTTAAGACAATATATTGATGAAGGTGCACCATTTTTAATGGGAATGGAAGGGTTAGCGTGCAAGAATATATATACATATACGTACAAAGCATATAAAATAGACTAGGCGGGATCGATTGAATATACGTACAAAGCATAGAAAATAAACTAGGCGGGATAGATTGATCAGTTTTACTGTTTCTTGCACGCTAACCCCTTCCCATTCCCATTAAAAATGGTGCACCATCATCAATATATTGTCTTAAAATAGATTTTATCTCTATAAGATTGTGATGTTTTTCTTTAATGCTAGAAAAGATCCGCTGCAGAGAGGAGGCGACAAATACACATCGTAGTTATTGTTATCGACATTGTTTGCTAGTGAAAGCCAGTTGTGTTAGACAGCATGGATGAGTTCACACCGTCAATATGCATTAATGGAACATTTTTACCATATTTGTATTTAGCTAAACTTGTAATGTGCAGGATCCTGCCTAGGAACTAGTTTCTGGTTCCAGAAAATCTAATCCAATGGCTAACAGTGACAGAATAAAATTGGAAACAGAAAGGGAAAGCATTGCATTAGATGGGTCTGTTGATCTGCAAGGGAGACCTGTTTTGAGATCGAAGACAGGAGGAGTAAAGGCATGTTCATTTATAGTGGGTATGTATTCATCAAAGTATTATTTCTTGAGCTGGAACATATTTGGATGACATTTGTTTATTTGATGAATTTGGTCATTGTTGAGAATTTACAGGGTATGAGTTTTGTGAGAGGTTGGCTTTTGGTGGGATATGGGCTAATCTGGTGGTATATCTCACAAACAGTCTGCATGAAGGCACTGTTTCTGCATCAAGGAATGTCACCATTTGGACTGGTACAATGTGGAGTATGCCTATTCTTGGGGCATATATTGCTGATACGCATTGGGGTCGATACTGGACCTTCCTGGTTTTTTCCTCTATCTATATACTGGTAAATGCTGTCCCATAATTGTTTTTGTCTAATAATTGCAAATTGGATGAATAGCTTGCTTATTCCATCTGGTTGGGGATGTGGAGCCACATTTTTGTGAGGTCTAATATCTAAATATCATATTCTTATTGATCAAATGAGTGTTGAGCAAAAAAATTTATACACCAATTTTTCTAGAAATATAATCTATTATTTAATATCTTAGTTCAATTTTTTTAAGTAATATTATCTTAGATTTGTGTTAGAAATTCAAAATTGAAAAGTTGTCAAACTCTTGTGTCAATTTGTATTTTACAGTGTATTAAAAATGATACGTAACATAAACAATCCCGCAATACATTCTCAAATATAGGAGGTATGGTAGTAAATATTAAATAAGAGGACTAGGGATTGTGAGGTAAAGATCACATATATTTACAAGTTGAATCATTAACTTACTAATGAAAAATAATAATGCTAAAAAAAAAAATTGTTAGATAACCCATTCCTGAACATTTCAACCTTGCTGAAGAATTGTGATAAATAGTATAAAATATACCTTACTAAGTTGCAGCATCGAAGGAGTGGGTTTAGTCAAAAGTGACCATTTTGGATGCTAAGGTGTGAGGTAATTATATGTGCCCATGGGCCATATTAACTTAGATATTAAGCTCTAAACATTTTTTGGCCTCGTTGTTTGGGATTTGTATCTAATATCTGTAAAAGTTTATTTTGTGAGTCGAACAACTTTACCAATAGATAAAATTTTGATATTCTCAAAAATTTGATTTGTATTAATTTTGATCATACAGGCCATGGGACTTTTAACACTCTCTGTTTCTTTAACATCTTTGAGACCTCCTGCTTGCCCATCAGGCGAAGGATGCCACAAAGCATCCACACTTCAAATTGCAGTATTTTATCTAGCTTTATATCTTCTGGCCGTTGGCTCAGGTGGAATCAAACCAACTATATCTACTTTTGGCGCAGATCAATTTGATGAGTTTGACCCAAAAGAAAAATCCCAGAAAAACCACTTCTTCAACTGGTGGTTGTTCACCATATTCTTGGGAGCTCTGTTTGGCAAAACATTTCTGATTTATATTGAAGACAATGTGAGTTTTGGCGTGAGCTATGCAATCATCACAGCAGCACTCATCCTCTCCGGCATAGTCTTCTTGATTGGAACACCATTCTACAGGCATAAAATAGTAACTGGTAGCCCTCTCAAAGAGAATGGCTAAAGTCTTTATGAGGGTGGCAAGAACTGGAAAGTGAAGACTCCTTCAGATCCTTCCAACCTCTACGAAGTGGACTCTGCAGAATATGTTGCTAAACGCAGATATCCCATTGCTCATACTTCGGCTTTGAGGTACATATATTTGTTTATACCTGTATGTATATTAAATCTAACATAAATATTACATTAAGGTAGCAACTTGAGTACAGACAGTATTATTCAAATATGGGAAAAAAATTATAACTGTGGAATCTTTTGAGATCGGCTGAAAACCTTCTAAATAATATTGAAAAATGGAAAATTCTTTTAGCTGTACTTCAAATCTGGGAGGTCTTCATGAATTAAACATTTATGACATAAAATAATAATAATAAATAACATAAACTTTCTGGATCCTATATTGTATACAGTTGAACCGAAAAAACGGAAAAATACTAAAAATCTATAAGATTTTACAATATACTATTATTTATTATTATTGGATTCTTTCTTTGTGCAGATTTCTTGACAGGGCAGCATTTGTAAATGATTCAAACACAAGCTCAAAAATCTCCACAGTGACTGAAGTGGAAGAAACAAAACTGATGATAGGAATGCTTCCAGTTTGGTTGGCTACAATCATACCCAGCATACTTGTAACACAAGCAGGGACTCTGTTTGTAAAACAGGCAGAGACTCTTAACAGACATATGGGCTCCTCCTTCGAAATCCCTGCAGCCAGTGCCACAGCTTTTCTCAGTCTGTCCATGCTTATCACCACCCTAATCTATGATAGACTTTTAGTCCCATTTTTAAGAAGATTTACAGGAAATCCCAAAGGCATAACTGCACTGCAGAGGATGGGAGTGGGTATGGCGATCCAGGTTCTTGCAATGGCGGTCGCAATGGCTGCTGAAATCAAACGGCTGGAGGTGGTAAAAGATTATGGGCTTGAAAACAAGAAGAAGTCGATTGTGCCCAGAAGTATTTTCACCCTGATCCCACAGTTTGCTTTGTTGGGCATTGCGGATGCATTGTTTGATATTGGGAAAATAGAATTTTTTTATGACCAGGCCCCGGAAAGCATGCAGAGCTTGGGGACTGCATTATATACGAGCTCTAATGGCGTGGGCGCGTTTCTGAGCAGCTTCATTCTCACAGCGGTGAGCAACATCACGGGACGAGGAGGCCACAGAGGATGGATTGTTAATAATACTAATGCATCGCATCTGGATTATTATTACGCATTTTTGGCCGTTCTGCTATTCCTGAACGTGGCTTATTTCTTGTTTGTTTCCTATATATATGTGTACAAGCGAGAAATCACGGAGGCTTTTGGGGAAGATTCAGAGAAAGCCATTGAGATTTTAGATTTAAATATACAGCATGATAGTGGTGTTGTTATTACCCACATCAAGTAACGACAAAGATATTATTAATGAAATCTCTTTCTTGTTTTCTCGTGTGACTGGAAATGTACTCCCAGTTAATATGAAAGAATTAATCCTCCTAAAATATGATTCTATGTAGTGAAGGGATTTTGAGATCATCAAAGTTCTTAAAAGAGAATAGAGAATGCAAAGTATGTAATGAGTAATAAATTAGAAATAATGCTTTTAAAATTTAGATTTGAAATTTGGTTTAGAATTTAAAATGATAATTACGTAAAAAAAAATTATAATCATTATTAAATATTGAATTGATAGGTATGATTAAAAAGAAATTGTAGACCCGTTTAAGCCTACTTCCATCTTTTCAAAATATCATTCATTTCATTTGCACCATCCTCGACTTTGATTCAAGGTCCTTTAATTGGTTACATCGATTTTTCATTTTCCATTCCAACTATAGCTACCAAAGAAACAAGATTGTATATAACCTTCCAAAAACTCTTGGGATCGTTTATTCCTTAAAAATTGCACTTGAAATCAATTCCATTAAGCATTTAGTTCAAAGGAAAAAAAAATCTTGTATTAATGTTTGCATTGTAAATGAACTTCTTCAAACTTTCAGTCTTTTTAACAAACCTAAAAAAATTAAATTGGGAAGATCCACATACTACTACGAGTTTGACATCCATACAATTCTAAGTAATGGAGTTCAAGTTCCGCTTCAGTATTCTCCAACAGCTATATCCCACGCGAAAGTGGTCACTTTGGACCATTCGCCTAAAGAGTCACACAACAAGATGAAATTTGATAATGTTTCATCTATTTCTAAAGTGGTCTTTACAACACCTACATCCAGTTGCTCTCTAAGAGCTTATAACTCACTTACATGGAACTTTATGGACACCTATGGTGTCTTCCTATAAACCTATCCTAGACTAGATTGCATGCTCAAAACACATTAAGCAACCTTGCTTGGGGTTCTACTTGGCCTACAGACAATTAGCCACTCTCAACTAGCTTTTTGCTTCCACATGTGCATTCCACAACCTCTTCTCGGCATATAATCAACACGTGATCGGCCTACAACAATTATGCTAACACTAGGCCAACCTCTCCTTCAACAACCCTCAAATGGTGGACTCTTCCTCTATAAATAGTTAAACACCTTGTTCTTTTCCTGCTTCTCTCTCCTCATTTGAATCGCCTTGGATGGGTTGGATCCTTCTAAATGCTTCCATATTCTCCCTCTCAAATTCAAACTTGAATTCGAGCTACTTTGATGCTCGATCTACAATGCCTCTGAACATTTATGTTTGTGCCATGTCAATTTGTTCGTTGGCTCTTTTGACCATTTCATCCTTATCAACATTCTCTATTAAACACCTTCTAACATCTTTTGTCACTTTTGTCAACTAACTATTATGTCGTACACCCCTTTCTTGCACTCATCTTTTGTGCCTTTGTCTTCTTTTGTTGTCCACTCATATGCTTGAGTCTCATCTTCAACTCCATTTTCCCATTGTCTCAAGGGTTATTGGCATTCTCCAAAACATCTACATGCATCTTCTGCAAACCTCACTTGTTGTATAATCCTTCTTGTATACTCATGTACCTTCTGCGCATTGTCTACCACCGACCAAATATCTACGAGAATAACTCACTTTGGAAATCATGCTACGCACCTCCTTCGATTGTATCCCTTCGTCTTTCAAGCCAAATTTCCTTGTTGCTCTAGAAAAATCCTATACACACCAGGCATTATTCCTTGAACTAGCTCTCCTTCACCAAAATCTTTAATGCTTCTACTTGCATATTGAAAATTATTTATCAAAACAACGTCTTTGTGTTGTATGTAATCAATTTGAAAACTGTAATCCTTCATGATACCTATTGCACAAATTACTACTCACACTTTGTGTAATCAAACTTTCATCCTTGTGTGCCTTATCATTCCTTATCGCATGCTCTTGACATTGCGATAGAACCATCCTTCAGACCCATGAACAACCTAGGTTTAGTTACAAAATTATGGAATAATTTTTTTAAAGTGTTAACAACCAAAGTCTCAAGGACAATTAAATTCAACTGATAAATTTTCCCATTATAATAATTACTAATTCCACATTATAAAGCAACAAGTGTAATAAGTCCACACCTAGCTCAAATCTCCTTAGGGATTAATTTAATCACTGATTACATTGACATTTTAGCTAAATATTCCCTGATTAAAATTTTAGGGTTAAGGGACCAAAACAATTAAATACCCAAGGTATTTAATTCCACAAGATCTAAGACAAGAGCAAGGTTTAATTATAGTGGGGAAAAGAATACATATTTAAAATCATCAGAGTAAATTCTTACTTACCCACTCCCAAAACTCTAGTTAAAGATTCAATTTGATTTTTCCCATGATTAACACAATTAAAACTTCCTAAAAACATTCCCATTAGATAGGGAATTTCCTCACCTTTCCGGTGATATAAAGAAGTCCTCCTAACTCCTCATATTTCTCAAGTTATGGACCGACAGCGGAACTTGGGGTGAAAATTTTCCCAAGAGCGGGCTGCGGCCTGGGAGGAAAATTTTCCCCAACTCGGCCTGCGGACTTCAGAGAGAAAATTTTCCCAGAGGAGAAAAGCGGACCAATGGAGCGGGGAAGAAAAATTTTCCCAGACGCGGGCCGATGAGCGGGGAAGGCATTTAGCACTTTTTCCCTTTTGGGACAAAGCAATTTTACACCCGCACCTCCGCGACACCTAGGGAGGCCACGTGGCAGCTCCTTATTGGCTGCGGGTCAGCGTGGATTGGTGGGGACATTTGGAAAATTTGACTATTCAAAAGGAAGGGCAAAAAGGTCGAAAGGAACCGTGCCTCCGCCGACGCGAAGATGCCACGTGTCAGCCAACCGTTAGCTGGTTTGGTGGGGGCGATGGGGATAATTTGGAAATTTTTCCCAAAATTTTTCTGAAGCGTTAAGGCTTAAAAATATCCGCTCCTCCACCGACGCCTCATGAAGCCACGTGGCAACACTCGATTACCAAGGGCTTGCGGGGGTCATGGAGAAAAAACTTACAAATTTTTCCAAATTTTTTTTTGAAAGTGCTTAAGGTTAAAATCGATCCGAGCCTCCACCGACGCCCAACGAAGCCACATGTTGATCAATGATTGGTCATGGGGGCAGGCCGAGGAGGAAAAATTACCAAATTAACTTTTTGGACTTAGATCATTTTTAGACAAAATGAAGGTTTGTGGATTAGCGGAGCGGTGAAAACTTCATGACTTTGCACCTTTTGGGAAAAAAAAAAAAAAAAGGAAAGTTTTAGCCCACGGGTCCGCCCAAGAATATTTTATTCATTTAAAATTTGATAGTTAGATTATTTTGAGCCCGAAATGAAGTAAAAACTTTAAGGCCATAACTTTTGATTGGGAACTTGGTTTTTGGCAAACGAGGACTTTCTAGAAAGCTCTCGATGTCCTCTTTTCATATCAACCTTAGGAATTTGATTTTGATAAATTTTAAAGGGTCAATTTTGAGAAAACATCTTTCTGTCACTTAGAAAGTGAACTGGTATTTTTAACTTATCAATTTTGTTCAAATTTGTCGTTAATTCTTTTTCCACTTGCCAAACAGGCATGGAGGATTTTACTTGGAATATTTTAGGATAGATTGCAAGGTTAAGTTTGCTTGATTGATTTACATTCGAAATTTATCAATTTTATACAACAAGAAGTCTGTAATTTTGCCTTTGCCCGATTTGAAAGGTTCTATAAAATTTTCATAAGTATTTTGGTATGTTTGGGGTCATTTTGACCTTACAAATAAAATTTTATATTTCATTTTGTCTTTTTGATGTTGTAGGGTCATTCTGTTCAATTTCGATTAATAATTACCAGTATGAAAGTTATCTAACAGAGCTCAAATTCAAATAGATTTATTTTCATTTGCCAACTTTAAACTATGAATTCATTCCAACCCAATCTAACATACTAAGTTGACTCAAGCAAAGTATTCAAATGCCAAATTACAATTCTGATTTCTAAAACATTTATTTTTAAAAAAGAGTATTATGACATTTCTCCATACGTATTCACTTTTTCATCCTTCCAACAGAATTTCAAAATACATTCAACAATCAGATTTCAATACCCAATAATTCCATTTGAGTAAAGTAATACAATCCTTTATTGATTCAAAGAGATACCTTTACAATTTCTTCTTTCATTCCTCAATTACAATATACAAAATATGATTTCTTTCACATTCTTTCAAAAGTAGAAAAATAGAGTATATCTCTTTCACAATTCAATTTACAACTTTCATAGCCCATACAAACCATCTTTCCATCACAAATAATATACAAGATCATCCACTTCAAGTGGGAAAAGGTTACATTAAGAAATGATCTCAGCAAGGACTGTCAAACTTGTCTTCTTTCTCAGTTCCAGAACAGTAGTATGAATTTCCATCATTCTCCAATTTGGTCACAATAGAACAGGGGAAAGGCAACGCTCTCCACCCAACCAAGACATCCAATGAAAAGGGAGAATCCATCCTTCTTCATTGGCCCCCGAGCCCCAACCACATTGCAATAAGAAATTTTTTTTTCAACTCATGGCAACAATAGGCTTCCACAACACAAAGACAAATTTCTCATTCAAAACACAGTCCAAAACAAAACTACAGTTTTCACCACAAAAAAAACAACAAACAACACTCAGCTTCATCATGCAAGCCAAAGGAGCAAGAAACTATGGGGATGTTGCTTATGCCTCCCAAAGGGGAAATGGGTATCACCACCTGAGAACAAACCACCAAAATATATATCATTTCAAATCCCTAACATGCCCTTATGCCTCCCCCAAGTACCCCTTATTCCTCACATTTCCTTATGCCTCCCCAACCTCTTATGGCACCCCATAACGAGTAAAGAAATGCAAGCTATTTCTTTGTAAGGTGGAACCCAAATCCCAACTCCTCCACACTTATACCTCCCCAAAACACTTATGCCTCCCACAAAATGCCCCATAGTCTTCTCCTACACCATCCCTAGGCCATCTACCCAACCAACCAACAAATAAAACAACACATTCAAACATTCAACCATTCACATATGCATACAAATAAAAGGAGAGTATTTCCAAGAGCTAAGCTCTTACCTCTCCATGATGGAGTTTGTTCCAAGTTCAAAACAACAAGCTCTCCAATGCAACACAAACCAAGAGATCAACAATCAACAAGTATGCAACAATCTCCAAATTTCTCCCAATTTGCAAGAGCTCCAAAAACCCAAAGCAAGTCACCAAAAATGAAGTGATAAAAGTGAAGCAAAAAAAAAAAAAAAACCCAAAAAACAAGCCAAGGAATTCGAATATATAGAAGAGGAAAGAGAAGAGGATGAGGTGGATCCATGTGGGATGCCACATCACACATCCTCAACTCCAACTCATAAGTCAACTTCAATCTCCAAGGCACAATAAATAAGTAGGTGAATAAATGACAGTTTTACTTACACACTCAAATCAAACCCACACCTCATAAGGACTGAAATTGAAAGCATGTAAGAAAGTGCAATAAAAACATACAACTTGACTTACAAAAATGCATAATGAAGGCTAGATTTAAACCCTCCAACCATAGGTAAGGTTGGCATGCAAATTTAAGAGGTATGGGACAAGTTTAACTTGTCCCATAAGCTTCCAAAATCAGCCTCCAAGGACAAATTCAATTTCAAAAGGAGGTGGAGTGTTTCATACTCCAAAATTAATTTACACATCACTTACACATTTCTTACAACACTTTAATTTTAGGCCAACAACTCTAATAATTACTTTCTTATGTCCCAATTTGATTAATTAATTTTAACAACATGTTTACTCACATTAATTTACCACAATTAATAAATAATGAAAGGGGTAAACACATCACTTAATAAACACATACAAACATCAATAAAAAGGAACCAAATAAATAAATACACATAACCCTTGGTCACATTTAAAGGTGATCCCCCCATGGGAATCCCTAACAATCAAACACACACACACACACAAACAATACAAGTTACCATGGTGACCTTGTTGAATTCATCTAGAATTCCAATGTGGTTGGTCTCCAATCCCCCGATGTTTGTTGTGATATTTTTAACCTGCACAATACAAATACCCCTTCGGCCTCGTGGCCATATCAAAACATCCAAATGAATATAATATAATTTCAAAATCATCAATATATATATATAATCACAACAACATCCAGACAATCAACAATATCACTTACAATTTCATCAACAACTATATAATCATCAATTTTAAATTCAATTTTCTCGGTCTACTCAATATATCCAAATATCACATGTCCTAACAACATCCATATATATATATATATATATATATGTCCAACAACATGTCAACATCTATATAAAATGTCTCTAACAATCATCATGCATCATATATGAATCAAAGTCAACAATAATCCATGATCTGACATCTAACATCTAAATCACCTATAATAATGTCCATAAATCAATGATCAATATCTAAAGTAATGGGCACTACATGTGTTCCAGTGTGTTTGAGAGGGGCCCCTTGTATGATGGGTTTTTGTATTTTTGTTACTTTGAACATGAAATAACAAAGGAGAAAAAATGGTAAAAATAAAGAAGAAGTGAGAGGATAGAGAAAGTGAGAAATGAAAGGATATGGAAGGGAGAAATCAACAACAAACGAAACACACATGAATGTTTGGATGATGTGGGATAAACATAAAGGAGTAAACCCTTCTTTCTCATATGAGGAAAAGAATGTAGGAAATAATTGTCCAAAAGTTAAGAACCACCCGAAGCATAAAGTCTTCACAATTTCTAGAATGTATGTGTATGGCACAAATTATGCCTATGCATATATGTAATACAAATCCTAAAACATAGTATCACCTATAATATCTAGATAGATAGAGGTATAAATGACATCATTCAACTATATACTACAAATTATGATTTCATGATTGGAAAGGAACAAAACCACAAGATGATTATTATTCCATTTTCTTACATTCTTTTATTCATGAAGAATGAAAATTGTATTTACACAAAAAGGTGTAACAAACTCTCTTGGTTTGAGAAAGAAAAAGATAACCGCTAAAATGGAAAATTCTACCCCTATTTATACATGTAACTCATAAATACCTCGTAACCACCTCTAGATAACAATATGACCTTTTTAATTTCAATCAAGTCTCAACTTAAACTGACTTTATGACAAAAGAATTTTTTCCAAAGGAGAAATAGAAAGGTAACTTGAATCGAGGAATAGATGAGAATGATGCATTCGATTCATGGAGGTTCTTTTCTTTATCCACTCAAGATATTTTACCATCAACATATGTAACTTGAATCCCATAATAGTCTCATATACATTCTTCTCAATGGGGATGAAGTGTTTCCTAACAAATCCATCCAAGAGCCTGTACCATCTAAAATCATCAACACATATGAGGACTAAATTGGTTGGTTGCATTTGAAAGGTGAAATATTTTTGTTTGATACTGGGATACAATTCACCAAGGTGGAGTTTTTCTCTCGATAGGATTTCACTTTCCTACTTTTCATTCTTGTCTTAAAGTTTTTGAAGTTCATATGATCAAAATTTCTATCAATAATGGGGAAATTATCATGAATACACTTCAAAATGGTTGTTCCATTATAAGGAGGCAATGGAAACATTTTGAGTAAGATTGAATTTTAGATAAAATTCAAATCGTATTTCGAGAGAAATTTATGGTTAAAACAATATTTTTCCACAACTCCATCTCGTTAGTGTTTGTGTGTCTTTGATTCATAAGCATATTTTATTCACCAATTTAGAACTTGGGTGCACCTTTTTGGGGCTTTACGAACTCATGGAATGCGCCAAACACACTTAGAGTATGCTTTAGGAATTTTTGGAGGCTTGGGCACATGTTTGTAAGGTTATGGGAACATCTTTATAGTGAAATTGCATTATTAATGCATAATAACAACCACTAAAGCTTGAGTGCAATTTTGGAAGACATTGGGAACTTTGGAAACATGTTTTGAATGAGTTTGGAATCAATAAAATTTCCAAAGTATTTCATCAATGATATTTTGGAACTTATTTTTATATAAGTGCATACATAATATGTTTTTACTACAATAAAAGTACTCTAGGGATATCATGAAGGCACTTTTGCAACTAAAAACATGTGTTATGCACATTTGTAATGATGTTTTAGAATTGTGAAGTTATGAAGCACATTTTTAACATGATTTGAGCACCTGCAAGTACTTAGGTGCACATGTATAGTGTGTTTTAAGTTTCTCCTTAGTGCCCAAGCACACTCATAAAGCATATTTTGAATCATAAAAAACTTAAACACATTTTCCAATTACAAACATACTTAATTAATACTCTGAGAATAATTTCAATGCACTTTAGCAACTAATAACATGAGGAATGCACTTCAAGGGATAATTACTCCATTATAGTACAAAGAACATTTTTGGAATGCATGTGAGCTGATAAAAGTAGAAAAATTTTCATTCATGATCAAAAATAGACAAATTTTGTGAATGTGGAAATGATACAAATTGGTTGATGAAAATTAAATGGAAGAAAGTATAAACAACTCACACAAGGAAGAGCATCATCAAGATATTTTTTTAAAAAAATGAGCATGGAAACTTGTCATGACAAAAATACCAAGTAAAAGAGTAAAGAATACTAAAACCCATATATATTATTGAGTATCAAGAAGGAGCAATGAGTCTAAAAGGTAAACAAGTATAGACCTACACAAAGTGATGGATTAAATGAATAAAAACTAGGCTCATGATCAAAATACAAGATTGAATTCATCCCTAGAGCTGTATTTTTGGGAATTCATAAGATGCACATGGACACACATCCAAATCCATTATGATTTTAAGTTGAGAGATGCACTCATAAACCAGTGATATAAGTGGATATAGTGAGAATTCGATTTGAGTCAATCTTTCCCAAATTGTTGAAGAGACTTGAGTTTTACAAAAAGAATTACCTCAAAAATAAACAATAAAATATAAATATTTGAAGTGTAGATCTCACTTATGATGGATTAATCATGCCACAAAGTGAATAAATGGGTTCACCTCCCAAACCATGTGAAAAGAAGAAAAATGAAGATAAAGGCAATAGTGTATAAAACACATGTCCATGTGATGTAAAAATTGCAATACAAAATCAACTATGCAAGTTGAAGACTTTATTCAATCAAGAGATCACAAAATAAATGACTAGTTTATTCAAGTAAAAATCACATCTAATCCAAGTGGGAAAGTTATAAACCAAAGTCATCAAAGTACTAGGAAATCACAAACCATATCACAAGGTTAAATCTGGAAGACAAGTTGAGGGTCACAAATAGAGTACAAAAATTGTTTCTTTTTCCCAATAGACCGGATGATATGGATCTAAATTAGAATTGAAAGCTAGCTAATTTCTAATGGTGGATCAAATAAAGAATTTATTTAAGTATTTTGATTCATATAAATTCTTTTTGAATTAGTTAAATTTATTTAAAGTCATAAAGTGAAAATAAAATAATTCATTACATATTTTAATGTGCAATTGATGAATTTACTTACATGAACCTGACTCGATATGATTCAAGTTAGGTTTTATCTTAAGTTAGTCAAAAAGTAGTTATTAAATACATAACGTGAGAAAAATTTATAAAACTACATTATTCTCATTCGAAAAGGGATATTTTTCTCTCGTCCCACAGAGAGGCTTCTCTGAACTTTGCATACAATATTTTAGTTTTTTAATAGAATACAATAGAGCACATGATACCTTTGCTTTGTTGGTTTCTAATCTTCCTTGTTTATGGTATGTGCATTGCACTTCATATGTAGACACACAAAATTGGTAATTTACTCTTTCGCGACCCTTGATTTGAGTATAAACTCTTTCTATGAAAAATGTTACTTCTTCATGCCCTCATAGCAATTTTGTAGGTTCTTGTTAAGCTTGTTTATTCTTACACGTTGACATGTCAATACATCCCAAAAATTCAATGCATAAAATATATATAGATACATCCTTTTCCCATCTCTAAATTTCATTTATCACATTCCCTTCTCCTAGCTAGGATCATACAGTTTTTTCAGGATTGTACCATATGTTCCTAACCTCTTTATATGGTCTTGACTGATATGTCTTCCAACTGCACTTTTAAATTTAAATTTTTTATTGGGTCTTATACTTCAATTGGGTCATATTTTCTTATAAAAATCATCAATGGAACCCTATATAGATAAGTAAATACTACCTCATTTACTAACCTGGAACTCTCAAGGAAATGCACTAGAGAACTCACTTCTTACACTTCCAAAGAGCATAAAAATCTCCCTAAATCTTAGAATTACACATATGCATTCATTACCGCATACGCACATTAGGATTGAAACTAAAAACCAATTCAAGGAAACCATATATATCATCTACAAGAATTCAAATAACCTCTCTCTAAGTGTTTTAAAGCAAGAGTTGGAAGTTAAAGAAAACATGTGCAAAGCCATTCCCAAATATGATTGATCTATCTAGATATCACATGTTAGGTGGAGAATGACATGTGGTTTGAGGCCTCTTAAGACTAGTGTTAATTCCAAAGGATGTATGGGGGCTCCCATAACCCTTATAATGTTTTTGTAGGGATATACATCCTTGGCTAGGGTTTGATATGATGATCAATCCATTCAGAGAGCCTCACTAAATGTACAAAAGTATGGTTTGACAACGAGGAAGGTGAACAACACAAAAAAATTTAGAGGTAGAATTGGATTAGATCCAAGACCATACAAAGGCTCTAGACCGCATAAAGATGGTACTGCGACTTGATGTTATGATCATGACCAAGGTGTAATTACTGATTCTAGTATTGGTTGCGTAAAGGTTACAAAGGTTTGAATCTTCTGTTTCTCTTTTGCACATTCACAAATCTCTCAAAATCACTAAGAATCAATAATTTATTCTATAGCTCCATTGTTTTCTTTTGGTTTCATGTTAATAAAATTAGTGTATGCAAATTCTTCCTATCTAATCTACGTTAAAAATATGAATTAGTATTTGTGTTGTATCATCTTTGTTAGATTTTAAAATCAAATCTAATCTATCCTACAACTAACTAATATTTTTAATAGATAAAGTTTGGAAAAGGCTCCAAGGGCCATATAAAAAGAGATATTACAATGATATCTCACAGCCAACAAAAACATCTATAAAAAAACCAGCCAAAATAGGAAACCAACTCGAGTCAAAAAGGGTTTGACTCACCCAGAGCAGAAACACGACCATACAGAAACAAACCCAAACCAGCAAAAAGACCCAACCAGACCAAGGGATCAAAAAAACCATAGGAACTGGTTAGCGACAAGTCCACAAAAAAAATCCTTAGAAACTTTTGGCTCGTGTCCTTGAGCTCAGGCCTGCAACCGCATCCTAGATGGCAGAGTCAAACTCCTCATCAAAACTACTAATATCCAACATCCTTTTCTTCCCCTTCTCAACTACAACCATCTCCTAAAGTGCATCAACCCTATTCTGAGCATCTTCAACTCTGCACCCAAACATTGAGCTCCTCTAATTAAACTCTTGTTCTCAACTTTCACCCGAGTAACCACATCCTCAAGAGCTTCAATTTTACTTGAAAAGAAAATTTATCAAGGTATTTCCCTCATTCAACCCTTGAAGTGCTCATCTCTGAATTATACCCAAATAAAATTGAAGAGCCACCGCCGCATCTAGTTCCTTCTTAGCCTTCTCCTTCAAAACATTAAGCCTACACTGTCAGCCAAAGTCAAGTGTTCTTCCCAATCTTCACCATACCTAATCCCAACACTTTTAGTTTCGGTATCAGAGTGCCAACTTTGAATAGAAAAAGGATTAATCCTTGATGCAAAGGAACCTCTGACCTCTTAGCTTTGAAATCAATCACCAACCCTTGAAGCAAATTGAAAAGGTAGAAAGGAATGCTCATCTTTCTATTTCTTCTAAAGTGGTTTAACAACATGAAATGTTGGGTATGGAGCTTTCTATACTTCCCATCAAGAGTAAAATACTTCATGATAATAAAAAACCTCAGGCCAATGCCACGGAGAGAGATGTGAGCTATATCATCTTCCATGTGGACAATCTTCTCATCAATATCCAGGAAATTGAAGACTTCCTCCTGAAACCTCTTTCTATCTCTAAAAACCTTACACCCAATGCATTCCATGTTAGTAACCTTTCCAATCAATTCCTCCAAAACTAGAAGACTCACTCCATGCATATTCACAACCCCTTTATCCTAAACCTATGCAAACTCCTTTGATAAATTCTCAAAGCATAGCCCTAAACATCATAGATAATAAAATCAATCCAAATCTAATATTATTTCATGATTATCTACAAACCTTCAATTCCTACAAAGTGTATTTCAAGCCTTTAATGGTTTACATTATACTAGGGACCTAATTTGATGATTGAAGATATTCTACACTCTCACATAATATTTTTCTCACATTATCATTCTCATTATGTGGGTAAGATTTTGAACTTATAAAATTTTACTTGAGTTATACAAATGGTCTTCTATATTTGTTCCATTTTCTTTTCTCCCTTATCTACCATGTATATTTCATTTCTATTTTTTTTTATGTTTCCTTCATACTTTCTATATAAAAATATCATATAAGAGAGAAACCCCTCTTAAATGTAGAGGAAAATCACCCATTCCATGGCGATTTCTCCAATATTGTGTGCACAATTTTGTGTAATTTTTTTATGGAAATCTAATTAAAATATTGAAGAAGCTATAGTGAAAAATAAAATTTCCAAACTATTCAAAACTCTAATAGGGATCAAATCTCCTTCTTCATTCATTCCTATTTCATCCCTCCCTAGCATGGAGATTGCCAAATATAATGAGGTGAGTTATTTGATTGCTTTATAATTTTCATTCAAGATGGTTTAACCCAACCCCATTATATTTCTTATAGGGTAACTACTTTGGGGATTTTGAATTAGCACAATACATTATCTTTCCTCCAAGATCGAGAAATAACTTCACAAATTTTTTAGGAGACAACTATCAAGATGTTGGTAATCATATTAGGATTCAAAGAATAAAAATATATGTGATATTTTTCATTAAACCCTCATCAAACCTAGTGCTAAATGGTTTCAAAAATTAGGATGATTGTATAAAATATTATGCCAACCTATAGACCAAGTTATTGAAAAATATTCAAGATTTTTATGGATGTGCAATTACATTATTATTCATTTTTGTTAATTTTAGAATGAATAATAGGGAAGATGAGCTAATTTGTAGTATGATTCAAGAAGAGATACTATATGGATTCCTCATATAGAATGACCATGTTCTATAAATCAAATCTATATATTTATTGTTTCTTTACATGTAGAAGTCAATTTTATCATGAAGAGAAACAAAGTCCCTAACCTTGAAATCTGCAACAAAACATAGTTTAATTTGAAGAGGATTTAAGCCTTTATGTAAATATGGTGAAGTAGATTGTGAAATCTATATCAAATGCTTTAATCGATGAATAATAGATGGGATTTTTGTGAAGAAACCAAAATTCATTTTATAAATTTTGCATCGAACATGAAAGAAGTTCAAATAATAATTTCTCAAACATGTAAAATTATTTATTCAAAATAAGTAAAGAAGATACAATCTCATATCAACTATTTGAGTCGTACGCTTTTGAATGATAAAAAAATATTCTTGAAAGAGAATTGATTCAAATACAAGATAGGGAGTTCATTTAAATGTACTACCTATTTTTTCAATATGGTGATGATTTATTAAAAACATATCTATACAATGAATAATATCATATGTTTCCTATTCCTTTAGGAATAATAAGCATGGTGTTGAATATCCGATAATAGATATTAATTCTTCACGTGCATTAGTAAGAGAACTTATGTGAAATTTTCCTCGTGAAGAAGAAGACAAATATGATGATTCACCATTATCTCTATCTTTCTCGAGAAATGAATTGTTTTACAAACATTGTTTGATAGTGAATATCTTGTTGGAAGTACAATCACTAAGAGGAGGGTGAATCAATGTCCTCAAAAACTTTTACTTCAGTTACTTAACTTGTATGAACCATTCAATAAGCCATTATCATATAAGCATGTCAAAACCATCAGAGAAACATAGCAATCATCTACATGAGTATGAAACAAGAGACAACACATCAACACATCATTTATGTGGAAAACCCTCAAGGGGAAGAAAACCTAGTGATCATTTCATTACTAGAAAATAATCAAGATTTAGTGAAGCACCAAATACAAAAGGAGAATAACCCCAATTTATCTAGCAGAGAGCACAAATTGCAAGAATGTGTTAACCCCCTAATTTATAAGGCACCAACCCGAGTTTAGAAAGCACCAACTTACAAGAAGGAACCAACTCCCCAAGTTTTTAGTGAAGCACAAACTCCACAAGGAAGACTAAGCACCAAATCATCTACCTAAGAATGTGTTTCACCTCTTCTCGTTGTTATCTCAACAAATGATGGACTTATTTTCACTTCTTCTCTATTCTTCCCTTATTATTCTTTATCTACTCTCAATCTCTAATATGTCAGTCCACCTTAACTATTATCTAGCAGAAGTGCACCTGTGTTGAGGGGTGATAGATTTGTAACTTTGATTCTCCCTCACTTTTGCAGATACAATTGAAATACCTCAATGGCTATGGGTTTTCCTATTGTGAGGTGAATCTCTAGGATTAATAATTTTGGTTCCTATTTTGGAGTATCCCTAAACTAGATCTTAGGGTTGAGGGTAAGAGGATGAATAATAAGTTGTAAAAATGGGGTGATACACCAAAATTTTGTGAGGGCTTTACACTAATAAACATGCACAATATGATGAGAATAAATGAAGCAAACATGATCCAGTGGGTTGTTGTTAACCTCAGGAAAACACTAATATGCTAAGGGATTTCTCACAATAACAAGACAAAAATTACACACTAAAATTAACATAAACACCTAACTACAACAAGGTAAAATAGCCTAAGAAAATATTAATAAATTCAAGGAATTAACATTTACAAGAATAACTATGATCATACACACCACTGCAATTTTTGGAAAGGTCAATCAACTGATTCTCATATAAGGGAAAATATGGAAAAAATTCTCCAACTCTCTGTTACATCCAAAGTCCCCTCTTTTGCTTTTCCAAGGCACACAATATATAGCAAGTATTCACCCAATTTCCCAAAAAATAGTCTCAAAAAGACTTAAGTCCAAACTCCCACTTGCATGATAATTTTAACCTTCTTGATGAATAAATTAAAAATAAGGCTTAAAGTTACATGTTTTCAAATAAAGGTAAAATAGCCCTCCTTTGTTAATTTCAACTACATTCAACTTATTTGACTTCCTTATTAGCCTCTGCATGAAGGTGCACGAATCTTTTGCAAATAATAAGGTATTTTTGGCAAAATTGAGGTAAAGAAACTATTTTTAACTTTATTTTAAAAAGCACTCCTCTATCACATGTGCATGAAAAGGTAACTTTGTCTTATTCTCCCTTTGACTATCTCCATCAAGCATGTAGAATGATTGGTTCTATCTTGCTAATGTATACTTAGCTCTCTCCATAAATTCAATATTTCAACATAGGAAAAGGCAATGATTAAAATTTTCAAATTTTCAATGATCAAAATTTGTAAAAAAATCATGCCTCACCTACACTTGGTTTTGTGGCATAATTCACCTTGACCTAGGATAAATAATTTCAATACCCTTTTTCCTCTCACATGGAAATAATAGAAAATTATAAACCTTACTCACATGGGCATAACATAAAGTTTGAAGAGTGAATAACCAAATGTAACACACACAAATTGATGCTCTAAAACCACATCAAAGATAAATAAATAAAACTTGAGAGGGTAAAACATTAGTTACGATTGGTTAATTCTTGATATAAAATTAATTCTCATTTATCCACTTAGGTCCCTAATAAATTAATAGTATTTCATGTGGTTTTAGAGTGTCAATCTTTTGGGTGTTATACCCAACCCAAAGTTACAAAGTAATCATGATAAGATAAATTGGAAGAATTCAAATGGTTAGGTAAAAACCCTATGTTTCTTTTGTTTTACTCTTGCATTTCGAATAAGGAATTTTCCATAAATGAGCAAAAATCTACAATTTTTACTTTGGGGTGGCCATAGTTGGGTTTTGAGATCCATTTTCTATAGATTTGGTCTCTTTTTCAAAGGATTCAAGCTCCGGGTTTTTCATTCTTGTGGATTTTACACAAGATTTGGGCATCCACCATTAAACTTATCTAGTTTTTCTGATTGGAAAGCTTCTAAAGCTAATTTTGCATCACATGGTGATATTTCTTTTTGTTGTCACCTCTTGATCTACTCAAGGAGAGTGTTATTGAAATGGTTTTGAACTTTGTTGGCTCACATCAATTTGGATCACCAATTCTTTAATTATTAATTAGGGGTTGTATTTGATTGGCTCCTTTCCATTCAATATGGGAAAGTTCTTGTTTCTTGTGAAGATGGAGTTTCATATGCTTGTGATGCTCTTGTTCATTTTCAATGCTTTTTGAAGGTAATGCTCATTGATTTTTTTGGATGTTGTTATTTTGAAGATGTGGGGCTTTGAATATCCTTCCCAGGTTCGAATGATTATGTCTTTTATTTATTTCAAACTGTTTCTACTATCCCACGAGTTGAGTGTTCATTTTCTAGGTGGTTATGTATTATTGTGCATGATGTTCTCCTTTCATTGTTGGCTGCCATTTATTTGGAAGCTCTAGTTTTTCTTTTCCATTTGCTTATATCAATGTGCCAAAATTTCTTCTCTCAGTATTGCATTGGAAAATTTAGATAACTCAGTCACCATTATTGCTACTTACAGCTTGGTCTCTAGCCATTCTAGGCACATTTTTACATTTAAAGACTTCACATTTTTGCATGGCCACCATTTGAGGTATTTTTGAGCTTGATTCTAGTAAATGTCCATTATTTTTTTATTAGACCGCCATGTATTTTACATCTATTTCTCTTTATTTGGCTACCAAGGAGCTTTGATTTTATTTTCTTTTTTAGCTCTTAAACTCTTGCCTACATTTGGGGTTGAACAAGTTATTTGGGATCTCCTATTATTCATGCATTCTTGCTCTTATTCAAGATAGGGTTTCGAATGGCTCTATCAATCTTCAATCTTTGGAGCTCATGAAGTCCTTTGCTTTAATGGTCACCATTAGAAGGTAGAGTTCTTGTCTGAACAGTTATTTTCTTCTATAAGTTGCAACTCTGTCTTAAATCAATGTAACATTACCTTTAGTAGGTAAACCCTTTTCATCTTTCTTGATTTCTTCCATTAAGATGGGCTCAAAATTTGGATCTTTGTTGTTTTTTTACACTTTATCTAAATCATGACCTTCTTCCTCCTGCTTCTGATGTGGGTTCGATTGGTGTAATGTTTCTACATAGTTTGACCTCAAGGATCGGTTTTTTCCACTTTGAGCTCATACTCTATTTTGATGTGTGGCCATGGATTGTTGTTTGATTTTGATAGAATTTTCTCATGGTTTTTTAATTCTAAAAGAGCCTTGTGCTCAAACCTATGGCATTGTTTTATTATGATCTATTTTATATCTTGCTACTTATTTTTCCCTACATGTGAGAGAGATTGTACTTATTATGCCTTGCTTTTGTTTTGTTGTTTTCTTTTGATGGCTCGATTTGGGCTTAGCATTGCTTTGTTCCATTCCAAGGGCTCGAGTCAGTACCATGTAGATTTTTCCCTCCTTTCATTTTCTTTGCATTCAACTCTAGTACTCATTTTGAGGATCTGCATAGTTTGGTACTAATTTTTATATGGCTGGTTTTTTTATATAATTTGTGTACATATGCCAATGTTAAGACGATTACATCCTTATTTGATTTCTCCATGTCACAAACAACAAACCTTCAAAATACTTAAAGTGAATAGTGTAAGCTCCAAAGGAAAATTATTTTTTGATGTTCTTTCATACTCGAGATCAATCTACTCTGTGGTAGAAATTGGTACAATCTTGCTATGAAAATGAAGCTTTGTCTCGTTGTGAGTCACATTATTATTTTAGTTGTTTACTTTACAACTCTTGACAAATGGTCCCAACCTTTTATGATTACTACAACATTTTAACCTATAATTTGGTCATATCTAATTGGCATGCTAAATTAAAATTTGCATCTTGATTCACTTTGAATAATCTTATTCTTTGGAGTAATTTTCTATTTTGATCCTGTAGCTATAAAGCTATATTGAGAATTGTACCATTGCTTTCCCATTTTATTTTGCTTTATCTCAAGATTCTACTTTCCTCTTCACTTTTAGAACTATCAAAAACATTAGGAGCACTCAAAACCATAAACATGACATGCTCTGTGCATCTTTCATTTTTTCCTTAAGAAGACATACCAAGTCCATCTATGTTGTGATCATTGATATGGGCGAAGTATAGAGAAAGTGTATTCCCTCATTTGGATGACTTTGTATAGTCATGATAAATATAACATACTTGTAGTATTCTTAACTAATTTTTGTTCTCTTTCAATGTATCCTTTTTGTAGCTAGTTTCTTGTTGTGAATATGGCTCTTAGAGGTTGTAGCTATACTATCCTTTTGTAGCTACTTTCTTGATGTGAATATGGATCTTACAAATTATAGCTATACTTTTAAAATTTCAAAACCCACTTGCTCTTGATTCCTCGAGTCTATGATTAGTATCTAAATAACTCGGCTCTGCATTGTTTGGTAGCTAAAATCATATTTTGTAGCTTTATTATGAACTATATTATTTTGAAATAAATCATGTCATCTTTGATCTCCTTTGAATCTTAGATTTTGCATAGCTATTATTATTACAATGCATAATTACATGTTTGAGAATATTATACTTCCTATTATAACCTTATCTTTATTCTAAAATCTACAAACTTTTGAAAATATGTAGACATAGCTTCATGTAATTTAGGAAATTGATTTTCATGTAGACTTATTATTAATTCAAGGAAACTTGGAAATTTTAGATTTGTATAGTATCATGAAGCTCAGTATAGTTGAATTTGCATTACTTCTCCTGAAAATTGAATGCATTCTTTAAAATATCCATCTCTGGAATTGCTTAATCTTTATTGTCTTCTAAATCTTAATTGTGCATTTTTCTTGAAGTTGATCACTATATTCCAATTCTAATATTTTTATCATTCTTGAAACGAAAATGCATGAAATCCTTGTTGATTTGGTCCTTAATGATGATACTTTTTGTTTAATTCTTTACTGCACTATCTAATTTTCAATTTCCTTTTAAGAAAGTCCATTTTTTGAAGTTATGAGTACAATAGGAATTAAATTCAAAGCTCTAACTATTATCTCTGAATCACAAAGCACCCTATGGTTTGCACAAGTGTGTGTGCTTGAGCTCATAGTGTGATTGGATAACATGGGTACTATCTCCAAGTTGTGGGACTTTCTTCTTGAGATAGACCTCTAGAGAAAGTTGGTTCTTGCTCCTAAACTACCTGCCACAATCTACTCTAATGCAGGAAAAACTATCTATCCTAATCTAAATTTCCAAGGACCAGAGAGAGAGAGAGAGTGCATGAAAACAAAGCCTACACTAAAGTGGTGATACACCAGAAAAGGAGAGTGAGAATAGTCTTCCAATGTGTGAAAAGTAGAAGCAAAATGCAAACTAGAAGGGGTGATAATAGTTCTCCACAATCTAGCAACTACATTCACAACAATATTTCATACACACACAATGATAATGGATCCCTACAATAACATAAGATAGACACAATATATATATGCAATGATATTGAAGGGGTAAGAGGAATGTAAAAACACAACATGGGAAGATACATCCACAAACTTGCATCTATTGCTTCATAAGTATGCACAATCAATCTATTATAAGATAAGGGCATGGATCACCATGCAAGGAGTCCACTATAAGGGCCTATAACACATTGGATTCACAAATAAAATTTGAAAATTTTTGTTACTTAAAAACTACCTCCTTTACAATGAGCCCAACACTCTAATTTATAGATTTCTAGAGAGAGAGAGAGAGAGAGGAAAATGAAAATCCCAAAATTTTCCTTCAACCACTTGCAAGATGTAGTAAATGAAGTGAAATGATGTTTTGTTGCTTGCAAAAGGCTCCCCATACTATCCCATGACTTGCAGCAGTGAGAAATGTCAGCCCATGCTCCATTGAATGCATCCCAACTACCAAATAAAACATTGTTCTGAACCTGGGCACGTTTTATGCAAAATCACCATCTATTTCTCACAAAATTCTAGATTTATTGATTTATATGCATCGGTCTTGGAAACATGATTCCAATGGTACCAATTTTTTGTGTTTTTGTTGAGAAATGCAAAATTTATGGCCTTCTGAGTGCGGGTAACTATTTTGGCTCTGCGGGCATTTCTATTTCATTTAACGGGATAGGCCAACTTGATTGACTTTGGAGCTGAATATGTTTCCTTTATTTTCATAAATCTACACTCATTAAAAATAATAAATCTAGTTTTTTTGGTGTAGAGGACGTCGTGCTCATTCTAAAAGTCCATTTTTGAAAATCGAGCTCGGGGTCAAAAGTTATGGCCGTGTGAAGTTCGGGAGCCTCCTTCCATGAAAAAAATTGGCCAAAAAATTAGATCCTCGGCAATGAACTCATGTCCCACATGCACCATTGTTGACCATGCCATTAGGGCCATTGACCACCACTTCACTCGCATCCCTTTGACCCACCTTGCAAAATCGGACAAGTCAAATTTTTGAGTCCTAACTATCTCGCCGTGCTTGTCCGCCTAGACCACTTCAACCCAACTTTGCCACATAACAAAGGAATGTGGCCATTTTGGCTTTGTAGGTCCTACATGTCCCAATGTCCCGTGGACCACGTGGACCAAATATACCCGACTTTTCCGATTTGAACTACCTGTGGAAATTTCATGATTTCGGTCCCGGATGTCCCACACGTGCACTGCACGGCCTAGGCTCCAAAATACCTAATTTTTGATTTCTTTTAAAATTGGCCATTTCAACCATGTGGGTCCCAATTTTCCCACACGTATTTGTGCGGTCTGGGCTCCAAAAACCCGATTTACCCGCAATACACTAGCACAGGCCAATTTTTGCATTTTTTGCAATTTTTCAACTTCTTGGATTTTTTTCCCTAGATGGGGAAAGTTAGAGAGAAACCAAAGGGACCCCTAAAATCTGATTTTTCTATCTTTAGACCAATTGTACTTGCTCAAGCCAGAAGAAATGATGCAAGTTATCCAAGATTACCTTGAGGGGTGAATTTTGGATAACACTAACATATGATTTTTCTCTCTTTTAGGTACGAAGAAGCAGATGATGGAGATGAAGAAGAGGAACAGGTGAGGAAAAATTAAATCCAACTGTGGGAAATCCATCTGAATAGGAAATGATGGATTTCATTTCTCTTTATTCATAACTTTACATATGTGTACTTTATTTTATGTACTTGATTTCAAAGTTATTCCCATGACTTGTGTGGGTCCATTGTACTTTTGATTTGTGAAATAAATGAAAATATCTTACTATAATAAGTTGTAAATACTTATTTTTGCATTATTTTTCATTAACATTATGTTAAATGAATTCTTTGAAACTCATGTACACTAGGAAATTTTCACTTAATCATAATTAAAGAACTCAAAATAACTTGATAAAATAGAAATTGTGAATAAAAGATAGGAAATAACCTACTTCAAATTTGAAATGGATTGTCCCTATGCAAGCTTTGGAATGTCCATTTTCCTCTTCATTGTATTTCCCATATGTGTCAGGGGCTTGCATTGTTTCTGAGGGGCCAATGCACAATCATGACGAAGATGTCAACTAGAAAGACACTTTACATGGAAAGTTAACATTATGGAACCAACAGACAACAATGGTAGTTCATGAATTTTTCCCTTCAGTTAGGCCCCTTAAACCAATCCCTTTAATCTAAGAAATGAAGTTTTGAGTTGACCTCTCGCATGTGTGCGAAGAAATGTCAACATTTCTAGTGATTTTGTGGGATAAAGTTGCTGCTAGCTTTAAGACCAATGCCTTAAACTCATCCATTAGGCATGGAGTCAAATCCCAAAACAAATTGTTTTCCCTTTACTAAATAACTATCTTTCTAAAAAAAAAACTAAATGCTGGATCAGATCTGGAAGTTTAGATCATGTGCATGAAATGCACTTATTGAATTGAAAAATAATTGCAAGTGTGTGTGAGAACTTTATTGAAATGAAAATCCTATCTACCTACTCAACCAAATGTAAATGAAGCTAAACAAAACCTAAACAGTAGCCAAAAATAACTTCCCTTTCTCAAAAATTGAGGCCATGAATTCAGCTTGAAAAATAGATGACAACACAAAGATGGAAATAAGAGGTGTACCTTAAATTTTTCAAAAGATCAGTCAAAATCTAGAAAAACCTCTATCTTATTTGCAAGATGTTTAGAGAGGTTTTGGGGCTGCATCCTTAGAACATGGAACTCTTCTTTGTGCTCCAAAATAGGCACAAACTTTGGTACTACTGAAATTGGCTTTAAACCAGCCAAGTACCTAATAGGAAATGGCCTCCTAACAGCTAAAAGAATGATTATTTTGATGTTTATTGTCTCACTGATTTTATTTTCACCATGATGCACATTTTGAAGTTGATATGAAGGTTATTTTTGCTCTCAAGCTAGTTTTTTTGCTCCACCATTGTGATTTTTAGCAATGATGTCAAACTCTTTTCCTTTATTCAAATCCAACATGCAGCTCAAAAATTCAAGTTCATTCTTCATGAAAACTATGTTCCCTTGGTTTTTGCAAATTGTCTTTTGATAATCTCTGTGACCACTACAACTCTCTAATAATGCAGCAATCTCCAAACATGGAGCATAACTAGGAATCTTCACATTCATTGGTATCATCTTGATCATTCTGGAGATCTTCTTCCTCATTATCAATGCCACCTTCATCATTTAATATGAATTTTTTCAAGTTTAAAACATGTTGTTCATGCATTAAAACTATTGATTCATTTTCAAATCTAATCTTTAAATAATATTCATTTGAAACTAATACTTTCTCCTCTTCAGATTCTACAAATTGGGATGAATCGATAACCTTGTGCACACTACACTCGGAACATGAAGATTGTTGATCATCTCCCTCTTCTTCTTCCTCCTCTGAAAAATCAGATTCCACCTCTTGCATGGGTTCTTTCTCCAACTGTGGAACATGATCAAACTAAAATTTTGAAACCCATTGTTGCAAATTTTCTAGGAAAATCAAACTTGCTATTTTCTTTAGTTGGTTGCCCCTCCTGGTTAATTTTCTAATCTTCACCTTCATGAATAGAAATTGTGGATGAAGGAGGAGGGGTGGGATGGTTCTCATGATGATTTGGCTCAAAATATTGGGTAAAGGAAGGGGGCTCAAAATCTACATGTGAGGAATTCAGATTTACAATAGCGTGAGAAAAAAGAAAACTTGGAAACTTAAATTTGGATTCAGTATGTGATTATGGAAAAGAAGGGGTAGAATTTGCAGCAGCCTAAAAACTTGATGACTGATAAATGGGTTGCATTGGCTAGCAAGTAAGAAGGTGTGTTTCCATTGTATTATGATAGGGAAGGTAAGTGGGAACATCCCATTGATAGGGTTCCTCAACCTAATGCATATCATTCTCTAATGCATTCAATTTTTCAACACGTTCCTTGATAGCTAAATATGTCTGTCTTGAATTTCATAAACTAAATTTCAAGATTTTTGTCATATGTATAATCAATATAATCATAACCTTGATTTTGAGCAACATAACAATCATCATACTTATAATCATATTGATTATGCAAGTTTCGGCTTATGAGGATATTCATAGATCATAGGGGTCATAGTATTGATCTAAAGAAGAATATGGGGAAAACAGATGTGGGTATGAATAATAATACTACTAAAAATAAGGATTCATGATTGCATGACATCATAAAGTATGAAAAACTTAAAAATAGATCTAATGTTTATAAAAACAACTATATGAACAAAAAAACCCATATCTATATTTTGAAAAATACTCAAAAGGTTGTCACCTTGGTGATGAAATTTGTTGTAAAAATTTGTTACTCTTGATCTAAATCAACTTCACATAGTTGCCATATCAATTATGCTCAATATTCAATTGTCTAAATTCATCAATATCCATCTCAATGCCACCGGGTGTGCATGCAAAAAACTATTATCTAGCAAAGTGCACCTATGTTGAGGGTGACATATTTGTAACTTTACTTCTCCCTCACTTCTTTAGATACAATTGAAACACCTCATAGGCTTTTGGTTTCCATATTGTGAGGTGAATCTCTAGGATTAATAAGGTTGGTTCCTTCTTTGGAGTATCCTAAACTAGATCTGTGGGGTTGAGGGTAAGAGGATGAATAATAAATTGTAAAAATGGGGTGATACACCAAAATTTGTGAGGGCTTTCTAATAGAGAAACATGCATAATATGATGAGAATAAATGAGGATAACATGATCCATTGGGTTTCTGTTAACCTCAAGGAAAACACTAATATGCTAAGGTATTTCTCACAATAACAAGATAGAAAATTACACACTAAAATGACATAAACACCTAACTGCAACAAGGTAAAATAGCCTAAGCAAAGCTTAATAAATTAAGGAATTAACATTCACAAGAATAACTATGATCATACACACCACTGCAAATTTTTGGAAAGGTCAATCAGTTGATTCTCATATAAGGGAAAATATGGAAAAATTCTCCAACACTCTATTACATCCAAAGTCCTCTCTTTGTTTTTCCAAGGCACACAATATATAGCAAGTATTCACCCAATTTCCCAAAAATAGACTCAATTCCAAACTCCCACTTGCATGATAATTTTAGCCTTCCTAATGAATAAAATAATAATAAGGCCTAAAATTACATGTTGTTACATAAAGGTAAAAATAGCCCTCCTTTGCTAAATTCAACTCACAGTTAAATGGATTTTACCCCCTTATTAGCCTCTACATGAAGGTGTATGGATATTTTGCAAATAATAAGGTATTTTTGGCAAAAATGAGGTAAAGGGACTATTTTTAACTTTCTTTCAAAAATCACTCCTCTGTCACATGTGCATGAAAAGGTAACTTTGTCTTATTCTCCCTTTTGAATATCTCCACTAAGTATGTAGAATGATTTTTCTACCTTGCTAAGGTATACTTAGCTCTCTCCATATAATTCAATATTTCAACATAGGAAAAGGAAATGATTAAAACTTTTCAAATTTTAAATGATAAAACTTTGTAAAAATAAATATGCCTCACCTCCACGTGATTTTGTGGCATAATTCAACTTGACTTGAGGATAAATAATTTCAATACCCTTTTTCCTCTCACATGCAAATAATCAAAAATTATAAACCTTACTCACCTAACCTAACCCAAGTTATAAAGTAACCATGATAAGAGAACTTGGAAAAAGTCAAATGGATAAGGGTAAAAACCCTAAGTTTATTTCATTTTACTCTTGCATTTTGAAAGGAAGTTTCCTCGTAAATGAGGATAACTCTATAATTTTTGCTTTGGGGCAGCCAAAGTTGGGTTTTGAGCTCCATTTTCTATAGATTTGATCTCTATTTCAAAGGATTCAAGCTCTAAATTTTTCATTCTCATGGATTTTACACAAGATTTGGGTGGCCACCATTAAACTTCTCTAGTTTTTCTAATTTGAAAGATTCTCAAGCTAATTTTTGCATGACTATGTGCTATTGCTTTTTTTGTGACATCTTGATCTACCGAAGGAGAGTGTTATTCGAAAGGGTGTTCGAACTCTGTTGGCTCACATCAATTTGGGTCTCAATTACTTTCATTCTGGGTTTGTATTTTATTGGCCTCTTTCCATTCGAGCTAGGAAAGTTCTTGTTTACTTTGAAGATGGAGCTTCGATGCTCTATTTATTTTCAATGCTTTTGAAGCAAGGTTCATCATTTTCTTTGAATGTTTTATTTTGAAGATGTGGGGCTTTGAATATCTTGCTCAAGTTTTAAATATTGTTTCTTTTATTTTTTCAAACCTAATTCTACTATCCCATGAGTTGAGTGTTCATTTTCTAGGTGGCTATGTATGATTGTGCTGATGTTCTTCTTTCATTGTTGGGTGCCATTGATTTTGAAGCTCTAGTTTTATTTTCCAGCTTGTTTATACGGTGTGCCACTATGCATTGGAAAATTGTTAAATAACTCATCTGTCATTATTGTTTCTTGTAGCTTGGTCTCTGGACATTCTCGAGCTCGTTTTTTCATTGAAATACTTTGTGTTTTTGCAATGGCTTCCATTTGAGGTATTTTTAGCTAGATTCTCGTAAATAGCCACTATTATTTTTATTATACCACCATGGATTTACATCTTTTTCTCTCGTACTTGTCCATCAAGGAGCTCTACTTTAATTTTTTTTTAGCTCTTAAGCTCCTGCCAAGCATTTGGGGTTGAACACATTATTTGGGAGCTAGATTATTCATGCATTCTAGGTCTTATCTAGCTATGGTTTTATAATGGCTCTATCAAGCTTTAATCTTTGGATCTCATGAAGGTCACATGCTTTAATGGCCACCATTAGAAGGTAAAGTTCTTGTTTGAACTAGTATTTTCTTTTATGAGCTACAACTCTATATTAAATTAGTGTAACATTGCCTTCGAGATAAGCTCTTTCATCTTTCTTGATTTCGCCATTAAGATGCGCTCGAACTCGTATCATTTCTCTTTCTTTACACTTTTGCTAAATCACTACATTACTTCCTCTGCTTCTAGATGTGGGTCAATTGATGTAAAAATTTACATAGTTCAACCTTAAGGATCATTTTTCTTTCCACTTTGAGCTCATACACTGTTTTAATGCATGGTCATGGATTTTCATGTGATTTTGATAGAATTTTCTCATGGTTTTTGCTTCTCAAATAGCCTTGTGCTCAAACTTATGGCTTTCTTCTACTATGATCTACGTTACATCTCGCTACTTATTTTTCTCTGATATGAGAGAGATGTTTCTCATTATGCCTTCCTTTTGTTTAGTTGTTTTCTTTTGATGGCTTGATTTGGGCTTGTCATTTCTTTGTTTCATTCCAAGTTCTTGGGTCACTATGTAACTTGTGACCTCCTTTCATTTTCTTTGGTTTCAACTCTAGTGATCGTTTAGATTCTTTACATAGTTTATTATTTCATTGTTGTATGGATTTTTTTATGGAATCTGTGTGCACATTCCAATGTTAAGACGAATGCATCCATATTTGATTGCTCCATGTTATAGATAACAAACCTTAAAAATACTTAAATAGTGAATGAGTGTAAGTTCCAAAGGAAAATAAGATTTGATGTTCTTGCATACTAATATGAATCTACTCTGTGGTGTAAATTGGTACAATCTTGCTATAAAAATGAGGCTTTGCTTGTTGTGAACTCATTATTAATTTTAATTTTTACTTTGCAACTCTTAATGAATGGTCCCATCCTTTGATGATTACTACAACACTTTAACCTAGATTTTGGTCATATCTACTTAGCATGATAAATTAAAATATGTAGCTTGATTCACACTTAATAATATTATTCTTTGAAATATTTTTTTGGTTCTAATCCAAGAGCTATGAAACTATATTGATAATTGTACCATTGTTTTCCCATTTTATTGTGCTTTATCTCATGGATTCTACTTTCCTTTTTCAATTGTAGAACTATCGGAAACATTGAGCACTCAAAACCATAAGCATGACATGTTGTGTGCATCTTTCATTTTTTCCTTGAGAAGACATACCAGATCCACCTATGTTGTGATCATTGCAAATCATAGAGAAATTTTATTCCCTCATTTAGATGACCTATATTGAACATTATGATAACTATAACATATGTGTAGTATTCTTAATAGATTTGTGTTCTCATTTCAATGTATCATTTCATTAGATACTTTCTTACTCTGTGAATATGGGTCTTACATATTTTAGCTATAGTTTTAAAAGTTCAAAATCCACTGCTCTTGATTCCTCGGGTCTATGATTGGTATCTACAAAACTTCGGCTCTACATTGTTTGGTAGATGGAAGCATATTTTGTGCTATTGTGAACCATATTTTTCCAAATAACTCATGTTGTCTTTGATCTCCTTTAACTCTTGGAATTTGCATAGATGTTATTAGACAATGCATAGTTATATGTTCTAAGAATATTATACTCCATGTCATAACCTTATCTTTATTATAAAATCTAAAACTTTTGAAAATCTATCGAAATTGCTTCATGCATTCTATGCAATTGATTTTCATGTAGAATTGTGATTGATTCAAGGAACCTTGGAAATTTCAAATTTGTATACTATAATGAAGCCTATACAATTGACTTTGCATTACTTATCCCGAAAATTGAATGCATTCTTTAAACTTTTCATTTCGCAACTACTTAATCTTTATTGTCTTCTAAATCTTAATTGTATACTTTTCTTGAAGTTGATCACTATATTCCATTTCAAGTGCTTTTGATCATTATTGGAAAATTAAAGTGCATGAAAGCTTTTGATTGTATTGTGAATGATGATACTCTGCTCTTTAACTATTTCGCACTATCTCGATTTTCAAGTTCCTTTAAGAAATTCCATTTGTTTGAAGTAGTGAGTACAATAGAATGAAATCTGGAGCTCTAACATCTAGTTTTCTCTTTTTCAAGTATGAGGCAGAAGATGATAGATATGAAGAAGAGCAACAAGAAAGGACAATTGAAAGTTGAATCATGGGAAATCCATCTAAATAGGAAATGATGGATTTCCTTTCTCTTTTATTCATAACTTTACATACATGTACTTTCTTTTATGTACTTGATTTCAAAGTTATTCCCATGGCTTATGTGGGTCCATTGTACTTTTAATTTGTGAAATAAATGAAAACATCTTACTTGTAATGAGCTGTAAATACTTATTTTTGCATTATTTTTCATTAACATGATGTTAAATGAATTCTTTGCAACTCATGTACACTAGGAAATTTTCACTTAATCATAATTAATGAACTCAAAGTAACTTGATAAAATCAAATCTGTGAATAAAGAAACAACCTACTTCAAATATGAAATGGATTGTCCCTATCCAAGCTTTGGAATGTTTGTTTTCCTCTTCATTATATTTCCCATCTATGTCGGGGTTTTGCATTGGTTCTGAGGGGCTGATGCACGATCATGAGTAGATATCAACTAGAAAGAATCTTTAGGTGGAAAGTTGACTTCTGAAACAAAAATAGTGGAAGTTCATGCATTTTTACCTTTAATTACGCCCCTAACCAATCCCTTTAATCGAGAAATGAAATTTCAAGTTGACCTCTCAGACAGTGCAAGAAATGTCAACATTTCTAGCAATTCTACTAGATAAATTTCCCTACTAGCTTTAACACCAGTTTCTTAAACTCATCCATTGGGCATGGATTCGAATCCCAAAACATTTTTTTGCCCTTTACTAAAAAAATTCCTTTCCCAAAAAAAAAACTAAAGTTGGAATAGATCCGAAAACTAGATCCTGTGCATGAAATGCACTTATTGAATTAAAAATAGTTAAATGTGCATGACCACTTTATTGAAATTAAAATCCTACATACCCTACTCTAACCAGTTGGAAATGAAGTTAAACAAAACTATAAAAATGTATCAAAAATAGCTTCCCTTTCTAAAAATTAAGGCCATGAATTCAGCTTGAAAAACAGTGACATGACAAAGCTTGAAACAAGAGGTGTACCTTAAATTTTTCAAAAGATTTAGTCCAAAATATGAGGAAAACCCTATCTGATATGGAAGTTGTTTTGAGAGGTTTTGGGGTTGGATCCTTAGAACACAAAACTCTTCTTTGTGCTCCAAAATAGGCACAAACTCGGTACTACTGAAATTGGCTTTAAACCAAAGCAAAGTACCTAATAGGACATGACCTCCTAATAGTAAGAAGACTAGTTATTTTGTTGTGTATTGTCTCGCTTGATTTTATTTTCACAACTAAGAACATTTTAAAGTTTATTTGAAGGTTATTTTTTCTCTACAAGCTATTGTTTTTGCTCCACAAGTTGTTGTGATTTTTCAATAGTGATTTAAACTCTTTTCCTTTATCCAGATCCACCATGTAGCTCAAAAATTCAAGTTCATCCTTCATGAAAGATTATTTCCCTTGGTTGTTTGCAGTTTCTTTTGATAATCTCTGTGAACCACTATAACTCTCTAATAATGTAGTGATCTCTAAAGATGGAGCACAACTAGGATCTTCACATTCATTGGTATCATCCTGATCATTTTGGAGATCTTCTTCCTCATTATAAATGTCAGCTTCATCATTTAGTAAGAAGTTTTTTCAATCTGAAATAATGTTGTTCATGTATTAAAATTGTTGATTCATTATCAAATATGATATGCAAATCATCTTCATTTCAAATTGATACTTTCTCTAATCATATTCTCAGTAAAATGGGATGAATCGATATCCTGTATGAGTATGGTTCCTTCATACACACTACACTTAGAACATGAATATTTTTATCATCTCACTCTTTATTCCTCCTCTAAAAAATCAGATTCCACTTCTTGCATGGGTTCTTTCTCTAACTGTGGAACATAATCAAATAGAAATTTAGAAACCCATTGCTAAAAATTTCAGAAAATCAATCCTTCTATTTTCTTCAATTGGCTGCCCCTCCTGGATAATTTTCTGATCTTCACCTTCATGAATAGATGTTTTGGATGAAGGAGGAGAGGTGGGTTGGTTCTCAAGCTGATTGGGCTCAAAATTTTGGGTAAAGGAAGGGGGCTCAAAATATGAATGTGAGGAAGTGGGATTTGGAACAACATGAGAAAAAAAAGGTGAATCTCAAATAATAAGAAGGTTCGTTCCTTTTTTGGAGTATCCCTAAACTAGATCTGTGGGGTTGAGGGTAAGAGGATGAATAATAAGTTGCAATCTTGGGTGATACACCAAAATTTTGTGAGGGCTTTTTGATAGAAAAACATGCACAATATGATGAGAATAAATGAGGCTAACATGATCCACTAAGTTTCTATTAACCTCAAGGCAAGCACTAATATGCTAAAAGATTTCTCACAATAACAAGATAGATATTGCACACTAAAAATAACATAAACACCTAACTGAAACAAGGTAAAATAGCCTAAGAAAAGCTTAATAAATTAAGGTAATTAACATTCACAAGAATAATTATGATCATAGACACCACTACAAATTTTTGAAAAGGTCAATCAATTGATTCTCATATAAGGGAAAATCTAGAAAAATTCTCCAACACTATTACATCCAAAGTCCTCTCTTTTGCTTTGCCAAGGAACACAATATATATCAAGTATGCACCAAATTTCCCAAAAAATAGTCTCAAAATGACTTAATTCCAAACTCCCACTTCTATGATAATTCTAACCTTTCTAATGAATAAAATATTAATAAGGCTTAAAATGACATGTTTTCACATACAAATAAATATAAGCCTCCTTTGCTAATTTCAACTCACATTCAAATGGATTTGACTCACTTATTAGCCTCTGCATGAAGATGTATGGCTCTTTTTGTAAAAATAAGGTTTTTTTTGGCAAAATTGTGGTAAAGAGACTATTTTTAATTTTCTTTCAAAAAGCACTCCTCTATCACATGTGCATGAAAAGGTAACTTTGTCTTATTCTCCTTTGACTATCTCCACTAAGTATGTAGAATTATTTGTTCTACCTTACTAAGGTATACTTAGCTCTCTCCATACAATTCAATATTTCAACGTAGGAAAGGAAATGATTAAAAATTTCAAATTTTCAATGATCAAACTTTATAAACAAATCATGCCTCCCTCCACATGGTTTTTGGCACAATTCACCTTGACATAAGTATAAATAATTTCAACACCTTTTTTCCTCTCACATGCAAATAATAGCAAATTATAAACCCTACTCACGTGGTTATAGCATAAACTTTAAAGATTGACTGACCCAACCCATTTTACAAAGTAACTATGATAAGAGAACTTGGTAAAAGTCGATGGTTAGGTAAAAACCCTAAGTTTATTTTGTTTTACTCTTGTATTTCAAAGAGGAAGTTTCAAAAAATGAGGAGAATTCTACAATTTTTTCTTTGGGGCGGCCTTAGTTGGGTTTTGAGCTCCATTTTCTGTAGATTTGGTCTCTTTTTCAAAGGATTCAAGCTCTATATTTTGAATTCTCATGTCTTTTGTACAAGATTTGGTTAGTCACCTTTAAACTTCTCTCGGTTTTTCTAATTTGAAAGCTTTTAAAGATAATTTTGCATCATTGAGTGCTATTTCTTTTTGTTGTGACCTCTTGATCTGCTAAAGGAGAGTATTATTACAAAGGGTTTCAATTTTTTTGGCTCACATCAATTTGGGTCATCATTTCTTTCATTCTGGGTCTCACGTATTTGATTAGCTCATTTGGTAACCTTCCAAGAGTCCACCGTAAATATCACTTTATAACCATCACTTCCAAACTGCCCTGTCGATATCAAATTTCATCTTAAAGTAGGCACATGTTTGACATCCTTCAATAGCCATGTATTCCCATTCTGCATCTTAACCTAAATAAAACCTTTTCCAACTATGTTGCAAGGCTCATCATCACCAAGAAAACATGCCCAAAATCCCCTTGAACATAATCAACAAAATAATGCCTATGTGGAGTAGCATGGAAAGAAGCCCCGAATCTAAAACCCAAGATTCAACAATATTGTGCAAATAAATAATCAAAACATCCTAACATACATTACATGTTGCCACATTTTCCTCCTTGTTTTCTTCCTATTGTTTCTTCTTGTCCCGAATCTCCAAATAATCCTTATTTACATGCCCAGACTTTCCACAGTGCTAGCATACTATCTTGCTTTTGGATTTTGACCTTGCCAAATATTTTGATTTTCTATGGCTTCCTCTATTCTTTTGTCTCCCTCTAGTTTCCATTGTCAAATCATTCCTTGAAGTAGAATATTTCCTAGAGATTTTTCTTTGCATTTCCTTGCTTAGAATCACCCCTACAACATCCTCAAACTTCAACTTCAAGTTATCTGGAACCAAGTTACTTATCCCCATTACCAAGCTATTCCAACTCGTAGGTAAAGAGCATAGAATAAATAAAGCCCTAACTTCTTCATAAAATTCTATTGTAATCGAAGCTAGCATATTTACAACCATATTAAAATTATTTAAATGATCTACTACTGAACCATTCTCGAAATCTTCATAGTAAACAATTTTTTCATTAAAAATATCTTGTTATAGGGAGAGGGTTTTTCATACATCTTCCATAATGCATCCATCAATTCTTTTGTAGTGTTTTCCTTTGAAACATTAAATAATAATGAAGATGCAAGAAATAGATGGATTGTCCTAAGTGCCTTCCTATCTAAAAAATCCCACTCCACATATGTCATGCTTGAGGGTTTGTTCCCTTTCTCAGACAACAAAATATAAATATCCTTTCGATAAAGGTAATCTTCCATCTACATCTTCCAAAGAATAAAATTCTGCCCATTGAATTTATCAACCCTTGATCTTCCATCATCTATCATAGCTCCCACTCAAGCTAAAACTTTCCCTGTGATTCAACACTTCAGCAAACCAAACCAGGATCTGATACCAATTGTTAGGAAATAAGGGATAAAATATGTGGAACAATCCCACATAGAATTGTAATAGTAGAAACTAATACGTAAAAATATTATAGATCGAAAAATGATACTATGGGGGCCTCTGGGGTGACCACCCACCCCATATACATCTATAGAGAGAGGCCCCCTCTCATGGGTTAGAGGGGTTGGAGTCGGGGGGATCTCGGCGAAGGTTGAGGTAGAGTCGACTCTGGGGCCTCTAGACTATGAGGGTCACCTCAAGTATAATGTCCCATCCTAGTCAAGGTCATCCTCTCTCCCCCATTAGGGTGCCCCTATCAATATAGATATGGCCCTATAAATATATATGGCGAGGGCCCTTTCTCTCTATCTCGCCGATCTTATCAATCGATCGAAGACAATATTTTACATGGTTCACCTAGTTTGGGCTACGTCCACCAAGAATCACTTGCTTCTGATTCTATTACAAGCCAATTCTTTCTCAATAAAATACCTAAATCTTTTTTAGCTATGCTCAACAAAATCTACGAATTCAAACTTGAACTCACACACATTTGTAATGTTACATGAACCTATGCATAAAACCACATAAGTAAATAATTTCAGTAAATAGTTTTACAATACCATGGGTATCAAAACCATTTGAAAAAATTGTTGCATAAACCTATGGGTCAAAAATCCCACCCATATGAGAAGAGCATGTTTCCTAAAATATCAGGCACATTTTTCGAGGCCAAAAATTCTTGAGACAACTATGGAGAATGTACAATAATTTTAGTGTACAGTCTTCAACACTTCCACACATGAAAACAGGCTCCACAATCTAACAGTCCAAAACATGTGTTGCTTGATAGAGGACCTAGTAGACAATATAATGAGGTTTGGTGGCTTATGAAGATATGAAGGAGGTAGTTTGATCTCCTTTGAGGCCTGATATAGACTAAAATATGCATGATTGATCATTTCTTTGACATGGAGGTCTATATCGTTCTCTTGGAACAATATGATGGTTGTTTAATGATCTAGTGAGTTAGGATTCATGATAAAGACTAGAATGTGCTTGTTATTACATTGGGAGTTTGCTGGCTCATTGAGAATGGATAAAAAGTATGTGGTGTGCTTGTGTTTCTTGAGGTGTTTTTATCCTTTGAGAAATCAAAGAAGTGAGTATGGTCTTAGTGGGGCTCATTGGCTTTGTGTGTTTAAGATATGAAAATATTTCTTGTTTCATTATTTTTGCATAAGGTCTATGAAAGTGCTCGTTATCTATTTTTAAGATGATTTATCAAAATGGATTTAAGTTTTAAGACACATTGGTAAGCACATCCCATGAAATCAAAGGATCCCTAGGTTTGGTTTGAAAAGGTCTGTATTTTACGTGTCAAGGGTAAGTTAGTGAAGGTTCAACAATTGGTATCATTCTAGGTGTCAAGACCAAAGGGGAGATAAAATAGGTAGTCTATTAGTTCTATGAGAAAATTAGTAGTCAAGAATGCAATGAAGAAAGATTGGGGATGTGGACATAGTGATGAAGGTGAGAAATGTGGTTTTTGTTTCTAATATTTGGTAGATGAGTTGATACATTTGTATCGACGTATGTTGAGTATGAGATGAGAAACCGCATTGGTTTGAGTCAAGGTGAGTGGTTATGTGCTCTTAAGTTCATTTGAAGAAGGTATGCATTAAGTCGGGGAAATTGTCATGTTTATTTGTTCTTCCAATTTTGGTTGATCTTTCCAACCATTTGTTCCATGCATAGTGAGTTATTTTTGTACTAGAGGAGAATATTTAGCTCAAGGGGAGCATATTTTGTTTCATATAGTTGGTATCATGTAGCTCTATGTTATGAAAGTGAACATAAGGTGATTTTTGTTGCTATTGGTATCGAAAAATGGTTTTTAGTTAGATGGAAGCTTGTGTAAGACCCTAGTGTGTTGAATATCCTTTTTCATTCATGTCAAAAGGGGGAGAATGAGTTGATGGAACATGTAAGTACCATAAAGGAGAATGAGAAAATACAAAGTAAGTATCATTTTGAAGTGTTTTCAGTTTGTAGTATGTTTTCCATCAGTGTTTTTTCCATCAATGACCAAGGGGAGATTGTTGATAATTTTTCATTGATGTTAAGTTGGTCAAGGTGAGTTTGGAGTGTTGTCATTGATATCATATTGATAGTGTTATGCATGGTTGATGTCAAATTAGAGATTATGCCTTATTGATACAAGAGAGTGATGTGGAGAGTTTTTTTATGAGTTTTCATTGATGAAAAATAATTTCAAATGATGCCTAATGATGATGTCAAGGTCTACATGATGGAGTACATAGACAAAGGTATGCATTTACTGTTCCTAACATGAAGACCAAGCAAGATGAATCTAACAGAGGAGAGTGTTATTTTTCACTTTGAGTCTCATACAAAATGATTTAGATTTTTACAAATTATGTTCGATTACTTCAGATTTTGTCTAAAATTTGTGGTTTGTCTTTATATAGGACTAATAATTTTGGCCGATAGTTGTGATGCATCCTTTGGAGTCTCACTAGATCACTTCAGATTTTTCCAAAGTCTGGTCTATTTTCTTCATAGTATAAATTGAAAGTTTTAGAGTTTTTCCAAAGTCTATTGTTTTCTTTGATACGGGACCAATGGTTTGGGTTGACTATTGCAAGAATTTTTGAATTTTGTAGATCATTTTCAGTGATAATGTTTGGCTGACCTTCAAAATATTTTAAAGTAGATTTGTGATTTTCTTGTTGTTGGCCGACAATATCTCGTTTTTGGTACTAAAATGTTCTATATGTTTTATTGGCTAGACGACCTCGATTCAAATAGATATGTAAAGAGTAAAGTGTGAACTACTAAGAATAAGATAAAAGAAAACTCAAGCATATGGAGATTGAAATGCCACAATTTGGTTATGGTGTGATTATCCTATGTTTTTAGATGTTCCTTGAGGTTTTTATGGCCAACCTAATTGGTCTTAGGTGTATGTGACTGACCTAGTTATTTCTTGATCTTAAAACATGTATATAAAGGCTTATTTGAGAAGCTTGTGTGACAAGAACAAAATAGTGAGCTAAATGTTGCATGTAAGGGTAGAATAGGGTATTATAGACCATAAGAAGAGGTATGTGTGATAGTATGAGTGATCTATAAGGGCTAGAGATAGGCTTGTATGAGGTCATAACTACTATGAATACTATGTTCTTATTGATAATATGAAGGCATCTTGCTATGAATGGAAGTTTGTGCATACCTGAGAAGGTGAAGGAGGAAGACTGAATATGCATGTAATGACATTTTGAGAGTGTTCAAGAGAAAAAATAAATGGTATGAAGGGAAGATGATGTTTGAGGATCATAGTGTGTTCTAGAATCTTGGGAGCATGTTAATGTTGACATTTCTCGCACCCATGTGAGAGGTCAACTCGAAACTTGATTTCTCGATTAAAGGGATTGGATTAAGAGGCCTAATCTGAAGGGAAAAATGCATGAACTGCCACTTTGTTGGTTTCATTATGTTAAATTTCCACCTAAAGTGTCTTTCTAGTTGACATCTCCGTCATGATTGTGCATCATCCCCTCAGGAACCAATGCAAGACCCCGACACGTATGGGAAAGAAAATGAAGAGGAAAATGGAAAATCCAAAGCTTTCATAGGACACCCATTTCAAAGTTGAAGTAGTTTGTTACCTATCTTTTAATAAAAGTTAAGTTTTATCAAGTTACTTTGAGTTCTTTAATTATGATTAAGTGAAAATTTCCTAGTGTACATGAGTTGCAAAGAATTCATTTAACATCATGTTAATGAAAAATAATGCAAAAAGAAGTATTTACAGCTCATTATAGTAAGATGTTTTCATTTATTTCACAAATTAAAGGTACATTGGACCCACACAATATGTGGGAATACCTCTTAAATCAAGTACATAAAATAAAGTACATGTATGTAAAGTTATGAATAAAAGAGAAATAAAATCCATAATTTCCCGTTCAAATGGATTTCTAGATTGGATTTATTTTTTCCTCACCGTCTTCTTCATCTCCATAATATTTTGCCTCGTATCTCAAAGAGAGAAAATCAGATGTTAGAGCTCCGAATTTCATTCCTATTTTACTCACAACTTCAAACAAATGGACTTTCTTAAAAGGAACTTGAAAATCAGACAATTGAAAGAATTAAAGAGTAGAGTATTCTAATTCAGGGATCAAATCAACAATTATTTCATGCACTTTTAGTTTCCAAGAAAGATCAAAACATTTGAATTGGAATATAGTGATCAACTTCAAGAAAAGTGCAGAATTCAGATTTAGAAGACAATTAAGATTGAGTAGTTGACGAAATGAAAAGTTTAAAGAATGCATTCAATTTTCTTAGAAGTAATGTAGATTTAATCATGTACAGGCTTCATGATACTATACAAATATAAAATTTACAAGGTTCCTTGAATCAATCACAAGTATACATGAAAATCAATTTCCTAGAATGCATGAAGCAATGTCTACATATTTTCAAAAGTTTGTATATTTCAGAATAAAGATAAGGTTATAATAGGAAGTATAATATTCTTAGAACATGTAACTATGCATTGTCTAATAATTGATTATGCAAACTCCAAGATTCAAAGGATATCAAAGACAACGTGAGTTATTTCAAAAATAATATAGTTCATAATAGTACAAAATATGCTTTCCGTTTACCAAAAAAATGCAAAGCCAAAGTTCTTTACATACCAATCATAGACTCGAGGAATCAGAGGCATGTGGGTTTTGAAATTTTAAAAGTATAGCTAAAAAAAATCAGTAAGAGCCATATTCACAACAAGAAAGTAGATATAGAAAGGATACATTGAAAGAGAAGAAAAATCATTAAGAATACTAAAAGTATGTTATAGTTATCATGATTGTACATGTCATCCAAATGAGAGAATGCAATTTCTCTATGCTTTGCAATGATCACAACATAGGTGGATCTCGGTATGTCTTCTCAAGGAAAAAATGAAAGATGCACAAATCATGTTATGCTTATGGTTTTGAGTGCTCCCAATGTTTCCGATAGTTCTACAATCGAAAAGGAAAATAGAATCCACGAGATAAAACAAAATAAAAAGGGAAAACAATGGTACAATTCTCAATATAGCTTCATAGCTATTGGATCATAATAATAAAATTACTTCAAAGAACATGATTATTAAAAGTGAATATGTAACTTCAAGTGTCTGTAGTAATCATCAAAGGTTGGGACCATTCATCAAGAGTTGCATAGTAAACAAAAAAATTAATGGCAGCTCACAATGAGACAAAGCCTCATTTTTATAGAAAGATTGTACAAATTTCCACCAGAGAGTAGATTCATCCGAGCATGCAAGAACATCAAAGCTTATTTTCCTTTGGTGATTACAATGTTCATTGTTTAAGTATTTTTAAGGTTTGTTGTCTACAACATAGAGCAATCAAATATGGATGCATTCTTCTTGACATTTGCATGTGCACACAAATTCTATAAAAAACAACCATACAAAAATGAAGTAAGAAAATATGCAAAGCCTCTAAATGAGCACTAGAGTTAAATCCAAAGAAAATGAAATGAGGCCACGAGCTACACAATTGACCCATGCTCTTGGAATGAAATACAACAATGAAAATCCCAAATTGAGGTATGAAAATAAAACAATAAAATAGAAGCAAGGCATAATAAGCATAATCTCTCTCACAGTAGGGAAAAATAAGTAGCGAGATCTAAAGTAGATCATAGTAGAACAAAGCCACATGTTTGAGAACAAGGCTCTTTCTAAGCAACAAACCATGAGTAAATTCTATCAAAATAAGACAACAATCCATGGCCACGCATCAAAATAGAGTATGAGCTCAAAGTGGAAAGAAAATTGATCGTTGAGGTTGAACTATGTAGAAATATTACACCAATCGAACCACATAAATAAATAGAGGAAGTAAGGACGTGATTTATAAAAAGTGTAAAAATATACCAATGATACAGAGTTCAAGCCCATCTTAATGGAAGAAATCAAGAAAGATGAAAAGGGTTTACCTTTGAAGGTAATGTTACACTAATTGAATACGAGTTGCAACTCATAAAATAAAATACAAGTTCAACAAGAAATTTACCTTCTCTTGGAAGCCATTAAAGAAGGGCACCTTCATGAACTCCAAAGATTGAATCTTGATAGATCCATTATGAAACCCTAGCTTGAATAAGACCTAGAATGCATGAATAATCTAGCTCCCAAATTACGTGTTCAACCCCAAATGTAGGCAAGAGCTTAAGAGATAAAAAAAGTAGAGCTCCTCGATGGAAAAATATACGAGAAAAGAGATGAAAAATACATGGCGAGTCTAATAAAAACCAACGACTATTTACCATAATAAATCTCAAAAATACCTCAAATGGAGACATTGTAAAAACACAAAGTCTTTTAATGAAAAAATGTGCCCGTAATGGCTAGAGACCAAGCTATAAGTAGTAATAATGGTGGTTGAGCTATCTGAAAATTTTGGCAATGCAATATAGAGAAGAAATGTCAGCACAACCTATAAGTAAATGGAATAGATAAAACAAGAGATTTGAAATCAATGGTAGCGAACAATAAAGAAGAATACATAGCCACTCGTAAAATGAACACTCAGGCTCATGGGATAGTAGAAGAAGGTTTGAAATTAAAAAAGAAAACATTTTTCGTAACCTCGGCAGAAATTCAAAGCCACACATCTTCAAAATAACAACACTCAAAAAAATCAATGAGCCTTACCTTCAACAAGCATTGAAAATTAACAAGAGCATCACAAGCACTAGAAGCTCCATCTTCACAAAGAATCATGGTAAGAGGTAAGAATGTTGGAACCTTGTATTTAACCACTGATAGCACTAATGTTTGTAATCTTGTGGCTTCAGAAGAAAATACAACATTGTGGCACTATAGGCTCGGTCATATGAGCCATAAGGGCATTGAGATCATAAAGAAGGATTTTTGTGGATATACGTAAATAGGTTTGGATTTTTGTGAGGACCGCATATATGGGAAATAGAAGCGAGTAAGGTTTCTCAAGGTTGGACCTACAAGAAAGAGAGTAAGTTGGAGTTGGTACATTTTGATGTGTGGGGGGTAGCTTAGGTATCATATCTTGGGAGTTCAAGTTATTATGTTACTTTTATTGATGATGCAACAAGGAAAGTTTGGGTATATTGTATTAGACAAAAATCGAGTATTTAACACTTTTGTTAAATGGAAATCCTTGGTAGAGAATGAAATAGGTCTTAAGTTAAAATGTCTCAGGTCAGATAATGGAGGGGAGTATTGTAGCAATGAGTTTGATGATTATTGTTCTAAGAAAGGAATCCACAAGAAAATTATGGTTCTAGAAAATCCATAGTAGAATAGGGTGTTAGAAAGGATGAATCTGAATAATAATGGAATGTGCTAGGAGCATGAGGTTACATATAGGACTGCCTCTTTCTTTTTGGGCGAAGCGGTGAGCATAACTATGTACTTGATAAACAAATGACCCTCAAGTGCCTTGGATGGAGGCATACCCGAGGAGGCTTGAATGGTAAGAAATTTAATTACTCATTTCTTAGAGTCTTTAGATGTGAGGTATTTGTTCATAAAGACAAGGATGATAGGAACAAACTAGAGGTTAAATTAGAAAAATTCACTTTTATTGGTTATGGTGGTGATGACTTTGGATATAAATGTTGGAGTATTAAGGACAATAAAATCATTCATCTAGGGATGTGGTATTTAATGATAAATTTATGTATAAGCAACAGATTGCAAGAAAATAGAGAAGAATCTAAGAAAGAATATTTAGTGGTAGAGGATCTTCCGAATGGGAAAGTGACACATGAATCAGTTTCAGAACCTACTCAACAGAACCCCAAACTCCTATATTGAGGATGTCTTCTAGGGTAAGAGAAGAACCTAAACATTTTTCTTCTTCTCTTTATTATTTAATTCTCATTGATAGTGGAGAGCCGAGAGCTTTAATGAAGCAAAGCATTTAGATGTCAAGAAGAAGTGGGAGAAAGCCATGGATGAGGAGCATCGGGCTCTTATGGAGAACCAAACATGGGATTTGGTGAAGCTACCCAAACACAAAATATCATTGCAGAACAAGTGGTTATACAAAGTTAAAGAGGAAGGAGGAAAGAAAAGATACAAGGCCTAGTTGGTGGTCAAGGGTTTACACGGAAAAGGTATAGATTTTGATGATATTTGTTCTCCTATAGTTAAAATGAATTTTATTAGAACTGTTCTTGGAATAGTGGTAGGTAGAAGACTTGCACTTACAAAAACTAGATGTAATGACTACATTTCTCCATGGTGATTTGGAGGAGGATCTATATATGCGGTAGCTAGAGGGTTATGAGGTCAAAGGTAAAGAGAAGATGGTGTGAAAACTAAAGAAGAGCTTGTATGGCCTAAAACAAGCTCCACGTCAATGGTATAAGAATTTTGATAGCTTCATGGTGGAGTAATATTACATTAGATATCATTCTTACCATTGTGTGTATACAAAGAAATTTAAATATGGAAGTTATTTTTTTATTTTTTGTATGTGGATGACATGTTGTTTGTAGGAAAAAACATGTAGGAAATAAAGGTACTCAATAAACAATTAAGTGACTCCTTTTTTATAAAGGATTTAGGGGGAGCCAAACAAATCCTTAGTATGAGGATATCTTAGGATAGGAAGCAACAGAAACTCACTTTATCTCAGAAGAGTACATTAAGAAGTTCTTGGAGAGGTTTAATATGTAGGATGCTAAATTGATTGGGACTCCTTTAGCAAGCCATTTCAAGTTATCAAAGGAGATGTGTCCCAAGACAGGCAGGAGAGAAAGCGGATGTCTAAGGTACCTTACTCATTAGTAGCTGGATAGTTTGATGTATGTCATGGTGTGCACTAGGCCTAATATTACGCATGCAGTGGGAGTAGTGAGTAGATTTATGAGTGATCCAGGTAAAGATCATTAATAGGCAGTAAAGTGGATCCTTCAGTACTTGAGAGGGACCATGGGGACTATTTTGTGCTACATTGGTTCAGACACCACTTTTTGTGGTTATGTAGATTCAAATATGGCTGGAGATGTAGACACCAGAAGGAGCACAATAGGTTATATTTTCACTGTAGGTGGGACATCAGTGAGTTGGATTTCATGACTATAGAAGTTTGTGGCTCACGACCACAGAAGGTTGAGTATGTTGTTTCCACATAAGCAAGATGAAAGAGATGATTTGGGGCATAAACATGAGGAATGGAAGTTGCATAGTGATAGTCGAGTGTTATACACTTAACTAAGAACTCTTCTTTCCACTCTAGGACAAAGCATATATATCTTAGATACCATTTCATCAAGAAAACTTTGGAGGAAGAGAAGTTAAAACTAGAGAAGATTCATACCATTCATAATCCTAAAAACATGATGACGAAGGTGGTCAAAAGGGAGAAACTAAATCAGTGTTCATCTTTGTTAGTCTTCATGGATGATAGTGAAGGGTTAAGAAGATTTCTCAAAAGAAAACTAGTCTCCAAGTGGGAGATTGTTAAGTTGTGGAGCCTGTTTTCATATGTGGAAGTGTTGAAGATTGTACACTAAAAGTATTGTACACTTTCCACAATTTTCTCGCTGGGTTTGAAAAATGTGCCCGATATTTTAGGAAATGTGCTCTTCTCATATGGGTGGGATTTTTCACCTATAGGTTTATGAGATGGTTTTTTCCCATGGTTTTGATACCCACTGTATTGTAAAACTACTTAAGTAATTGTCTACTTATGTGGTTTTGTGCATATGGTAGGGTTCATGTAACATTGCAGATGTGTGTGATTTCAAGTGTGAATTTTGTAGAGTTTTTTGAGCATAGCTCCAAATAGATTTTGGTATTGTATTTAGAGAGAGGTGGCTTATAATAAAATTTGAGCAAGTGATTCTTGGTGGACGTAGCCCAAATTGGGTGAACCACGTTAAATATTGTCTCTTTATGTTGTGTTCTTTTTATTCTGCACTTTTATTTCAGATCTGTAATATTTTCTGCATATTAGTTTCTCTTGTTACAATTCTATGAGGGATTGTTCCACATATTTTATCCCTTATTTCCTAATAGACAAATGTTCAAATAATACTCAACACTTTTTAAATACCTTTAATGAAAAACTCATATAAACTTATAAGATTTCATTATACTCTACCCAAATTTGACCATCAAGCTTAGAGCACTCTATAACTTCATCAAGAAATGCATATTGAAGCAAAATAACACATGTCTTGACAAAAATGCATAATAAATACTCACTTCTTCATGATATAACCTTCAATTTAGCAACTCTGCAATATTTTTCTTTTCTACTTTCATGATTTCACGATGCGCACCCAAAATCATTGTCACCTTGCATGCCCCATATTTGACTATGACCAATTATACTTACTTTTGTGACTACTATATCACTCTAATGGATTCCTTTAGGTCTTAAAGTCCTTTATAACATAATAGGATATAGTCTCAAGAACATATTTGTCTTTATAGATAAATCATCATATCTTCAAGTGTCAATACACACTCCTTCAACTCGTCAGGGACTCAAAACATAGACCTAGGTACAAACATGGGTACCTTTTTCTTCCAATATGTTTTCTTTCCTTATGAGTATTCACAAAAGCTTGATATAAGGTCATATAGCCCTTGATACTTCATGAAATTTCTTCAATAAATATATCTTCATACACATGCCCCTAGAACTTGATTATACTTCCTTTTTATGAATGTTTGTTTATCATACTAACCTCAAAAGGATTCTCCTATGATTAAAAATGTATGCCACATTCTTCAAGCCTTCTCAAATTTTCTTGAGCCTATCTCAATGCAAGATAATCTTCATGATTGTAACTAAGAAGATCAAGAACTTATATAAACACACCTTTTAGTGCAACACAACATCATAAATATTATTGGTCTGATCAAGTCATCAACTTTGTAATCAAGTCGTCCAACTCGTGATCAATTCATCAGATTTGTAATCATAAGTCTTCATACTTGTTTTGATACTCTTCTCCTTTTCAACACGATTTCATGACTGAACTTTGTAATTGAATTTCATGTGGTGGATATTTCATGTCATATTAAAAATATGGTTACACTTTATATGTCCCTCATCTAATTGGCTCCACACATATTCATGATAGGGAAGTCTTACGCTACCAAGAAACCCTTCACACAAAAATTACTCAATATGTGAATGTTATCGTAGTACAAAAAGAACCTCCAAATGAAATTTATGACTCTTCCCCACTTGTTCTTGAGCCTCCTATTTCTCAACCGGTCACACTCACACATACCAACATCAACAGAGCAGCCCATTATCCTTGATAGAAGATCATGTTTTCAATTTTTACTAAAAAGATGATGATCTAGTGTAAGGGTTCTAGTTAGATTTCAAAGTGTTCACCTCAATAACTACTTATCTTTGATTTTGCAAGAATATTTCTATATACATGACCAATATTTGGAAGGTTACTCACCATCATTCCTTGCTTGAGGATCTTTTCGATACTCCATAACACCAATATTATGCTCCAACAACCTCTTTATATGTTACTTCTTCAAGAACATGTATTAGAACTAGTACTTTAACATGAAATTATATGAAAGAGATATACCTCTTGTACCTTTGTCTCTTGGTTAAGGATCCATTGTTCCAATAGTCTCCATTCCTCTCTTGACACCATCTCTACATACCCTTCATAGACATTTTATTCCCGATTCATCAAAATATCTTCAAAATGCATTTCCTCTATCTTTGCATGGAAGGGTCTAGATGGGATTCTTAGTATCTAGTTTCTCAAACCAACATATAGGTTTCTTAACCTCCCTCAAATCTTCTAATACAATTTTCTAACTTATTACAAGGTGTCTAGACTAGTATTTTGGTCATACACTTGCATTAAAACCTAGTTCTCTTTCTTAGGCCATTTGGCCTTGTAGCCTTCTTAACACTCAAATGCCCATATATCTCACTTTCTTCCAAAACAACTCCAAAATCCAAATGATGTTCCTAAGACCATTTATCTAGATCTAGTTAATGCTAAAAAAATCACTATAAGTTCCTTTGTAAGAAATTTCACTTCCTTTGTTAGATCATTCCTCAAATTAGGCTTGTTTTGCCCCTAAAACATGACAATGCCTCCTTATTGTTATAATCTCACCTAAAAAATTATAGATCCACTTCAAGGATGTCAAGGACATGGTGTATACAAATTTTAGGAGCTTGAAACCATCATTTCAATCTTCATGCACCCTAATTCCTCCATTGTGGATCATACATGTACAACAACGCACCAGTAGAACTTGGTGTAGATTTTTCCCACATGCGAGTTACCCCACGAAACTTCATAGTACTTTAGTATTCCCCAAGACATAATTTATCAAAAACATTCATGGTTTTTATGGCTAGAAATTTATTTATAGCTTTCCTAGTTAGGGTCCGAGAGTAAAAACCAAGGTCTATAGGAAAATCTTTCATTGTCAAGAGATGTAAAAATTAACACTTCTCTCTTACCTTTCCCCAGCTAATCATGCCTTCACATAGATTCAAACACTCTCATAAAGTGAATTCCCTTCTTTCTCCTCTCGGTCTGGAATAGGGAGTTTAGTTGGATTCACATGAACAATAATACAAACACAAAAATAGGAATTCCATGACCTAATATCAATAGATACATTTTATTATCCAACTCAAACCTTACATTTCTCTTGAATCATCTCCCATGATTCAATCTCATCGAATAAATTTGTATATCTTTACTAGAATAGCTAAATTATAGATTTAGCTCCCAAAAAGAGCTCAACAACATAACCAAACTTGGTATTTTATAAAACCAACTCACTTTATCTCTCCTACTCATTCTTATCCCTATCATAACTCTATGACACACAAAAATATGCCTTATTAGGCTTGAAAACAACAAATTCCACCTTCTTTCCTTTACCTATGCACCTAAACTTACATTTTTACAACATGTTCAATTTTGACATTTACTTACTCAAGTAAGATCACTCACACAACTAGTCACTCATGTTGAAATGGTCTTATATGACCTTATTACATTTATCCCATGATGCTCCTACATCAGCTTTACCTAACAAGGAGAAATTGACCTCATGTTGATTGCAATATTGTAATTTCTTCCTTCTTGCTTTCTTGTCCTTCCTTGTCTTCGCAATGGTGTAATTTGACTGATTTGTATCTTTTTCTTGTTTGTACTCTCTTCATGAATTTTTTCCTTTTGAGTGTCTTGACCTTCAACATGTCTTTCCCACTTTGTTTGGCTTGTATGTTCTCCTCATGGTGTCTTGTAACAACATCCTTTTCCATGGTTGTCCTTGATTCATCTTGGCCTACTCCATTTCCCTGCAACTGTTTGCTTCTCTTCTTATTTGTATAGTATGACATCTATTGTCAACTTACAAAAATGGGGTTTAATGGGTTTTTAAACTTGCTCAAGTAGTTGTTTTGTTCCTTCTCATTCCTGGCTTCCTTGTAGGCTTGTCTTATCTTCTTTTCCATGTTGAAATATTCAAAGGAAATGGATTCAAAATAATTGTCTACTTGTAACTTCTTTATAGGGTTAGTTTCTTGAATTTTCTTGATGTTCTTATGCATTTTAACTAACTGAATTATTTTGGTTATAGACAAATACCACTCCACCTCTAAGAATTCTTGTACCATTGCCTTTGACCTAATTGATGTTACACTCCTCATATTTCATGGTGGATTCAAATATCCTTTCTTCTATATCTACTTCATTCATGCTTGCATAGATAGTTATGATATGTGCATCCTTGTTCTTCCAAAGAGACCTTTTAAGTTGACTATCACCTTGTGTTTGTACACTCTGTTGTATATGGTTTGTCATCATGTCCATTAAAATGTCAACTTCACAATATTTCCTTGTTTCCCTTATAAAGAGGTTTCCTTGCTTTACCAAACTATTATCGGTATGTAGAATCTCTCTAAATTTGTCAATAAAACAATAATATTCAGGTCATACCTCATTCACATGGTTTTTCATCACCACTTTTTCCTTTTGAATGGATTTGTCTTGAATAACACTCCTTGCATAACTTTGAGCTTAAATTATTGCAATCCATCTAAACTCCATCAAAAGGTATTGTATGAGGCTTACCTTATTTGTCAAACTTTTTTCTCTGTCATTTCATTCTCGGTACTCTTGTCAAGTTTCTTGATGTCTCTAGGCTGGTCTCATTCCATTTTCTTAGATTTTTACCTTTCCTTCATCAATGTGGTTTGTTCCCATGCCTTCCTTTCTTTCATTCACACCTCTTTTATACAATAACTCATTCCAATACATTATTAGAACACCATTAACCTTAATTTCATCTCCAATCATACTTAAGTTAGGATCATGCATATCTTGATCATATTTCAGGCTTTTATCTTCATATTTATATTCTTGATATTTTTATATTGGTCACATATTTGAATTGTTTTATATCAATCGTCATGCTTCCTTTATACAAATGTTCATAGCTTTGTACTTGAAATTTTAGTATTCTTCTTAAGATTTTTCTATTTATCTCCTTTGTCTTTATGAATACTTGAAGTGACATCTTGATCATTTTTATTCCTTTGATTTCCTTCTTTTGGTGCCTACTGAAATACTTCATGATTTTATCTTCTTTCCATGTACTTTTGTGATCTCCTATGTTCTTCCTTAAACCTTCTTGATCTTCCTCATGCCCTATATAATCCAAGTCTTCTTTCAACACTCAACATGCTTCCTTATTATGCCACTTGTCCCATTTTGCTTTGGCACTTCTCCTGTTTACTTGGTTTCTTGGCTTCATGCCTCTTGGACTAGCCTCTTGTTATTCTTTACGTAGTTTAGTCTCTTTTGGAGGAAATTCATCCTCACAATATGCTTCCAACGTAATTATTTGGTCTTCCACATCAAATAATTCACTTGCTTTTTCATACTTATTCACTCCTTTGGAGTTAATCTTCCTAAACCTACATGCACACATGGAAAAATCTGATTAGTTTGAAAATATAGAGGTTCTTTGTCCTCTATGTCTTCTCCATGCACTCCTTTTCTTTGTTTTCCACTTGAATTCCTTCTTGGGTTAACTTGGGAACTTCCTTTGTTCATTGTCCCTTACTATACTTCTTCATTTATAAATTCCACATCATGACATAGTTCAATCCTTCTATTAGCTTCCTCTTTATTCCTTAGTCCATCCTCTTGGACTTGTGGTAATAGTTCATGATCCTTTTCCTCTTGATCTTGCTTCTCATGACCTTTCATAAGGTCTTCTAGAATCCCATTCCATGTTTCTTCTTCTTCAATGCTACTTTGCTGCTCCTTGTTCTTGTCACTCTTCCTTTGGTGACTAAACTTAAGTTCTTGGTCTTCTTCTTTCTTCAAGAACTCCATGCTCTTTCTCAGCCTCATTTGGGCTTGTTCATCAGCCTTGACTTGTGTTTCTTGGTCCACTGCATTGGAATCTAATTGTTGCACTCTTCCATCAACCTTGTCTTCATCTTTCATGAAGGCTAAGACCTGATTCTTGGTCTTCTCGAAAAATTATTTAATTCCAAACACCATACTTCTCCTTTCCATACCTGCATGCTGATCCATTAAAGGTACTAAAACATGTTCTATGTCATCCTTTGTTAGAAAACATTTATTCAACCTACCATTATAAATTACCTTCTTTCATATTGTCATGGCCTTCCTAGGAGTAGATGGCATACATCCATAGGCATGATATCACATAACACCTCATCATGCAAACTCCCAATCTTAAAAGGTACTCTACATTTCTCATTTACAAGAATTTGATGGTTCTTCTGAACCCATGCAACTTTGTAAGGTGTAGGATGTACTAGTATTTTCAACCCCAATTTACTAACCATTTCCTCAGACACAATATTATCAATGTTTCCATTATCAATAATTACCTGACATACCTTTCCTCTTGTTGTACATCTAGTCCTGAATAGGCTTCTCCCGCGAAAATCGCTCTGAGCTATGGCTTGTTGTTGTTGTAGAAGTACTCTTCTTAACAATAATGACTCTGCATGCCTATGATCACCACCTTTATCAGTTGTCCTTTCCATGTCTAAATACACTGCTTCTAGCCTTATCATCCTTGTGCCTAGATCATTGATTTCATGCTTCATATCCATTTTTCCATTCATCATGTCATCCATTCTACCCATGACTCCTTCTGGATCAATTTCATGATTGCCTGCAATGATGGCTTCTCAATATTTTTCATGTTATCAACAATCACTTGCACACTCTCAATTATTTAAAATACTATAAATATATACAATGTATCTTATTATAACAAAGCAACCAGCTTTAATATGAGAATGGTGCAAGGGTTCTAGTTAGCTTTCAAAGTGTTCACCTCAATAACTACTTATCATTGATTTTGTAAGAATATTTCTCAACACATGACCACTATTGGGCAGGGTACTCACCACCATCCCTTTCTTCAGGATCTTATTTGATACTCCATAACACCAATCTTATGCTCCAACAACCTCTTTATATTTTACTTCTTCAAGAACGTGTATTAGAACTAGTACTTTAACATAAAATTATATGAAAGAGATATACCTCTTGTATCTTTGTCTCTTGGTTAAGGCTCTATTGTTTTGATAGTCTCCATTCTTCTCTTGACACCATCTCTACATACCCTTCATAGACATTTTATTCCCTGATTCATCAAAATATCTTCAAACATGCATTTCCTCTATCTCTCCATGTAAGGGTCTAGATGGGATTCTTAGTATCTAGTTTCTCAAACCAACATATAGGTTTCTTAACCTCCCTCAACTCTTCAAAGAAACTTTTCTAACTCATTACAAGGTTTCTAGACTAGTAGTTTGGTCATACACTTGCATTAATACCTAGTTCTCTTTCTTAGGCCATTTGGCCTTGTAGCCTTCTTAACACCAAAATGCCCATATATCTCACTTTCTTCTAAAACAACTCCAAAATCCAAATGATGTTCCTGAGACCCTTTATCTAGACCTTTTTCATGCCAAAAAAATTCACTATAAGTTACTTTGTAAGAAATTGCACTTCCTTTGTTAGATCACTCCTCAAATTAGGCTTGTTTTGCCCCTAAAACATGACATGCTGCCACCTTCTTGTTATAATATCACCTAAATAATTATATATCCACATAAAATATATCAAGGGCATAGTGTATATAATTTTAGGAGCTTGAAAGTACTATTTCAATCTTCATGCACCCTAATTCCTCCACTTTGACTATACATGTATCAACTGCATTGTAGAAGTTGGTGTAGATTTCACCCACATGCGAGTTACCCCACAAAACTTCACAGTCCTTTAGTATTCCCAAGACATAAGTTATCAAAAAAATTAATTGGTTTTTGATGACTAGAGATTTATTTATAACTTTCCTAGTTAGGGTCCGAGAGTAAAAATCGGGGTCTACAGGGAAAATTTTCATTGTCAGAGATATAAAAATTAACACTTCTCTCCTTACCTTTCCTAATCTAATCATGCCTTCACAGAGATTTAAAAACTCTCCTAAATTTTCTTCCATTATTTCTCCTCTAGGACTTTGGAATAGGGAGTTTAGTTGGATTCACATAACAACAATACAAACTCAAAAATAGGAATTTTATGACCTGCAATATCAAAAGATATATTTTATTATCCAATGAAAACCTTACATTTATCTTGAATCATCTCCCATGATTCAATCTCATCAAATAGATTTGTATATCTTTAATAGAATAGATAAATTCTAGCTTTAGCTCCTAAAAAGAGCTCAACAACATAACCAAACTTGGTATTTTATCAAAACCAACTCACGTTCTCTCTCCTACTTGTTCTTATCCCTATCATAACTCTATAAACACAACAATATGCCCTATTGGGATTTAAAACAACAAATTCCACCTTTTTCCTTTACTTATGCACCTAAACTTACATTTTCACATCATATTCAATTTTGGCATTTACTTACTCAAGTAAAATCACTCACATAACTAGTCACTCATGTTGAAATGGTCTTATATGACCTTATTACATTTAGCCCATGATGCTCATGTATCATGATCTCATGTGTGATGATCCTATTCATTTTGATTCAATGATTGGGTAACACACTCCTCCATTGGTGTCATCCTCACCCATCACATTAGTTCCTTCTCTACCTCTCATTAATACTTCACATCCTTCCCAACCTCATGCTCTTATGGTTCCTCGGTATTCTAGGACCGAGCCATATTATACATGGCAAGAGGCTATGGGGCATGATGTTTTTTATTAAAGATACTATCAATGCCACATGACTAAGGTTGAACCCGAGGTCAAACTTGATAAAACTAAAAAGACTACATATCCTTCCACTTCAACTTGTTTCTTTTGTTCTCATCATAGGTATTACATGCATACTGGTGATAACTATCAAGTTTTACATAGTAAATATCTCATCCCCAAAACCCTTTAGGAACACGGAAGTGTGGAGCCTATCCCTCTCATAGCCTCCCACCTTCCCCTTAACCTCCTAAACCACACCATACTTATGGGCCTCCACCTCACCCTATCCCCACCTCACTCTCGATGAAATTTGGCATAGTGTCCTCCTCAATTGAAGGATTGGATCGATAACACCTTATTTTCCATGAGGTTTGAATTCCATCGACAGGTATCCATTACGCAACATGCCATCAAGGATCTTATGGTCCGTTCTAGGAGAGACGTATTAAACCATTTTTACGACATCATTACTGAAACACTTGTCATATCTTTTGTCCCTCATGGCTAATCACTTATTATGCATTGATCTCATTATTATATGGCCTAGTCCTCAATTTTGCTTGGGCTCACCCCTAAACCCACAAATACCATTACAAAATATCCATTTTTTTCCTCAATTGAGATCTTAATCCCCTTGGGTTTATCATATTATCTCCAATATCTTGTCACATCTTTTCTTTGGTTGTTCGGTCCACTCGATTCATCACCATTCGCTCCTTGATATCCTATAGTTGGATATTTCGGCCTTATTCTACCTCTTTCCTTCTTCACATCACTTGAGTTGGGATATCTTCGTGATCCCCTTCTCTAGGGCTTTACCTATCTATCATATTATCATTATTCCTAATTACTATGGTATTATCACATACATACATGTGAAAATCTGGAAAATGATAATTCAAACATCTAAACATCACCAAATACTATCGAAAATCATCACCATCATCATCATCATATATATATATATATATATATATATATATATATATATATATATATATCAAACATAATATATACATACATTTTATACATAAAAATATCATACAAAATGGCTATGAAAAATCTATAATATGACTCAAGCACCCTCGCTCATCACCCCCTTTGAGGGGCTCTAGATTCATTGGAATGATGGGTATGTTTTATCTTCTCTCTCTGTGAGATAGGGATGTCTCCCTAAATCGGGCTCTTGAGACCTCTCCTTATTCTTTTTCCAACTATGTCTCTAGTGACATAATTTACACCGCATATATTTGGGCATCTACTAGGTGATTTTCCTACTCCTATACCATGGCTTCCTATATATGAAATAGACTCTACTGACATCACATCTATCATGGTAACCACCTACACATGTGCATTTCTATACTTGTTGGAGTGTCTCGGATGTCTCTCCAACTAAATAAAATGATCAAAATGAATCCTTGGTGACAGTGTAGCTACATCCACCATCACTAAAGTATCCTTGACATCTAACATGGAATCCAAGATTTCATGGTGAGTGTTCTCAATCGGCGAGTACCACCCAGCTTTGTCATCCTCTTTGTGAAACCAAAAAGCATCACATGTCACTAATAATATCACATACATCTATCAATAACCATCTACATGAACTCATATCATCCATACTTGTATGTTAAGCTCTATCCACGATGGTCTCGCCATATCCACAAGCCACTCAATGCATCCTCCACCTCTTCCTGGTCATCACGACAAGGTATGGCTCCCACATATCAGTGCCTACCTATCTTAAGGAACCAATATCATATCTCCTCACCTCTATGTTATAGTCCTCTATCTCATATACATATCCATCAATAACCCAATCGATGTCAAGTATCATATGTCAAGCCATTGCATCTTGTGTACTTTTAGCCATGTTGCTAGCTTCCCCACTTGCTCCTTGGTACTCGACCTTCTTCGCCTTTACCCTAACTCCGTGAGCCTTTATCATCAAATACCTACTCAATCGCTATTCATTATGATATGTGGTGTTCCCTGAGTATCCCCACCATGTTTGCATTGTCACCACCCTAGTGCACTGTTACCCATACCCTATGAGGTCGTAATGTTGGAACTTGGACCCTTTCTCCCTTGTAGCCTCTCTAACATAACAATTTTTGTAGGTTGGCAATGGTGGTATCAATTCAGTGTTGGTCATACAAAATGTCTTCTACTTTATCTACTATGTGCCTCTTCACCCAATAGATGTAATGGCACATCACCTCTACCATGGCTTCTATATGCTCTACTCTATGCCGTTGGGACACTAATCCACATCCCCTCATAGGCTTTACATGTCACATCATCTTGACCCACTTTGTCACTAATGGTGGATGCTTGAAACACTCTCACTTTGTTGGCCCATGTTCCCACCGAAGTACTATCAAGGCATTCTCCACTACTACTCGCTGTGTCCTTGCAGCCTTGAGAGGTTTCACTTGAGGTATTCGAGGAATGATATGGTCTAATCATGAGAGGAAGTCATTATTACAACTAATAAAAGAATAAGTGGTCCTAGAAAAAGAATCATACAATAAGATGGAAAAGATCAATTCTAAGGTAACTAGAGTTGATGCAGAGTTCAAGTCATAGCTTGTTCACCAAAATGTTTACACCCTTATTTTATATATATATATAGACACACACACACACACACACACACACACACACACACACACACACACACACACACACACACACACACACACACACAAAACACATAGATGTTTAGTGAGTTAATTACTATAATACGATGTAAAGGAGAGCTATAGGAGGTTATTTTGATTAATTAACTTCCAACATTAATTATTTAATATAATAAAAACACATTGATTCTTTACGCAGATATATGTAATTCTTTGCATAATGTACGAACATGATGTGAACTTGAAAAACACAAGAGGTTGAGTGCACTTACTTGATTGTAGATGGATATGGAAAGTTATGGGTGTGTAGAGTGTTGGAATTGGGATATCGGAATGTAATAATGCTTTTTCCTAGAACTGTGATCAGTAAAATTACCTTGTGTGGGATTGTATAACTCCATCAATACCATTTGTGTAGTCTTGCGCTACTATACGGTTTTTGAACTGATTTAAATTTTTTTATGTAAACTTCTAGAAGTGGTGTATGCCTATAAATGTTTGTTGACTACAAAACCTTAGGTGTCACTCATGCTACATAGCTCTTTGAAAATTCGAGTAACGTCTCGAATCCTAGCCATGGGTGGCAAACCCTGCAAAACAAACATTGGAGAATTAGTAAACAAAAATGTTTGCAAAATTGTAAAATTTAGGGGAGTTAAGGAAATATATTTTATTAAACCTTCATTATTATCATAACCTTGTATTTTTCATAATTTGGAGAACAACACACTTGTGTATAAAGAAGCGTAGTTGTAAAGAAAATGTAAATCATATTTCTTAGCCCTAATAAGTTTTAATGGCATATTCAATGCAACATTTAAATGATAGATTACCATATAAAAATGCTTAAAATTTTCTTTGGGTATGAGAATTATCTCAGATAGATAGTTTCCTACTCTTCCAAATTCAATGATTGTGTTTGATAATTTACTTTTATTCCTTAAGTAAAGTAATGCACTTATGTATTTATAGATTTTTTTTTCAAATAACAACCATATTGGATAACATGAGGAAGAATATATAAAGGTAAAATATAATAGTGAAGGACCAAACACTTATTTATGTTAATAAGGGATGATAGAAAAGAAGAACATACAATTTTATTTAAATAGAACATAAAGTCTAAATTCCTAATGCAAAGTAGATTTAAAAGTAGAAAAATGAGGGAAGAGAGAAAAATCTAAAGAGAAGAAATGAAACTTCATTACAAAGTAGTAACATCGTCTATATGCACTTGAGGGAGGTTGATAGGCATAAATTAATGGTGCGATTAATAAAATAAAAATAAAAATTGATTAAAATTAAATTTTAACCCAAAAAAATTAATTTTATACCATATTATTACTCAAATAACAACCTCGCAAAATAAATTAAAAAATTCATATTATGTAATTTAAATTTATCCAAAGAAAAACTTAAGAATAAAAATGAAAACAATATAGTATTATAAGACTAATTTCTCCCATTCGTTATCTTTGAAAGTTTCATTCCCATTTTCAATCTCCTTGGGAACAGGGTACACTATCTTTGAGTTGGGTTGAAGTGTAATCCTTACACCACTAATGTTAGCATGATACTCTAAAGATGCCTCAAACCACATGTCATTCTCCACCTAGCATGTGATATCTAAATGAATGCAACTAGATTTGGCAATTTAGAACTCCTTGATAATGTTTGAGTTGAGTTTGGATCTTGCTAATGCTTTAAATGGGGATGTTTAGATGCTATAAAATGATATAATTTTATTCATTAACCTTGTATGATGCTTTAAACCTGTAGTGATTTTTCCTAGTGAATGTGTATAACCTTTGGAAGGATTTAGGAAACCTTGGTTTTTGTGAGTGTTAAATAGAGTTTGTTAATGTAGTTCCATACAATTTCTAGGTTGGTAAACCGGTGAGTTTAAGTTGCTTATATAGTGTTCTAGAGGTGAATTATCTAGGAAAGGCATATCTAGGAGAAGTAAATGATCCAAAGAAGAATCTGAAATTGAAATCAAATATGTAGGATATGTCGGTTCAAAATTATACAAGTGTGTCAGACCGGATATCACAAGTCGACTAAAGTGGACATTTTTACACAAAAATGAGAAATGTGTAAATTGATCATTTCATCCTATCAAGTGGATTTTGTAAATGGATTTCATGTATTTAATTCTCATAAATTATCAACATATCAGTCTACATGTCTAACAAAGTTAGACAAGAGACCTTGAGATGTATTGCATGTGGATTAAAAGAGTGTGTTATTTTTAAGCAAGAGTGCATTGTCAAAACTAGTATGTCATAGAGTATATTATCAAATTTGAGAGTCTATATAAGGTTTTAATGAATAAGAGGAACAATTTGATCCAAGAAATATAATTTCATATATCTAGACACAAAAATTAATAGAGAAGACATACGAATCCACACAGAATAGAGTGGTTGAGTGAAAATATGAATAGGACATGTATGTAGAACAAAATTTGGTTCAATGGTAGTATTGTTTGGTCCTCGTGAACTTATCCAAATTTATTGTATACTATTTGATATTTTTAGAAGCTTGATGATAGTTTGATCCACATCAATGCACATTATTGCCTCTTTGTCATGCCTTTTGAACATAAATATGGGTTGTTCTCTTCAACCATAGTCATTCACTTTCACATTCTAATTAGCATAAGGTCAATTATCAAACATTCATAATAATTTGGGATATTTTCGGACTATTTATGACTACTAATTTATAGAAGTGTCATATTAGTAATGGGCTAGTTTAGATGAAATCCTAACTTCCCTATCACATTTTTATAAACACGATCCTTATTTTTAAATCCATACAACATTGGGTTTCATTCTTCACCCTTATAATTTTATATATTAAATATGATTATTTTATCATTATAGGATTTTATAACCTTTCTCACTAAAAACTTAATAAAATGTGATTAAAGCATGTTCTCAACCAACCTAAAGATGACCTAAATGATCTAATGGCTAACATTAGCAAACAAGATTCTTGTTATATTGTTAATATATGCCTAAGGTTTTACTTCACTTATTTACCAATTGATAATGTTAATTGAGAATAGTTTGAAACTTCAAGTCATTTCATTCAAGCCATCACGGTTCAAATCCATTTCTAAACCTTCCACTTTGACATCATCATCAACCACGACACTAATCGTCGAGTGTATTGTACTTTTACAACCAAGTGAAACCTTTTAACAAAATGGATTTATTATTAGTAATTGGATTAATAAAATTCAAATCATTATTCATTTCCTTCATGTATAGAGATTAACTTAAAGTGGAAATTTTTGAATTCTTCATCTCTGCTAGGGTTTTATGCATACACTCATGATATCACACTATATACACAATGCCCATTTATCTTGTCCAAGGTTTTCCTTTGGTTATATCATAGTGTTAGTTAGTTATTTTCCCATCGTTAAGGTAGTGAGTTGCCTATAAATGGCTAAGTCTCCATCCATTGTAATGAATGTTACAACTGGTAGTGAAAATGGCTCCTAAACGTGCTCTTAATTTTGTGTCGAAGGTCTATGAAAAGGCATGGATTACGAATCATCCTCAGATGTTGTTATTTCTGATGAAATTTTAGATCATGTGGTCAAATGGAATCATAACAATTTCCTTATTGTGTATTTCTATGGCCGCATCCTATCATAATATTACATGCAAAACTAAATAAAGAGCCATTAGGATTCTAAAATATCTTGGTTTCAGTGTTTGTAACCTCGCCAAGGGATTTTATCTGCTTTTATTTTCATGATCCTTCTCGGTCCAAGCCCTCCTTCTTAAGGTGGTGTGTTGGTATTTAAGTATTACCCTTCTAGTGCTTTCTCAATGGACTCTTGAATTTATCCCCACAAGCCACGTTTTGTTAAAAATCCCTATTTCAATCGAGCTTCTGGACTATTCATCCATCTCTCGGTCAATATTTCCAAATATAGTTAGACCCATTGACATGGTGATATGCCATGAGTAAGATTTTTATCATGTCAATCACAACAAACAGGTTTGTGTCGAAGTTGACCTTGCGAAAGATTTGTGAGACCACCTAGATATTCAAGTTGGATCTATGTGTATCTCTCCAAAGGTGGTGTATTTCAACCTCCCCAACACATGCTTTCGCTGTCAAGCCCTAGACCATCGCATTCACAATTTTCCTCTTATAGTTCGCTCCAAGCCGGTGGTGATATAACCCTTGGTACCTAAGCCTAAAGTTGATCAACCAATTGATGGTTAGACTACATCGGGAATAAGAAGGGTGAAGGTTTTAAATTCATTCTCGTGGCACCTCTTGCGCATTCTCCTTCCCCTTTTCCTTCCAATGATAAGTCGGGGGTCAACTCCACCCCCTCGTCTTTTCATTCCTTCCAATCCTTCACAGAGCTAGGTTTTGATTCTTCACAAGGATAACTCTGGGAACTTAGCTTAAACATATCTTCCTCTGTGTCACTCACGCATTCCACCTCGGAAGGTGTCCCACAGAGCACGATGAGATAATAGGGTCAAACACCACTCCATACATGTTGATATTTCAAATTCAGACCAAATCCTACTTGCTAATAATTTTTTGATTCTTAGCTTGGAGGATGACATTCTAGATGGGAAGGGGGATTTTCAAATATCTAATTTTTCATGAATTTCATCTCTTGGAATGACAGAGCCTTACAGAATCCTCTCACATATATTATGTTTGTTTATCCTGTCATTTTTAGTTACCTTTGATATTATTTATTTACATGAAATTAAAATTTCTATTTTTTTGCTTTAGAATACTCTAACCTATATTGCTCATGCTTTTTCGCATTTAATTGCTCGGCATATTGATGGAAAAGGTGGTACTAATGTTTCCATTTCCCCAAAATTTTGGGCCTTAATCACCTCCTCGGCCACGATCCTTCAAATCGGACCATGTGGGTGATTATGGCAATTAATGATCTTTTTTTGTTATTTTTACGCTCCTAATGATGGCTCTGAAAGAACAAAATTATGGAAATGGTTAGGTGATAACTTTCCTTTAGCTTATTTTCATGTGTGTGGTGACTTTAATATGATAGAACATCCTGATGACAAACTCAATGCCCTCCCCATGTGTTTGTTTGTCGATAAGTGTGTGGCTAGGTATTTCTTTAAAAGTTGTTGGGGATTTTTGATCCTTTGATCAAGTGATGGAAGGAATTTAAGTCTCAAGCCTAGTATACTTTGACCAAATTTTGAGAAGGATTCAATCAAGTGTTTAAAAGTATTGATCATGTACTCCTCTCACAAGAGCCTATTTTTGATTTTTTACACACAAGGCCTATCCCCTGTCATGGTGTGGTCAATTGTACTTTTTTCAAATCATCTTCCAATCTATTTCAATATTTTTTGGAGTGGGGCCCTATTCAAAGTGCCATATAATCAATTCCTTCTTAATGTTTCCTTACTAAGTTATCGAGGTATACCCTCTTATTGCTAAAATTTGGAACATTGTGCCATGTCCACCTATTACTAAATTTGGAATGAGTGGTGGGAAGAAGTGATTCAAATGCACACCACTTGATTACTCCATAATTTTGGAAAGCAAGTTGATCAAGTGCGTAAAAGGGTAGAATCATCTCTGCATAAAGAATTCCAAAGGATATATGTTCTTCTCGACTCCAATCCTCTCAACACCCCTCTTCATTCATGGTTGAGTATATTCGACACAAGATTAAGCTTTTGGAATATCATTCGATTGTGGTGCGTAGATCTAATCGAGGATACATTGGCTCAACGTAGGAGATAAATCATCTAAGTAATTTTTCAGATCCTCTCGGGCCAAACATGTTTGTCAACCGGTCAAATCTATTCAAGTTACTCAAGAACATCTCACATGATTCACTTGAGATCACAAACACCTTTGTGGAACATTATTAGTTGTTCTTCCAAGATTAATAGGTTACCAATGAGTGATCTTCCACCTTGCAAAAATGTAACGAGGTGATTCCAGGTAAAATTTTCTCCTAATGATCATCCTCGATGCAATGCTCCTTTTTATTTAGATGAGCTTTATACAAACTATGTTATGCCTTCTTGATGATAAATCTTTAGCATTGGATGGATCTCATTTTGAATTCTACAAATCCACTTGGTATTTTGTTGGTCCATACCGCTTCTATATTTACATGAATTTCTCCAATACAATTCTTTAAGTAGTTTCATTAATCAAGGCAACATTAACTTCATTCGTAAAGTTGGGGATTTGAAGTTGATTACTAGTTAGAGACATATCACCTTGTTGAATGTTTCTTACAAAATTCTTGGAAAAGCCTCGGCTCTTCACATTGTCGATCTTGAACCCAATATTGTTTGACATAAGAAAACGGGATTTTTCAAAGGCCAACACATTCTCGGATAAACTTATAGCAGTCTGGGAAGGAATGGAATGGGATCAGTTGTCTCTGCAATGACCCTTGTTTCTCAAAATTGACTTTGAAAATTCCTATGATCGTATTGAATGGACTTTAATTCTAGCAATGCTCACACCTTAGGATTCTCGAGAATTTTTACCTCATCTATTCAAAATTTGTTCTCCAATGCTTCTACTTGCCTCACTATCAATGGGCATCAATCCTCCTCTATTGGGCTCTTTTGATCTATCGAAAGGGTTCCCTCTTACACCTTCTCTTTTTTTCTTAGTCTTTAATTCTCTTGGATATCTTATTACTCAATGTGTTGATTAGGGCCAAATTTTGGGAATTTTTAATGATCACTTTGTTGATGATTCCTTTCTTACCCTTGCTAAAAATGAGCAGAATTTGGTTATTATTTTATAATGTTTTGATATCTTTTGTCTTTCTTTAAGATCCAAAATTCGATGGCTAAAAAATTGGGCTATCAAAAACTTGTTTTCTTATGCCTAATCGGCTGAAATCTTAACCCTAGAAGTGGATTGGGTACGAAGAACAATTTAAATTTTTGGGCATACCTTTTTCCTTTGATAGTGATTATGCTACTCTGTGGCAGTATGTGATTGATAGAGTTGAACATAAAGTCTCTCGGTGGTCTTCCAAATCCCTTTCATTGTACGATAAATTTCAGGTGTGTACCAAGATTCTTATAGCCACTCATGTTTACTATTCTTCTTGTTATGGCCCATCCCAGGCTAACTTTGCCAAGCTTTCCAAGATACCTTGGGATTACCTTTGGTCTAAAAGATTTGGTTCATATGGATTCCATTAGGTGACTGGGGGAATTTTTTTGTTTACCACATGATCAAGGTAACATGGGAATTATTGATGCTTACAAGAAAAGCATGGCTTTATTTTCTAAATGGGTTGTGAGATGTCTTTTAGATTTGATCTTATTAGACATGTGTGGACATTTAGGCGTATAGCACCAATTTAGCTTAATTTCTATGTTGTCGCATTTTCATATGATGTCATGGATACTAATGGATATGATGTTGTTTTTGGAACATAATTATATTGATGGATACTTAGTTGTTGCATGTTGGGATTCTATGGTTATATGTCACTCTATCATCTTGTCTAACTTTTGGAGAATTGAGTATAATTGTGCACGTTGTCGCATTTTGATTTCAGTAGGATGTTAGGCTAGTTTAGAACTCATTGATATCTTACTAAGTCATTGATTTATATTTTATCGATAGTGTGGTTAATGTGTGCAATGAGTGTGCAGGTGACAGTTTACAGGAGAACGTGGGATTCAGGCCAGCTACACAATCTTGCACAAGCAGCCCACAGGCTAAGCCCTAGCCATGTTTATTGCTTGAGGCCTTAGCATTAGAATTATTTTTTGGACACCATGGGTGATCCTCTTTTGTAATGTAATATGTCTTGTAATTATTAATTTTGCTTAGGGTAATTGGTTGTGTTGTAAACTTGTTTTTGGGAGTTAATGATCCCACTTTCATTAAGTTTTGATTTTGTTTAATGATGTACTTAATTTTGGGGTTTAGGGTCACATGTGAACCCTTGGGTGGTCCCCACACCCTCTAACCATGTGCCTAATTTTTCCAAACCCGAAATTGGGTTATTTTGGGCATTTTTAGGGACCCCTTTTTTGTTTGGGAGTTCCCTTAACATAAAAATGAGCCCTTGGACCCTACCTAATGGGTAGGGGGCTTATTTCCAAGGCTAGAGGGAGTTTTCCTCCCTTTTTGCCTCTTGTTTGGTCACATCCATGTAAGGGGTGTGGATTGAGTGCTTGTTAAAAGTTGCACTAGTTTTGTCTTGTTAACATTTAGAGTAATTTGGGAGAAGAGGGCTAAAAGGCATTTTACCCTTTCTCTCTTTTGTTTTGGCATCTTTGACCTTGAAGGAGGAGAGGGGTGACACATGTCACCCCCTCATTTGTGTGGATTTTTTCTTGCTCTTCAAATTCCCTTCATGGGAAAAGAAGAGAACTTTTTTTTTTGAGCTTTTGCTTGGATGCTTGGGTGATTTGGAGCTAGAAGTTGCTTGGGTCAAGGAGTGGAGAAGTTGGAAGTTGGAAAGCTTTTTGGAGAGCTTTCTTTGAGGTAGGCTCTTAAGCTAAATTGTATGTGTTGTATTTTTGTTAGTTGTAGATTTGTTTATATGGAAATGTGGTTGTTGTATGTGGATTTTTATTTATGGTTAATTGTTTTTGCTCCCTCCATCATATGGTATGATGGAGTTTTGGAGTTTGTGGGGGAAGAGAGAGGGATTTTTCCTCTCAATCCTCAAGGCTTGATGGACAAGCCTTGTAGGGTCTTAGTGTTTTCCCCTCAAATGGTTGAGGTGGGGAAGTTGATTCATTTGGCTTGAATCTCCTTCCCCATTCTTGGTAAGGAAACCCCTTTGGGGTTTGAAAATCCTTCCAAGAAGGACTTGGAGAAAGGGTGGAGGAATAAGGAGGGTTTAAATGATATAGGAGCAATAAGGAGGGTATGGAGGTCTTGTTATTGTGCTTATAATCTTGGTAAAAACTTTTGGAGAACTCCTCTCCTCTCTTCCCCATTTTTTTTAGAGGTAGAACTTGGGTTCTCCTCTTTTTCACCTTGTAAAATTTTGAGTCTTGTTTTATTTTTGTTTTTTTTCATGTGAATGTGTCTTTGCTTGTTCACCCTCATTCTTGTGCAAGTTGTGGATTAGTTTTCCTCTTTCCCATGGGCTTGGGGGAGGCTAGCATGCATCCCAACCTTGGGAGAGGCATGTAATGATGCCTATGGTTGGGTGGCAAACAAGCTCTTTCTCCTTGTTGGTTTTCTTGAAGGCATGAAGGTTGGAGCTCAAAGTTGGAAGTTGGAGATATTGAGAGTTTTTCTTTGTCTTCTCTAATCTTTGTGAAACATTTCTTGTATTGTAACCACTTGAGTATGGCTTGTGGAAGACTTGTACTCCTTGTAAAATTTCTATTTTGTAATTTGCATTCTTGAAAATCTTGAGCCATTTTTGAGCTAAGTAATCTACCTCAAAGTCTTGTAAAAATCTTGTGATAAATCTTCTTGGGTGGATATGTATTTGTGTATGTTGGTATATGTGAACTTCAAATCTTGAAAAGAAATATTGTATTTGTTGTTTTTCTTAAATATGAAAATTTGATATGTAATCTCCTTTTTTGAAAGAAAATGTATAGATTTGAAAATATGTTTTTTTGTGAACATATATATACACTTTTTTTTTGTTGAAATATTTCCCCTTGTTTATAAATCTGAAATGTTTATTTAGTTATTGCATTTGAAAAAATACTAATACCTTTGTTGAAAGTCTCATTTGTATAAAAATATGAATAAATCAATTAGCTTTTCTTGGAAAGAAAGTATCACTTCTTATTTTTTTGTAACAATTGAATAGAATGAGATAGTGAATGATGAAAATGTTTTAGTAAGTTCCTTTGCATCAAATAATAAAATTAAAATCATTATTTTATAAGTTGAAATCCCCATTATTTGGCATTGTGTACAAAAAATAAAAATCTTTATTCAGAATTAAAAAATAAAAAATAATAGTCTTAGCTAATTGTTTTTACTAATGTAGTTTTTTTAATAATTGCAAATTTCTTTATATATATGGAATATTTCCTTTAATGGAAATATATATATATATATATATATATATATATATATATATATATATATATATATATATATATATATATATATATATATATATATATATATATATATATATATATATATATATATATATATATATATATATATTATATATATAACCATAAAAAAAAATTTTTATTTTATAAAAAAAAAAATAAAAATAAAAAAAAAATATAAAAATGTGAGGGGGGGGGCCGAACCCCCCCCCACCCCCCCCTCCCCACCGACCACCTAAAGCCCCCCACGCCATGCCACCACCTGCCACCACGCCTCCCCACACCCTCCCCCCCCCAACCCCCACCCCCCCTACCCCCCTGCGTATCCCCATGCCACCCCGCCCTCTCCCTCCCCTCTCCCACGCGCCCCCCACCCCCTCCTGCCCCCTCACGCCCCCTCCTCCTCCCTATCCCCTACCTTCAAGCCCCCATCGCCACCTCCCCCAATCTACGGCCAAAACCCTTCTCTCCTAAAATCCGCCTCACTTTAAAAAAAAAAAAAATAAAATATATATATATATATATATATATATATATATATATATATATATATATATAATCTAATAAAAATAATACAACAACAACAAATTTACAAAAAAAAAAAAGAAACTAGCTCCATGGTAGTTCCTTCCTTGAACCTTCAAATGAAAACAAAAATGAGAAAAAATGAAAAAAAATGGAGAGAAAATAAGAAAGAAATTCAAATGAAAAGAAAGAAATATAAAGAAGAGATAAAGAAGTTAGGGCAAACTTTAGGGATTTTTTTAAACCAAGGGACAAGATTGATTTAATCCTAGGGTCCATATTCAACCCTACACACATTAAGTCATGGGTAATTTTGTGGGAAATGAAATCTATTTAATAATGAGTAGTTATTGTTCTTGTGGCAAATTTTAATTAAAAGAGAGAGATATTAAATGTGTGTAAATTTAAAAGATAAGTAAATAATTAAAGACGGGTTTAGGCTAGTAATTATTTAAACTAGGTAAATTAAATTAGAATAAAATTAGTTATTATTCGAAATGGGTTAAGTGATGGATTAGTATTAATTCAACACTTCAAAAAAAAAAAAATTACCCTGAAATTTTAGTCACGTTTGGTGTGTTTTTCGGTGTCCCAGGAGGGGCATTACATTTGGTATCAGAGCAGAGGTTCGCACACGCGGACACTCTGGGTAACTAATTAAGATAGTTAATGGTAATTTTAATAACATTAAATTTAATAAATGATAAAAATAATTAGTTAAAAATCATCCGCAACCATTAAATTTTAAATTAATAACTTCTTCACTCACCTCGTGCATAGGATGGCACCCAAGAGGGGACGATCAGCTAGAGGTTTGGGGCATGTAGTGCACCTACGCGGGAGCCACCGGCCTGGAATTTGGGCCTCAGATATTAGAGGTCCTGCAAGAAATTGATAGGCATTGTGGAGCAGCATCTTCCACCACCGCAGGAGGCGAGAGAGGAGAGATACCTTTGGGAGATGAGGAGCCGATAGGCGAGGATGCGCATTCAGAGCCGCCAGAGCACGATACACCGAGGGGAGAGGTCACGTAGCCCTTCCATTCATCACGAGAGGGTAGCCTCGTTCCATCGTAGCCACTCACACAGTCTCGAGGGACCATTTGGGGATAGGCGACCCCCTTCGCCTGTTGGACTACATCGCCAGGATCGAGATACAGGTAGTGTGATCAGGGATCTTCTTCACTTGCAGCCACCCACCTACACCGGCTCTACAGATGGCTTTGGGGCTGAGTCATGGCTCCTTAGCTTGGATAGTTGCTTTGGCTTGCACTCTTACGAGAGCAACGTCAAGGCAAGGTTCACTATACACCTCCTCCGAGACACAGCAGGCATTTGGTGGAGGAATGAGGAGCGTAAGCTCCATCTGACTCGAGAGACAATGACTTGGGAGATGTTTGAGGAGTGATTCAGGGCTCGTTATATGTCAGAGCATTTCATGTAGAAGAGGATCGATGAGTTTCATGACTTACGACAGGGATCTGGCACAGTAGCAAGATGAGAGCAGGTTCCTAGATCTTCTACAGTATGTGGACTACCTGCAAGATGAGAAATTACAGGTTAACAGTTTATTCGAGGCCTTAATGCAGATATAGCAGGAGCAGTTAGGATGTTATCTCCTCCCACACTTGAGAAGGCCATTGAGAAGGCCTACTTAGCTGAGGAGAACAGACCAAGGCACAGAGCACCGAGATAGAAACAAGAGCAAGTTTCAGGAGAGGATACAGGCCTTTCAGAGTCAGAGGTCACGGGGTACTGCACCACCCCCTAGAGGAGGATTTTGGCCTCCGCCAACAGCCACGAGGGCTCCACCACACCCGCAACGACAGACACACAACAGCAGGGCCACCCACAACAGGGGGGCTAGACACAGGGATTTCAGAGAGGTGGTTCTAGAGGTGGTTTTGGTGGAGCCAGGGATAGGAGGCAGGGTACTCAGCAGGCACAACCAGCTCGCACACACAGTAGTCTGCTAGGGTTGGACCGGCAGGATCAGTACACCAGAGTACAGGAGGGACCCCATCTCAGAGGGGTACAGGAGGATGTTTTATTTGTGGATCTCCTGATCACTATGTGTGCATGTGCCCACACAAACCCAATACCATGGATGCACAGAGAGCTGCTAGATCCGAGTAGATGGTGGGTGATGTAGGATGCGCTCATCGTGTATATGCAGTGGTTGACAACCACCAGGCCGAGCATCAGGCCACAGTCATTGAGATGACAGGTACTATCAGGGGTATTTCTATCTCAGTACTTTTTGATTCAGGTGCTTCAGATTCTTTTATATCACCTTCTATAGTGGACCAGTGTGGGCTAGTGGTGGCTAGGCAACCAGATAGTTGGCAGGTTGAGTTGGCCTCTGGGGCCAAACTCACCGTGGACTCGTATGTGGAGAGTTGTGTACTTGATTTAGGAGCCTTCTCCACTACTCTTGACCTCCGAGTTATCCCTCTAGGTTCCTATCAGGTAGTTTTGGGTATGGATTGGCTCGAGGCTCATCGAGCTAAGGTGGATTGTAGAAATAAGGTCATTGAGTGTCAGGATGATCTTGGGAGTGCAGTTGTGATATCAGGGATGCAGAGGCCTATCTCCTTGCGCATGATATTGGCTAAGCAACTCAAGCGAAGCATGCGTAAGGGTTGTCAATTGTTTGCTATCACCATCAGTGATCGATCAGAGAGCACTCTAGAGCACTCACCCTTAGATGACCATGCAGTTTTGAGGGAGTATGCATAGATGTGTTTCTAGGTGAGCTTCCAGGTTACCACCCCACAGAGAGGTAGATTTCACCATTGATTTAGTACCTGGATCTACACCAGTTTCTAGGGCACCTTATCGGATGATGACTCCAGAGCTTCATGAGCTCAAGATTCAGTTAGAGGAGTTGTTAGATAAGGGTCTCATTCACCCTAGTGTATCTCCTTGGGGAGCGCCAGTCATATTTGTGAAGAAGAAGGATGGTTCTCTCAGACTTTGTGTAGACTTTAGATAACTCAATAAGGTCACAATAAAGAACCATTATCCACTCCCTAGGATTGATGACTTGTTTGATCAGATGCGGGAGCGAGAGTGTTCTCCAAAATCGATCTCAAGTCAGGGTACCATCAGTTGCGCATATCAGATGCAGACATTCATAAGACAACATTTCACACACGTTATGGGCATTATGAGTTCACAGTTGTTCCATTTGGTTTGACCAATGCCCCAACTGTCTTCATGAGCCTCATGAATGGAGTATTCAGACATTTCTGGATCACTTTTGTCTTAGTGTTCCTTGATGACATATTGATTTATTCTCGTTCCGAGGAGGAACACGAGGAGCATTTGAGATAGGTACTTTAGGTTTTGAGAGAGCAGAAGTTGTATGGGAACTTGGAAAAATGTAGCTTCTTTCAGACAAAGATTCAAGTACTTGGGTCATATCATATCGGCGAGGGTATCTCCATAGATCCCTCTAAGATACAAGCTATCATGGACTGCCAACACCCACATCAGTTACTGAGGTAAGGAGTTTCATGGGTTTAGCAGGGTATTACCGTAGGTTCAGTATAGACTTTTCTAGGATTGCTCACCCTATCACTTCTCTTCAGAGGAAAGGGAAGAAGTTTGATTGGTCAGAAAAGTGTGAGCAGGCCTTTTAGTTGCTTAAGGAAAGGTTAACCATGGCACCCATCTTAGCAGTTCCGGACCCGACAGAGGATTTTGTTGTTTGTACTGATGCATCACTAGAGGGTTTGGGAGCAGTTCTTATGCAGGAGCATCGGGTTATTGCATTTGAGTCTCGTAAGCTCAAGGACTACGAGCTTAATTATCCTACTCATGACTTGGAGCTTGCAGCAGTTGTTCATGCTCTTGTGCGTTGGCAACATTTCCTTTTGGGTAGACCTTTCATTTTGAGGATAGATCATCGAGTTTGCAACATATCTTCTCACATCAAACCTCAACACTCACCAATGGCGTTGGATGGAGTTCCTATGTGAGTATGACATGGAGGTTTAGTATATCAAAGGAAAGGAAAATGTTGTTGCAGATGCACTTAGTAGACGACGACATGTGCTTGCTTCTTTGACACTTCAGTCAGATTTGAGAGGCAGGATTCTTGAGCACCTTCCAGAGGACAAATTTTATGAGGGAGCCAGATAGATGTTGGAGTCACAGGGTTCATTAGAGGGATATTATGGGTGTGTTTTAGAGATAGATGGTTTGCTTTGATTCCACAGTGCATCTACGTGCCTAAGTCAGGTGATCTGCGTAGCTTCATCCTCACAGAGGCTCATCGAGCCCCATATGCGGCACATCCAGGAGTGAAGAAAATGCATGCCGATCTAAGAGAGTTATATTATTGGCCAGGTCTTCGACGGGACATAGCATATTTTGTTGCATGATGCCTTGAGTGCCAGAGGGTCAAGGCAGAGCATTCTCATCCCATGCAGGACTTTTACATCCTCATGATATTCCCGAGTGGAAATGGGATGTGATTTCCATGGATTTCATAGTTAGACTCCTATGTCTTCTTATCATCATGATGCCATTATGGTCACCATGGATAAGTTGACCAAGGTTGCGCATTTTTCACCAACCAAGGTCACCTATAATGCACAGGCCATCGCCAAAGTATTTATGGAGGACATTGTTAGGTTGCATGGGATTCCGAAGACCATCATCAATGATAGGGATACCATCTACACTTCAGTTTTCTGGACTTCCTTTCAGACCGCTCTGGGTACTCAGATTAATTTCAGCTCAGCTTATCATCCAGAGATAGATGGGCAGACAGAGAGAGTTAATCAGGTGTTGGAGGACATGTTGAGGATGTATGTGATGGACCAGCAGAAGAAATGGGAAGATTATTTGCATTTAGTTGAGTTTTCCTACAACAACAACTATCATAGTTCCATTGGTATGGCTCCTTACCAGGCTTTGTATGGACAACCTTGCAGGACACCTTTGAGTTGGGACAGACTAGATGATAGGATTATTCTGGGACCAACTTACCTTAGATTTAGAGCAGCAGGTTGTTTGATTAGACAACGTCTTGAGTAGGCCAGAGCATGCCAAAAGGCATATGCAGACACCAAGAGGATTGATCGTCACTTCTCAGTGGGTGACAAAGTCTTCTTGAGAGTTCACCCGCATAAGAGTCCAATCCATTATGGAAAGGGTTCTAAGCTATCACCTCATTTTGTGGGGCCTTTTGATATTTTAGAGGTCATCGGTCCAGTTGCCTATCGCCTAGCTTTTCCACCACGCCTTGCATGGGCCCACGATGTTTTTCATGTTTCGTACTACGTAGATATGTACCTAGATGTTTCTCATGTTTTGGATTGGTCGACATTACGGTAGAGGATGGAGGACAAGTGGAGACTGGAGCCCGTACGCACATTCTGAGCACCGAGGTTGGCCCTTCGGGGTCGAGACTTGGACCAGGTTAGAGTACAGTGGGACCGATACGATGAGACAACAACTACCTGGGAGGATGTGACACCTTTGAGGGCTAGATATCCCTATCTCTTTTAGTGACTTCCAGGAGGAAGTCTAATTTTAGTAGAGGGGGATGTAGTGCCCACACTTTTTATAGCTCAGTAACTTGTTGTTTCTTTGCTCATAGACATGTTTTGACAGAGATTTGTTATATCTTGGACATTATATTAGAGATTTGATCTTATTAGACATGTGTGGACATTTAGGCGTATAACACCAATTTAGCTTAATTTCTATGTTGTCGCATTTTCATATGATGTCATGGATACTAATGGATATGATGTTGTTTTGGAACATAATTATATTGATGGATACTTAGTTGTTGCATGTTGGGATTCTATGGTTATATGTCACTCTATCATCTTGTCTAACTTTTGGAGAATTGAGTATAATTGTGCACGTTGTCACATTTTGATTTCAGTAGGATGTTAGGCTAGTTTAGAACTCATTGATATCTTACTAAGTCATTGATTTATATTTTATCGAGACAGTGCGGTTAATGTGTGCAATGAGTGTGCAGGTGACAGGTTTATAGGAGAACGTGGGATTCAGGCCAGCTACACAATCTTGCACAAGCAGCCCACGGGCTAAGCCCTAGCCATGTTTATTTCTTGAGGCCTTAGCGTTAGAATTATTGTTTTGGACACCATGGGTGATCCTCTTTTGTAATGTAATATGTCTTGTAATTATTAATCTTGCTTAGGGTAATTGGTTGTGTTGTAAACTTGTTTTTGGGAGTTAATGATCCCACTTTCATTAAGTTTTGATTTTGTTTAATGATGTACTTAATTTTGGGGTTTAGGGTCACATGTGAACCCTTGGGTGGTCCCCACACCCTCTAACCATGTGCCTAATTTTGCCAAACCCGAAATTGGGTTATTTTGGGCATTTTTAGGGACCCCTTTTTAGTTTGGGAGTTCCCTTAACATAAAAATGAGCCCTTGGACCCTACCTAATGGGTAGGGGGCTTATTTCCAAGGCTAGAGGGAGTTTTCCCTCCCTTTTTGCCTCTTGTTTGGTCACATCCATGTAAGGGGTGTGGATTGAGTGCTTGTTAAAAGTTGCACTAGTTTTGTCTTGTTAACATTTAGAGTAATTTGGGAGAAGAGGGCTAAAAGGCATTTTACCCTTTCTCTCTTTTGTTTTGGCATCTTTGACCTTGAAGGAGGAGAGGGGTGACACATGTCACCCCCTCATTTGTGTGGATTTTTGCTTGCTCCTCTTCAAATTCCCCTTCATGGGAAAGAAGAGAACCTTTTTTTTTTTGGAGCTTTTTTGCTTGGATGCTTGGGTGATTTGGAGCTAGAAGTTGCTTGGGTCAAGGAGTGGAGAAGTTGGAAGTTGGAAAGCTTTTTGGAGAGCTTTCTTTGAGGTAGGCTCTTAAGTCTAAATTGTATGTGTTGTATTTTTGTTAGTTGTAGATTTGTTTATATGGAAATGTGGTTGTTGTATGTGGATTTTTTTATTTATGGTTAATTATTTTTTACTCCCTCCATCATATGGCATGATGGAGTTTTGGAGTTTGTGGGGGAAGAGAGAGGGATTTTTCCTCTCAATCCTCAAGGCTTGATGGACAAGCCTTGTAGGGTCTTAGTGTTTCCCTCAAATGGTTGAGGTGGGGAAGTTGATTCATTTGGCTTGAATCTCCTTCCCCATTCTTGGTAAGGAAACCCCTTTGGGGTTTGAAAATCCTTCCAAGAAGGACTTGGAGAAAGGGTGGAGGAATAAGGAGGGTTTAAATGAAATAGGAGCAATAAGGAGGGTATGGAGGTCTTGTTATTGTGCTTATAATCTTGGTAACAATTTTTGGAGAACTCCTCTCCTCTCTTCCCCACTTTTGAGGTAGAACATGGGTTCTCCTCCTTGTAAAACTTGGAGTCTTGTTTTTGTTTTGTTTTCCATGTGAATGTGTTTTGGTTGTTCACCCTCTTTCTTGTGCAAGTTGTGGATGGTTTCCTCTTTCCCATGGGCTTGGGGGAGGCTAGCATGCATCCCAACCTTGGGAGAGGCATGTAATGATGCCTATGGTTGGGTGGTAAACAAGCTCTTTCTCCTTGTTGGTTTTCTTGAAGGCATGAAGGTTGGAGCTCAAAGTTGGAAGTTGGAGATATTGAGAGTTTTTTTTTCTTCTCTAATCTTTGTGAAACATTTCTTGTATTGTAACCACTTGAGTATGGCTTGTGGAAGACTTGTACTCCTTGTAAAAATTTCCATTTTGTAATTTTGCATTCTTGAAATCTTGAGCCATTTTTGAGCTAAGTAATCTACCTCAAATCTTGTAAAAATATTGTGATAAATCTTCTTGTATGGATATGTATTTGTGTATGTTGGTATATGTGAACTTCAAATCTTGAAAATGAAATATTGTATTTGTTGTTTTTCTTAAATATGAAAATTTGATATGTAATCTCCCTTTTGAAAGAAAATGTATAGATTTGAAAATATGTCTTTCTTGTGAACATATATATACACTTCATGTTGAATATTTCTCTTGTTTATAAATCTGAAATGTTTATTTAGTTATTGCATTTGAAAAGAAATACTAATACCTTGTTGAAAGTCTCATTTGTATAAAAATATGAATAAATCAATTAGCACTTTTGGAAAAAAAAGTATCGTTCTTCTTTATTGTTTTTTAACAAATGTTGAATAGGATGTTCAAAGGAAGAAAATGTTAAGTTCCTTGTGCATCAAGATAATAAAATTAAAATTTTGTTAAGATTTTATAAGTTAAATCCCCAAAGTATTTGAGTTTAGTGTAAAAATAAAAAATCTTATTATAAATTTTTAAAAAAAATATGTAAATAAATGCTAATTGTTTTTACTAATGTAGTTTTTTTAAATTATAGATTTAAATTATATAATGGAATATTTCCTTTTGGAAATATTGTGTTTTTATATGTGTGTATATATATATATAATATAATATTTTATATATATATATATATATATATATATATAAATATATATATATATATATATATATATTATATATATATATATAAAAAAAAATAAAAATAAAAATATATTTATAATTTTTTATAAAAAAAAATTTATAAGACAAAAAAAAAATAACAAAAAATGTGGGGAGGGATGAACCCTCCCCCACCCCACACTGCCCCCATCTCCATGTAGCCTACGCCCACCCACCACCCCACGTTAGCCTCCCCACACCCCCCCCCGACCTCCGCCCCCACACTTGCCCTTGTTGTGCATCCCCCCCGTTGGCCACCCCCCCTTCCCCACCCTGCCCCACCCCCTCCAATCCCCCACCCCCCCTCACCTTGCCAAATAATAATACCAAACAACCGCCTCCATAAATAGGAGCATATAAAAAAACCCTTCTCTCCTGCAAATCGCCTCTCTACTTTTAAAAAAAAAAAAAATAATAATAATAAATATAAATAAATATATATATCTATATATATATATATGTATGTATGTATATATATATCATAACAAAGAATAATACAACAAAAAAAAAAAAAAATTAGCTCTCCATAGTTCTTTCTCTCAACTGCACAAAACAAAAATGAGAAAAAATGAAAAGAAGGAGAGGGGAAATAAGAAAGAAATTCAAATGAAAAGAAAGGAAGAGATAAAGAAGTTAGGGCAAACTTTAGGGATTTTTCTAAACCAAGGGGCAAGATTGATTTAATCCTAGGGTCCATATTCAACCCTACACACATTAAATCATGGATAATTTTGTGGGAAATGAAATTTGTTTAATAATGAGTAGTTATTGTTCTTGTGGCAAATTTTAATTAAAAGAGAGAGACATTAAATGTGTAAATTTAAAAGATAAGTAAATAATTAAAGACGGGTTTAGGCTAGTAATTAGTTAAATTAGGTAAATTAAATTAGAATACACACTTCAAAAAAAAATTACCCTAAAATTTTAGTCACGTTTGGTGTGTTTTTCGGTGTCCCAGGAGGGGCATCACAGATTTCATGTCTCGAGCTTGAGATTAAATTCAAACTTACCGATTCGACTTTCCATATATTTGTAGAATTCAAGAGTTGATGCCATATGTCATGCTCCATAAACTTGGGCCTAATCCTCTAGAATCCAGATGCATAGTGGTGTAATTATAGGTGGAATCATGATATTATCTTTTTCACTACAATTTCAGCACCATACACCAACTATTAAGTCTGCCTCACCTATCATAGTTAAGTTCAATTCCCGTTGGAGCCTCTGATTTTCCTAATCTACTTGGCTTCGTCGACTTTCCTGCTTCTTGGAACCCCTTGCTTGAGCCTAAAGTTAACCATTTTTTTGGTGCCTTATCTATCAGGGCCTTCCTATTGGTGAGCGTCTTAGTCACATTGGAATTCCCAATCCAACATGCATTTTCTACTCTTGATCAAAATATTTAAATGGATTTTTTGGTCTTGTTCTTATGTCTGAAGCCATTTGGTCTTGATCCATATGTTATTTTGACCTACCACCCTAAATATTTCATTAGTGTATGGCTTTGTTTGGATATTTCATTCTTTGGCCTATTTATATTGATACTCTATGGCATTTGTTTATAGCTTGTATTCTCTTCATATTTGGAAATATCGTGATATTTTGATATTCTAGAATGATCAAAATGTTTCTTTATTCTTCACTAATGATAAAGTGGCTATTTTATCTATTGTGCACATACAAATTCAAGCTCAAGCTGAACAGGTTGTCATGGAATTTTCTCATTTGCAAGAATTTCTCACACACTTTGAAGGAGTGCTCCTTACAGGATGATCCGGCTCCTCTTGACCCTTTGTTGCCACTACATCGACAATCTCTGCCTCACCACCATCTCCACAAGGACCACGTCATAGAATCTGCTCTCGTAGTCACCACTCTACCTATCCCTAGGGTTTTCCTTAAGATTTGTCCTCTTCCATTCGGGTTGGAGTCCTCCTCCATGGAGAAATTTTGTGGCAAGATCTCCGCGTTGGGCCTCTCCTTCTCTGGAGTTCAAATGTTTGTTGACTCTCCACCCCCAGTAGGGGGAATTATGGTGCCTTTGCAGATGCAAATGCTAGATCAGGATGGTTGGTAGGTGGATCCTCCTCCTAATCCATCAAGTGGATCTTTCATCCCCCCTCAGGATGATCCTCCTCCTCTCACCGGTGGTGGCATGTCCTTAGTGCTCTCTGGTTTTTTGTAATTCTCTTATTTTCCCTCGTGGTGTTCTTTGTTTTCCCTTTGGGTGTTTTGTGGTGCCTACATGGCTTTTTTGTGGGACCATGAGTTTTCTAGTTGCCACTGGTCTTATAACTCTCATATATTTTTAATTAATATACTAGGAAATTCCAATAGTAAAGTGGGCATATTTTAAGAGTATCAAATTATGCTAAATGCACACATGGGTGAGTCATGAGAGAAATGATAAGAAAAATTTTATCAAAATTTCAAATCTTCTTTTCAAGAAAAATATTATGAAGAACAAAGTAGAGGATGAGTCATTGATGTTTTTCTTAATCGTGGAATGAGGATGTTTAGAATTGTAGAATTTACAAATTTAATACGTAATAATAAGACATATTTGATTTGAGTAGTAAGATATATATTTTTCATGTCCACATGAGTATTACCGCTTCCTTTGTATTAGTAATCCATTTTCCCACTTTCATATTTAATCCTTGACATGTTCGAGAAAGTAAATATCATTTTTATTACAAAATAATTATGAGTGTGTGTGTGTGTGTGTGTGTGTGTGTGTGTGTGTGTGTGTGTGTGTGTGTGTGTGTGTGTGTGTGTGTGTGTGTGTGTGTGTGTGTGTGTGTGTGTGTGTGTGTGTGTGTGTGTGTGTGTGTGTGTGTGTGTGTGTGTGTGTGTGTGTGTGTGAATATAATATATAATTATAGTCTCTAATAATATGTTTCTCCTTCTTTCCCTTTATAAATAGGTGGATTCAACTCTTTTATCAATAAGAAAATCATATCAAACAATGTTAAATATAATAAAATATGATTAGTTGAAATAAATGGAGTCCATATTTCCATGCACTTGAATAAACTAGATAAACTATTCAACCTTTTAAATACATGATTAATCTTGAAAAATACATTATATTTATTTACAAACATTAAGATATTTGTTGATGAAAAAAATTATATATATTTTTAATATATAATAATTAATTATATATGCTTTTAATTCCATATTTGGTAGGAGAATTTTTTAATCTAATATTAAAATTAAATAATGTTCCACCCAAAGTTTAATGAGTGGGTAGAAACTTTGTGCCAAATGGATAATCCAGTGCATTGAAGGTCAAGAAGCTTGGAAATTCCTTGTGTGCCATGACATTGAGGAGTGTTTAGATTTTTCCAATCTCCTCATTTCTCTTATGCCTATCAAATTTGCTAGAACTTTCATGCTTAAAATCATTTGGAAAGCATGGGAGCGAATCAAACCATGGCTTCAATAAAAAGGCAATGGATTTTGTAATGGCCTTTCCATCAACCAGCAAGCTTTGTGGTGGTCGCCTGTCATTCAAGTCCAGGATCGGTGTCTTGCAGATCCCTGGAATTCCTATGCTAATCTTTTCAATCATGGAATTCGTTCCATTCAATATCTTTATTGCAAGCACACACAATCTTGGTGTTCTTGAAATGAGCTAAAAGATTTATAAAAACTTACCACTTCAGATCATACTAGTATTACTGAAATAATTGATTCAGTTCCTAATCATATGTTGCATCAGATTTTTGTGTGTCCCTCCCATCCTTGGTGGACATTGGAAGTGGTTCGTGGATACCCCTTTCTAGATTACTCGGCCAGTAAAGGATATCGTTGGCTCTCACCACATTTTCCCATGGTTGAAAAACTCAACACTCGGTGGGGGCTTCATTCTTCTCCTTCTTGTTGAGAAGGAGGTTCGACACAATCTGGTCAGCCAATGTGGAGCCTAAAATTGTGCAATTTTTGTGGTGTATTTTACATCAAGGTCTCCCGATTGGCACCTGATTGGTTCAACTTGGTGTTTTGACTCCCAAATTTCCTTTTGTCTACTTGGAAACCTTACCACACCTATTCTAGTTTTTCTCCAAATCCCAATGGGCTTTGAATTATATTCATTCATTCTTTTCCCCCTCCGTCCAAAGTGTTTCACTTGGAAACATATTCTTGTAGGAGATAGCCCAAGATTACCCCACATGTTTTCCCAAATTTGGCATTCTTTCAAAGGGTAAAAAATGGTTATGGAAAGAAATAATTTTTTTTATTTTCTAATCTTGAAGTGGATAAAAAATCTCCGTGTATAATAAATTGGTGGTTATCTCTAATGTGTTGTTGTAGATTCAAGTGCAAGCTAACAAGGTGGCCCTTGAGGTAGAGCACCTTCAGAATATCCTATGACTTTGGGGTGATGCTCCCTGTAATGTTTCTTGGGAGCCACCTTCTCCTTCTCGATGTTCTCTGCCCCCATGGTGTCGTCATCCCCAAGGAGGTCATCGGAGCTGCTCCCAACGGCACTCTTTTAGCCATGCTTATCTCCTCCCCAATCAACCGTGGAGAAGCATATCTCCACCCTCTTTCCATCGAGGATAGGGCTCTCCCACATTCTCTTCAGATCAGTTGGGCACACATGTGGCTCCCACACCACACACCTATGATGGGTAGAGCTTGCGACCTTTTCCTCCTCCACCACCATCGGATAAGTTCCCCTAGGATGGCTCTTGTCATTTCTCCCACGCGGTTGTTGTTGACAATGAAGAAGAAGACCCCGAGCTCTGGTTGGGATGTTTTGACAACTTGACAAATACCTCCTAGTCTAGCTAGCCAAATGGTCATGACCGCCCCCTCTCTATTGGTTTTTTACTGCGAGTTGCTTGACTTGATGCCTCTTAATTTGTTGTTGTTGTATTTGTAGACATGGCCTAATTTTCTTGTGGATTTTGGGTGTGCTCTCATACCGCCCGATTTTTGTTATAAATATCTTATATCGTGTTTCTTTTAATATAATATCACATCTTTTTCATCCAAAAAAGTTTAATGAGTGAATCGCATAAACAAAAAAAATGTCTATGATTAAGTATTCATATCTTTCACATGTCATTTAATGTAATTAAAAGTAATAAATAATTTGGAGACGATTTTCTCTCTTTAATTATTTATCCATATTAGAGTAGTTTCTCTCTCTGTTTTTTCTCTCTCTTCCAAAGCAAATGTACATATTAAATTCAAGAAAATATTTTATTGCTTTCGTATAATTATACACGTCATGGTAAGCAATATTTTCTTTGAGTTAGAGGTATGGGTTCTTTATCGCGATTGATATTTGACATTTGCTTTGATCTTTCTCTCTCTATTTTAAATGTAATTGATGTCATAAATTAATGTTTATCCTCATTTATTAATATGTATTTATTTTTATAAAACATCGATTATATATATATATATATAATCGAGGTGACATAATTGAATATTTTCTATTGAAGACAAATGTTCAACAAATGGTTTCGAAGTGTGATAATGCCTTTGGAATAACTACATTTAAATTTGATGGATCTTAAATTATTGTTTATCCATCATATATTGACATGTGTTTATATTTGTAAAACATAAATTATAAGTTATATATATGGAGTTTGTGTTTTACAAAGATAAACGCATGTCAATAGATAATGGATAAACATTAATTTAAGACAATGACCACATTTAAAATACCCTCTCTCTCTCTCTCTCTCTCTCTCTCTCTCTCTCTCTCTCTCTCTCTCTCTCTCTCTCTCTCTCTCTCTCTCTCTCTCTCTCTCTCTCTCTCTTCTCTCACACACACACACACACACACACATCATTCATCTATTTATCTTTTACCATCATTTTTTTTTCATGAATGTAGTCATGTTGGAGGCGTTATTAAACTATGAGACCATTTGTTGAACAGAGTTGACATCAATGGCAAGAATTCACTCATGTCACTTAGATGACCATCAAAATTATTTAATCCATTGAATCGAATATTAATGTGTGTCATTGATTTTGTCGTTTTTCTGTAAAATTTTGTCGTTGATTTCATAGGTGGATAAATGTAAATGGAGATGGTCATGCAATTAAATTATCAATTTTTCTCCTAGAATTTTATGATGTAGTTATAAAAATATGCTTTATGTTTTAACTAGCCATGTACAACATATTTTACATAGCAATATATCCATTATTTGTCAACAAATCAATATTGGTTTAAAATTATGAACTAAACAATCTAGAAAAAAATGTTGAAATCACTATGACTTTGATAGTTTATGAGATATTAAAAATTTATTATACTAACCGGTTTCCATTTTGTCTTTTTGATTGGTTCTACCTTTATGTCTAGTATATATGTGGTAGTTTTAGGTGCAAATAGTCTTGGGATATATGTATGCAAAATGTGGAAGCATACATAAGGCATGTGAACATTCAACTAAATGAATGGAAGAAATGTGGTCTCATTGGCTTGCAATGATTGTATTATATGCCAAAAAAATTGTTGAAAATGCCTTGGAACATTTCAAGCAAATGTAATTGGCATATTTTATCCTGGTATAACTTTTTTGTATAAATTATTTTTGAATGTATTGAAAATGTTCATATCTCTAGCTATGACATAAATACAATAGCTACAAACATAATCCATTCAATCATTCAATTAAATGAGTAAATGAAACACATCTACAAACAAGGCCATGATATGGCAAATACTACGGCTCAAGGAGGTGAATTGAAGAAGCCTTCGGCGAAACTCGAAGAAAATTGTAGGTAGAAATGTAAATGTAAATGGTATCACCGTACAACTTTTGGTGTTGTAGTGCATTCCATAAAATGGTTATATTCATGGACACGTTAACATGTGTTATGTTTTTTAACCATAAGTAAATGTCATTTTATATGTTGTGTATTGGAAGAGGGCAAGGAGGAGACAGGTGCATTTTCAAGCTTTCCACGAGTCCGCTATGTACTGACGCTGTCAAATTTTTGTTGACATGAAATCAATTGAAAATTGCAACACCCATCAACATTTTGTATATAAAATGTGCCATATTGGATCAATGTATTTCCCTCCATCTAGCCACACATCGGAGGCATGCCTTTAGTATGTAATCGTGGACTTGAAGGTGCAATTAAATGCAAAGTGCAGGGTCACTTATAATTGTCCCAAATATTTTCATATTATTATTTAGGTACTTGGGGACCACGATACTTTGCCACATGAATGGAGGCCACCATCACGCTAATGAGGCTGCCAAAAGCCTTTGGGAGAAAGGCTACATCCAACCCATCGTCCTATGACTCCTCCCCGCATCACTATCTTCTTGGTGGGCCCCTTTTCTCCTTTCCCCATGGAATACTCAACATAAAACATTGCTTTGTTCTATATTTTGAAGGCACCTTTCTCAATAGCAAGAGGACTAATCCTAGGAGATCATAATCGGATAGAGATGCATTCACATCAGCCACTGTCATAGTTATTCACATCACCTAGTTGTCGGAAGTGGCATTAAGAGGCATGGGACCACTAAGATGCTTTATTAGGAGATAAGTTCAACAAGCTACCCAAACAATAAATGACGGAATATACTTCAATAAAGAGTAGAGGTATATTCTCTTCAAAACATTAGAGAATTTGAAAATTAAAAATTAAATTTGTCATGTGGCACAAATTGATTGGTTGGAGTGGAAATGTTAATTGTATTGGTGAAGCCAATATACTTGCCTTCTTAGCGTATAATAAATGTACATTAGCGTTGTTAAATTCAAGCCCTCTTAAGATTTTATTTTACCTACATTCAACTTTGTAATCAATGCATTCAACTCTAATATCTAGCACCCACTACTAATGAATCCCATGCACCCTTTTAAAGAAAATTGATGTTATTATGTTTCCTTCTTATTGGATGAAACTACCATTACAAGTAATGAAGTAATTCTTATGTGGGAGAGCATGCAATCCTTCCACCGACAATCCATCCAAATAAATTATCGATGTCGGAATACTTTCTTCCACCTAATAATGTTGTAAGTTGGAATTTTTCCGGATGCCACGTCAACACAATCACCAAACCTTCTCTCCCATCCCATGGTAAATTTGGAAATTATTTATACATTTTTATTCGTGTTTTCAAAACAATAGTTTCGTGTGGAAATGTAATCTTTATTCCTATGTTTTTATACTGCCTAAACAAGTTTATTGGTTTCACCAATACAATTAACATTTTTATTCAGCCAATCACTTTGTGTCACGTAGCAAATTTAATTTTTACTTTTCAAATTGTCTAATATTTTTAAGAGAATATACCTCTACTTTTTATTGGAGTATATTATGTCATTTATTTGTTTTGTCTGTATCAATTACCCTTACTGTCTCCTGTTTGTGCTATTTTGTCTTTTTGGAAAGAAATGATATTTCTAATCCCCCTAGCCTATGTCTTTGGGCCGATTTATGAGTTAATGTGAGCACTGTGCTCAGCAGGATGTGTATTCAATGCAAATAGTCTGGGGGCGGTGATTTTGAGTTGAACATGGTCCCATGGAGGGCTCCATAAATATATACGGCGGGAGTTAACTTTAGAAAAAATATGTTCTTTTCTTTTATTACTTTCCTCGAGAATACCCGTGGCGTGACAGACATGGCTGGGGACAACTGGACTTGAACACACTTTTTAATGACAGGTTGTATTTCACTGCCCGCCGGTGAATGTTTTACTGGTGCCAATATTCTTAAAAACCACCTGCTGGACTTGTTCAAGAACCTATGGTTTAACGAGATATTGTGCGGATTGAAAACAACCTTATTTTGCTGTGTGAAGGAGTGTCCCAAGTTGCTTCGGAGAAGAGGTCAGATTTCAGGTTATCTTTCTATTCACATTTGAATTAATACTTAATCTGATTTGTAAGGTGTTGCATTTGTTGTTGCCTGGTATTTCGGATGCTTTTTGGTTGTGTAAATATTTATAAATGGATATGAATCAACTGCCCTGGTGGAGTCCTGTTTGTTGGCACTTTCCAGATGTTGTACCCTCTGTTTTTCTCCCACCAGTTGCAACCTCCTTTGCTTTACCAGGCTTCTAACCTTTGCTCCAATAAACAGACTTGTGTTTGGCATCTGTAAAGCCATTCAATTTGTAACTAAACATATTAACAAAGTTATTTGTGGGGTACAAGGATATAGTATTACTATGAGCATTCGAATGAACTAATGTATAAGATATGTTCTTGATTTAAGGTAAAAGTTGTTAATGCCGATTAGAGTTGCGTTTGAGTGTCATGCGACTATGAGGAGTGCACTCGTCTCTGCCTACGCAAAATGTGGGTTCACAGAAGATGCATGCCAAGTGTTTGATAAAAGTACTTGCACAATATGACTTTGGGTTTGTTTACTTTAAATAAAAAATGGCGTTGCCTGACCACAGTAGGAGCATTATTATCAAACGTTGTCACACCATTTTTCCAATATTTTCTCAAAGTAGGATGTAGTTAGAAGCCCTGGAATTTCAATTTGATCATGGTTAACGCAAAATTTCGTGGCTGTTAGCTCTTTTAGGCAGCTGTAAATTATAAAAAATGTTTTGTATAAAATTACAAAAATAAAGCACCGTAACTTGTTAGTAGAAATAATACTGGTAATGTTCTTGGACAAATTAATCACATCTAGGTTGGTTGGAAATTACACCCTGCTTTTAAATGGAAAGTGTATTAAGGGAAACAAATCACAAGAGAAGATTGGGAGATAAATTAAGAAATTGCATTTGGTTGTAGATAAATCTCCACCTTTTGCAGACAACAGAAGATCTAGCTGCTTCTTTTATTCATATTTCAGCAAAGAGACGTGGAGAAAGATTTTAACGAGAATGAATTAAGTAAACTAGAAGATTATAGTTTCAGGAGAACCAACGGATTCCTTTGATATCCAATCTCCTTAAAACTTGGATTATATTTACTCCCAAATGTCCATTCTTACTCTCTCTGCCTCCGCAGGGATTTATTCCCCAGAGCTACTTTCCATTGCACGAGTAGAAAGTATAATTTCTAGAATTTTTCTTTTTATATCACCCAAATTGGATGCTTTTCATCTCTCCATAACACTCCTTGCATTATCTCTATTAAAAAACCATGCATATTTATAAGACGAGTATGCAAATGTGCGAACCCTGTAGCTTCGTGTAAAAGTAATAAACCGTCTATCCTCTTTTATGTGCTCATCTCATTACTCAGTTTCTGCAACTACATCCTGATTGATATACAAACTATTTTACATTGATTCAACCAAATTCTACTTGTAGCCAATGTGAAAGATGACTCTCCATCCATTTTATTGCTCATTGCTTGATTCTTTACGAATTAATAGTCAAATGTGGTGGTCTGAAAAAAGTTGTAAACTGCTCCTCCACTGTGGGTACCAAGAGGTGAACTTTCTCCACCTAAAATACGTCTTTAATAACCTCCTGCTCTGCATCTTACTTCTGTTTCTCTTAACTCAAGCGGTGCTTTCCCAACCCGTACTAACTTTTCTTAATTCTTTGTTGCAGATGCCGAAACTAAGAAAAAAAAAAAAAACAAAACAAAAAGGACAAGCCAAAAAGAAACAAATAACCTTCCCGTAGTTCAGGTTGAACCTCATGTGCAGCTAGGTTTGGGTTCGTTCAAGGCTATTGTCGCGAAAAAATGAGAAAATATGTCTCTTGAATGCCCTTCAGCGGTAAGAGACTTCCCTCTTGGATGTGGGAGGTATGCAATGAAGCTTGGCATCCCCCTGAAAGATTACATTGCAAACATCATACAGGAAAGACCCCGATGAGGCTGACACAGACGATGAAGCAGGGCCTTATGAAACACAAGTTGGTGAAGGGAAGACAAACGATGAGGCTTCCTACCTTCCCGTCGATGGCAACAACCTGACTTCTAAATAGGTTTGTTGTACATCTACTACACCTTTCCCTTTACCGTTTTCCCTTCTCACAAAAAAAACCATATTGTCCGATTTCCTTTTCATTTCTAAGAAAACATTCTAACTTCGGTTGTACACCTTTGTTTTGCGGGCCTATCTGCTAACAAAATATCGCTTGTGTACATACTCTATAGTTTTGTACATCTGCTTTTGAAGTGTTCGATTGATAGCTTTTAAGCGCATACTTCCTTTGTGCGTTGAAATCTTACAGCGCACTATTCCATTATAAAAAAAATTGTCAGCTCTTTCTTGATGGTTGTTAAAATACTTGGACTTTAGCCATGCTATTAACGACACACATAATATGATCTCTACAAACTTCCATTGTGCGTGTTTCTAGCACAGTTTTTTTGATCTGTTTCACAAAAATATATGAAACCACAATATATAGTTGTTTGTTGTGTGGCTATTTACAACTATTGTGCTTCATTACATTCTTTACATTTTATGTTATTGTGTTGGGATATGAACATGTACAAATAGGTGATTTTGTAATCCTTTCTTGTCTTAACTTCTTCTGGTTATCTTCCCTTGCTTTTTCCAATTAACTGCTGCACTTTTCTCGCTTCAAAAAACACCTATACACACAGGTACGTATGCCAAGACATCCAAACGAATGAAAGACAAATCAATATAAACTTTCTCTCTCTATCAAACCATTGAAATTTGTAGTAGAATGATGTGAATATAACATCTAATAACAATGTATTAAAGAAAATAATCTTATTCACGTCTTTCAATGGGTCTATTTGTAGATCTCTTTCTAAGGTCTTCACCGTCCTAGTCATTTAATCATGGATTTGTATTTGTTGTCTGATTGTAAGGAAATCATTGAAATTTTTAAAAAAATATAATTTCAACCCTTACCCTGATGTAGAAGAAATGTGGACTTCTCAAGACTAGTTGTTCCATGAGGTGTATCCAGATTTCATTTTCGATCTAACTTTATGCTCAACTCGTAATGATAAGTATTCCCTCTAACTAAAAAACACCACCTTCCGTAGTATTTGTCATATCATGACCTTGTTTTGTAGGTCTCTTGTTTCATAAATATTAATGCCCTAAGGTAACATAAAAGACCTACTTAGTTTCATTTAATGCGGAAGGTGTGTATTACTTAATAACAATGATTATAATTTCACATATTTTTGTATGGTTTTTCAGTTTCCTTATTTTCATCTTTTGGTATGTTTTTGTGCCTCATGCGATTACTAATATAGTGCTTATACAATTATAATCACAATTAATAAGTGACAATCATTTCAAAATGGTAATTGTTATTTAAAAAGAAGATATTTATAAGTGGGGAGACTCAAATCTCATCTTTAGATTTTATTTATGAAAATGTACTATCAACTAATTTAATAAAATATATCAAAAGATTTGCACTCTAATGGTCAAGATGATGGCTTGTTAAACTATTCACAATGGTATAAATTCTTTTAGACATTTGATACAAAAGTCAAATGAGTAAGACCATGATAACTCTCTAGATGGTTTTGATATATTGGATACCCACCGAATGTAAGTACTTAATGAAAGGAAGGCTCAATATAAATATATGCTTATTCAACAAATATAATTTACTATATATTCCATTAAAATATAAATTATACACTAGAGATGGTGAAATCTATATAAAATTGTCCATTTCTAAAATTAATAAAAAAAATTGGAAAGAAGACTCGCTCTGCTTGGCTTCCTATGCTTTTTCCTGTCGTATTTTGTTGCGCTAACTGTATGTCCTTAGCCCTTCTAGCGGTCTTCCCTTGGTCTTATCATAGTGAGTTTTGGTCCGTTTTCACCGCTTAGGCGGTGTTTGCACTTATAAATGGCCACCACCTCCCCCAAATCAACGACTGTTGATTCTGGCGACCATGGCTCCCAAGCGCGCACGGAAGTTTGTCCCGAAAGTCTACGATGAGGTATGGACTCTGAACCCACCCTAGATGTGGTTATTGCTCATGAGTTTTTGGATCTGTAGTGACTTGGTATCATAACCACTATTGCCTATTTCTGTGGTCGCATCCTGTCTGAATCGTATTTACAAAATTGGATGAAAAACCATTGGGAGTCTTTTGGCATCCAAGTTTCTGGTGTCCACAATCTCACCAAAGGTTTTTATGTTTACCTTTTGTGAGCCCTCACAGGTCCAGACCCTTATGACTAAGGCTGCTTGTTGGTATTTAGGCAATACCCTTCTTGTGTTATCCTCTTGGACTCCATATTTTAGCCCGACTAGCTAGGTTTCGCTCAAAATCCCTATTTGGATTGAGCTCCCGATCTTCCTGTTCATCTCTAGTCTTTTCTGGATGAGATAGTCAAACCCATTGGCAGGGTGTTATGCCATGAGCAGGACCATTTTTTATGCCCGACCTAATAAGCGTGTGTGTGTCGAAGTGGACTGGCGAAAATATTTGTGGGACCATCTGAATATTCAGGTGGGGTCCCTAAAAATCTCTCAAAAGGTCATGTATTTTAACCTCCCGAACACGTGTTTTCATTGTTAGGCCCCTAGACCATCGTATTAGGGATTGTCCCCTTTTATCTCGCTCTAAACTTGCTCCCATGCCATCTGCGACGCTGGAAAATGTGGTTACTCCTCAGGATGATGGTTGGAAGGTGGTTGGTTTGAAAAAGAACTCGAGGGCATGGCCTTCTATTGAAGTTCCACCCTCGTCTTCTACTTCACCACCACCAACCCAGGGATGAGCCTCTGGTGGAGCAACCTAGTCCTTTGGTTTCCATTGCAGCCACCACCTCGCAGAGCCAAGAGATGCAGATGACTGTTGATGAATTAGGAATTTGGCTTCACTTCTCTACCATTGTGGCATTCACGTAGCCCACCTCGTGAGGTGGCGTGGCACGTGGGGAGTTAATGGGGCTAAGCGCTACTCCATTCAAGTCGAGCCTTCTCATTCAGACCAGATTTTGCTTGCCAATAATTTCACCATTCTCAAATCCGAGGATGGTTTTCCAGATGGGCAAGGAGCGTTTGATATGTCTGATTTTTCATGAATTTTTTGTCATGGAATGTGCGGGGGATAACAGAGCCCTCACAAAAATTCTATTCATTTAGCTTGCCAGTTAATTAGTGGTTTAGATGTTCTTTGCTTACAGAAATTAAGATTTCTAGTTTTTTTCTTCAGACTTCACTGACGTGTATTGCCCCTGATTTTGTGCACTTTCACACTCATCACATTGATGGTCGGGTGGTGCTAGCATTTCCATCATGCCGAAGTTTTCGGCGTTAATTATTTCCTCGGGCCACGACCCAAGCCATCGAGAGGTGTGGGTTATTTTGAATATTAATGATATGTCCTTTGGTATTCTCAATGTTTATGCTCCTAATGATGCTTCCGAAAGAATTTTATTATGGCGGTGGTTAGGTGACAACTTACCTTTTGCTTATTGGTTGGTTTGTGGTGACTTTAATATGGTGGAGCATCTTGATGATAAATGTGGTGCACTCCCGATGCGTTGGTGCCTCGGAGAACGTGTTGTTTGGTATTATTTTAAAAGTTGTTGGGGCCTCTCTCGATCCGATTCTCAACCGGCGGTAGGAATTTCTAGACTCCACTTGGTTTACTTGGACCAACCTCCGAGAAGGATCTGATCACGTATTAAAACGTCTTGATCGTGCTCTTCTTGCTCAACAGCCTATTTTAATTTTGACACGCATGGCTCCACCATTATCAAGGTTTGGTCCGATGTGATTTTGTCAGACCATCATCCAATCACATTTAAGGTTATTTGGCAGGGGGCCTCCTAAGGTGCCAAGTACACAATTTTTCTCAATGTCTTGTTGCTTTGTCACCCTAGAGTTATCCATCTCATCACCAAAATTTGGAACATGGCACCACGTCCCCCTTTTATTGCCAGTTGGTGCTCTTGGTGGGAAGTGGTGATCCAACGCACCTCCAAATTTCTCCGCCGGTTTGGCAAACAGGTTGTTTGGATTCAAGATCGGCCAATTTTCTCTGTATACTTGAATTTCGGCGTGGTATCCTTGCTCCTAGAATCCAATCCTTTGATCTTCAAGTTCAATCTCAGGTAGCATCTCTTCGGCATAAGCTCAAGATTAGTGAATCCTACGTTGCTTGGGGTGCTCAGATCCACTCGAGGCTCCACTGGCTAAAGGTGGGAGATAAAGCTTCTAAGAGCTTCTTCAAATCCCTCCATGCCAAGCATGCTCATCAACATATCAAGGCTATATATGAGTCACACCAAGCAGCTTACCGAGCTCCCAGAAATATCTTCTACTTTTGTCAAGCATTATCATCTTGGTGTTTCAAGCTCAGAGGATTCTCTTGAAGAGCTTCTGCTTTGCAGAAATGCCTTGATGTGGTGCCTTCGTAACTCACTTCTCGGGATTCGGCTCATTGTGATGCTCCTCTTTCTTTAGAAGAGCTTCATTCTGCATTACTTTGTTTAGCCGATGATAAATCTCCCGGTTTGGATGGCTTTCCCATGAATTTCTATAAAGCCACTTGGTCATTTGTTGGACTTGATCTGCTCAGAGTATATCTTGAGGCACTTCAATCTTACTCTTTAGGAACTTTCATCAATCAAGGAAACATCAAGTTCATTCCAAAAGCAGGTAATCCGGAGCTTATTAACAACTAGAGGTTGATCACTTTGTTGAATGTCTCCTACAAAATTCTTGTTAAAGCTCTAGCTCTGTGGATTGCTAATATTTTACCAAAGATTGTGTGGCTTGAGCAGACCGGCTTTGTCAAAGGCCATTATATTCTGGATAATCTTCTTGCGGTGTGGGAAGGAATGGAATGGGCTCGTATTTCTTGTCAAAAGCCTCTTTTTCTAAAAATTGATTTTGAAAAAGCTTATGATCGTATTGAATGGCCCTTTATTCTGGCTATGCTCAAGGCCTTAGGGTTTGGTGCTTTCTTTTGTTCTGTTGTTTCTACTTTGTTCTCCAATGCTTCTACTCGACTCACTATTAATGGCCATCAGTCTCAAGCCATTGGACTCTACCACTCCATCAGACAAGGTTGCCCTCTTGCTCGGCTTTGTTTGTTCTTGCAGCAGATGCTCTAGGTTACTTAATTGCTCATCAAGTTGCCCAGGGTCGAATTCGAGGCATTACTTTACCAGACCACCACACAATTGATTAATGGACATTTTGCAGATGATTCCTTCCTTACGGTTGTTGAGTCTGAGCAAAATGTTGTTTTTTTTGATTGTTTATCTACTTTTTGTTTAGCCTCTAGTTCTAGCATTCAGATGGCCAAAACTCTTGGTTTTGCCAAAGCTATTTGTCCAATGCCTGATTGGCTTCGGGCTTACCCCTAGACTTGGATTGGTCGCAGTGAGCAATTTCGCTTCTAGGCATCCTTTTGCCTTTGATAGTGATTCGGCTGACTCTCTGGACTTATGTGGTTAACAAAGTAGAGCGAAAATCACGAAGTGGTCCTCCAAACCACTATCCTTGGCGGGCAAGTTTCAGGTGTGTACCAAAATTCTTGCTGCCACCCATGTTTATTACTCTGCTTGTTGGTGCCCTTCTCACTTCATTCAATCGGCTGGCTAAACTTCGTGGGATTTTCTTTGGTGTAAAAGTTTTGGTTCAGCTTGGCTTTCACCGTGTAGCCTGGGATGTTTGTTGCCTCCCTCGCGAGCAAGGTGGTATGGGCATACTTGATCTTTACTAGACAAAAGTGTGGCTCTATGTGCTAAGTGGATTATCCATAGTCTTTCTGGGGATCGATGTTGGCAAATTTTGTTGAGACATTGTATTGAATCTGGTGCTCCTTGTATGGTAAGTGGAGTTGGAATGGTATTGGTTTACATACTCTTATTATTACATCTACTCCAGTTAAGATTCAAGGTACCTTTGTGGCTAAGAGCATTTGGAAAGCCTTCGAGTAGGTTAAGCCTTTTTTACGGTGGGTTGGCGATGGATTTCGCACTGGCCTTTCGTTTAATGCTCACAACATCTAGTGGTCACCAATTCTTTTTGAGGGCACACTTCTGTTAGCTGAACTCCCAAACATCAAAGCCATTCAACTTTTTCAAAGGCATTCACACTATACAGGATCTGGTGCACCACAAAGATTGGATCGCTTGGCCTAAACTTAAAGCCAAATTCCATTTGCATAATTATGATCTTCCTTCGATTTGCAAGATTCAGGAGCTTCTTCTAGATGTGATGCTTCATAAACTTGGCCTCTGTCCACCGGCTGCCTAGTGGCACGAATGGCGATGGAATCATGATATAGCTTTTTTGTGATATAATACTCACACAGTATCTATCAGCTTCTCTATCCTGTCACCCATAATTGCAAAGTTAAATGCTCGTTGGGGACTCCAGTCGTTTCCCTCTACCTAGCTTCACAGGCTTGCTCGTGCTTGGAACCCTCTTCTTGAACCTAAAGTTAACCATTTTCTATGGTGCTTGATTTATCAAGGTCTGCCTTTAGGTGAACGGCTTCGACATATTGGCATTTCTCCCCATCCTACCCCTTTTGTTCCAGATCGAGTCTTTTTGCATTTATTTTGGTTTTGCCGCGTCATGCGCAGCTATTTGGCATTGGATTCATTCCTTGTTTCTTCCTTATCACCCCGAGTTTTTCTCCTGGTGTCTGGCTTTATTTGGGGACTTTATTCCATGGCCTCATTATATAGCTAATATGTGGCATCTTTTCCGTGCATGCATTTTATTTCATATCTGGAAAGCTCGCAATGCCTTTATTTTCAAAAATGATCTTACAGTTATCAACTTTTCTACTAATGACAAGGTGATTATTCATCTACTATGTGATCACAAATTCAAGCTCAGGTTGCAAAGGTTGCTTTGGAATTTGCGCACCTATAGGAGTTACTGGATCACTGGGGGAGTGCGCCATGTACCATGAGCCGGGTTCCACCCGATCCGTCGTTGCTGCCATCTCGGCTCACGCCACCCTGACGGCCACCGCCCATGAATCCATGTCGAGGAGCCGCTCTCGTAGCCACCGCTCTGCCTCCCTTGGGCTCGCTCCGCCCGTCCTCTGCTGGACCTAGGATGAGTCCGCCCCCGAGGGGGAAAGGCATTGCTAGCACTCCCCGGTGGGGCTCGCCCACCACAATGATGAACACTCTTGCAGGATCGCCACCCCCTGGGTGGGGAATTATGGTGCCTCTTCGATGCGGTTTCCAGAGCAGGAGGGTTGGGAAGTGGATCTGTCTCTGCCCGAGCCTACTAGCGGAGCTTTCATCCCTCCCCAGGGATGATCCTCCCCCTCCTCCTGGTGCGGTGGTGGCATGTGCCTGATGATTCTATGGTGTTTGTCTTTTGTAGATGATATCTTATTGCCCTTTGGGTGTGCTCTTGTAAGCCTTTGTGGCATTTTGTGTTTGCCCTTGTGGCGTGCTTTTGTTGCCCTCATGGCGTTTTGTGGGACCGTGAGTTATCCGGTCACCTCGCTATGTAACTCTCCTTTACATTAATATAAAGGTTTGTTCCAATAGCAAAAAAATTGAAAAAAAAAACTCATCAAACATATTTTGACGGCTGCTGCAATGTTGGCCCTCACATGGAACGCATGTGAACCGCATATAAATGCTAAGTAACGGGTGCATCGTGTCGGCTGGATAATCACTTCATCTAAGTAGACTGGATACACAATTCCACCAAAATTAGCTGTCTACAGCTACGATCGTCTTCACTGTCTTCTGCACGGCGTCCACGATTGCTACGTGCAGCAATGTTCTACGACTTGAATTTTTTTAAATTTACAAGCTCGACAAACACTTCACCTGACAATTATGTCGTTGATATCGAGTGTTGATCGTCGACTCTAAGTCCACATGCTTTTAGTTTTCAACGCTTAAAAATGCTCTCTACATTTATAATCCGAGGCGATTTATGAGTGCAGCCAGACCACATTTTTTAAAGCATTTTGTCAAACAGTTCTCGTGCGTTGTGTATGTTTCCACATTTTGCATACACTATGTTTTGATAAATGTCTATTATTTGTTGAAAGGTTATTGTGAGGCTTGGATTAACACCTGCCAATCGTATCTACCTGAACGTTTCCAAAAATCTTTTCAATAAAACTATTTTGTGCATATTTTAGAATCATCAGAGTCCATGGGACTACATTTTTAAAGCATTGCATGTCTATGAAACCACATTGTTTTTAAAGATATTTTGTCAAAACATATCTATTAGTCCATTCGCAATTACTAAATCTAATAAAACCCCTTTTCATTATATTTTGAAATATGTCCATAACCTGCTCTAAACTTCTCATTTTGTCACAGGTGTGAGTATACTGACAGAGGTTGTGGAGTCTAGTTTTACGCCTTCCAATTACATTTACTTAAAAATTTCCAAGAGATTTTCAACAAACCCATTTTTTTTGCATATCCTACCATTATAGCATTTCGGAAGATGGCATTTCTATAACCCATTTTGTCAAAACAGTTATTGTGCCTTGTGTATGCTTCCACATTTTACATACATATCTCTACCTGGGCATTCCCAACCATATTATACTTCAGAAATCCCCTTTCCCTAATTATTTGATGGATTTCATTGTGGAGTTTCCCATTACACCTGCCAAATGTATTTGCTTAAAAATTTCCAAGGCCTTTTAAACAACCCCATTTATGAATATCCTGAAATCATTGCATTCCATGAAATGACATCTCTCCTGGGGATTTTGTCAAACAGTTCACATGCATGGTAAATACTCCCTCATTTTTCATATATATCAACCAGGGCACTTGTAAATATAACATCTAACCAAAAATCCCACTCTCTATTATGCTTTGATGGATGCCCATATGCTGTTCCAAAGCTCTTATTTTGTCACAGACAGGGAATATGGTGGCAAAGATGTTTCCTTATCATGATATCTACTGTTGATTTTGCAGAGCGGCGAAGATCATATGTTGGTTTAGGACGTAGGTATCTACTGTGTTGGCGGTGCAGGCAAACCAATCATTTCCTCTTTTAGTGTTAACCATTTTGATAATTTTAACCCGGAGGAAAAGTCCTACCAAAACCACTTCTTCGATTGGTGGATGTTCAGCATATTTTTGGGGAATTTGCTTGACAAAACATTTCTGATTTACATAGAAGAAAATGTCGGCTGGGGTGTAAACTATGGAATCATCACAGGATCAATTATCACCTCGTTCATTATCTTGTCTAATGGAAATCCCTCTACAGGCATAAAATCAGAACCGGGGTCCCTATAAATCGAATGGCTAAGGTGATTGTGAGGGTGAACTGCAACTGGAAAGTGAAGAATCCTTCAGATCGTTCTCAACTCTACCAAATGGATTCCACAAAATATGTTGCTACAGGTAGATATCCCATTGTTCATACTCCACTATTTGTTCAAACCCAATCCTCATGCATCACGTCTTTTTAAAAAAAAATTGAGAATGTCTCTATTAATAGTAAACAAATACCAAAGTTAAAATATTGTTGCAATAAGAGAGGCGAGCAAACAGAAACTAGGTATGCTATGAATAAAAAAACAAAATACAAATAAACTAAGAACCAATGCATATGATTACGCTGGACCAGTGTCATTATTTCGCATAAGACTTCAAAGGCGGTCCTGTATCTTCACAAGTGCAGCATGAAAATATCTTTTAATAGTGAAAGGAACAAAAACACCCCATCTATGTGGAATAACAACAAAAACAAGAGTTCACATTGTAAACGCCTTGAAACAATTCATTTTGAATTTCATGTGTTGTCGCCAATATAATGTTTAATGATGTTTTTTTGGAGGGATAATCCGAGGCATCAGAGAAATACTCCGTGACTTAGAGTTTGGAAGAGTAAATCTCTAATACAAGGCAAGTGCCACCAATCAACCTCATTTCGATCGGCATACTGCTGAGCCCTAAACTCATGCGGCGGGTAAATCTTGGGAGTTCGAACTCATAGCTTGAGCCACTTAAAACAGTGGTCGAGGCCAAGTGAGCCAACCCCGGGTCTATGCTTAGTAACAAATTCATCCACACTTTTTTTTTTTGACAACGATAATAACATCCCCAAGTAGTGTCTGGACATGATTTTCTTTTTGATGTATCCTCTCTTATGTAACTTTTGACTTCTTAGTCTTCTTTTACTCTTTTTCATTTTAACAATTATGCCTCATTTTCTACTTTTAACACAATATTTTCCTTTATGTTTTTCCCCTTTCTTAGATATCGTCATGTATCATATGTTTTTATCACTACCCTATAAGTTTGGATTCTTTACAACCCCCTTTTATCTTAAGTGTCAATTTTTATTATCCTTTTTATCATTTTGGGTCTTGTTCTTCATTTTATCTCCTTGTTTTTAGACCACTTGGTATGTTGTACATCCCCTTCACTTTCTCTTTTCAATTCAATCAAAGTTACCAAGGATAAGTTATTGCGATCTTTAGTTTTCACGGTTATAACTTTATACTTACTAATTCTTTTGTGACTCAGATCAAACTATACCTAATAAACCCTTACATATACAAACCAATTTACACTTAAATGACTCAGTAAGTCATTCATCCCTTACCTCAAAACCTACCTCCCAATGGACTTTTGACCTCATTCTAGCATCCCTATAAACCTTTTGAAAACTCTTTAAATACCTAATTTTTTGTTTTCGGTGGCGCTTGACTTGAAATGTTGGGTTTTTTATAATGGTTTATTTATAAAGTTTCACTTACGTTAAACCAAACCAAATGCACTCACCTAGCACTTTGGAAAACCGTGAGTGGCCATCTAGATATGGAAAACTACCTCTAATGCTTTAGCTAAAGCATCATTGTTTGTTTAACATGCATAGTAATATTTACCCCATGTAGACACTCAAATTTGATAATTTACACTTTGACAACACTTGATTTGACAATGTACTCTTGTTATGATAAATACCATCTCTTTATTCCCGCTTAGCACTTTTTGAGGTCTCTTGTTTAGCTTGTTTATCCTTACACACTGACATGTCAACAAATTCGATAGCATAATGCATAAAATCCATTATAAGACAACAAACAACAAGTTCCAAATTTCATTTGGCATATTCTCAACCCCAAGGTGGGGTCGTATAGTTTAGTCAATATTTTATATCCGGTCCTAACCAACTTGTACGGTATTGGACCGACGTGTCTTCCAACTTTTCTTTCAAATTCATATCTTTTGTTGGGTCTTCTACTTCATCTAGGTCGGCTTGTATTAGATAAATCATCTATGGAGCCCTATATAAGAAAGTAAACACTACCTCATTCGCTAACCTGGAAATCCTATGGCAATGCACTAATACACTCACTTCCTACACTTGCAAAAGACATCAAATCTCCCTAAATCTCACAATAACACATCTGCATAGCTTAATAGGGTGGCACCCATATCAAGTCTAAAGTTTTTACCGGCCAAGACAACATTCTCTCTCATTTACAAGCACTCAAACATTCGTCCTCCAAGTATTTTTAGCAAGATTCAAAGTAAAAGAAAGCATGTTCAAAGAAGTTGCTAAACTTTGTTGATCTATCTAAATATCACATGTTAGGAGGAGAACAACATGTGGCTTGAGGTATGTTTGGAGTAGTACCAACATCGATGATACATGGGGGTGTCCACAACCCAACTAATGTTTGTTTTGCAAGACTCTTCGTCCATGGCTAGGGTTTGAGATAATGTTCAGTATATTCGAGAGCCTTTATGCAAGATCAAAAACTATGGTATGAAAGCGATAGACAGACCTAGGTAGGAAACCACCACATAAAGTTACAAGATAAGAAACAAAGAAGATCCAAGACCATACATAAGGTTCAAGACCATATGGTACACTCCTAAAATATTAGTATGGTCCTACCCCAAGATAGTTTATAGTTGCAATCGTAGTTCTAAAGCGCTTTCAAGATTAGGTCTCCTTCTTCCAAAGATCAATCCCGAAGTTCCTAGAATCATATGTAACAAGTTAAGTGAACTCATTCCCTTGTATTTTCTAGGTCATATCTTGTATTACATACTTCAAAACGTTATTTTGATATTGTATAATTAATGTTGGAAGTTAATTGATTTGATATAAATTGAATTAAATCTTTATTTCATAGTAACTACTGTAATAGATGATATTCGCTAATAAAGTACGCATGAACGCGTAAGAAAATAAGCATTGATTGATGTAAAACCTTAATCAAGTGAGAGAGGAAGAGGACTTAGTTGATTTTGCGTTTGCCTAGAGATGATAGTTATTGTTTGAGTGCTAGAACATGCTAGAAATAGTGTCTTTAAGGCTTGATGAGGGTTCGAAACTCGGGAATGTACATGACAGGAGCGCCCGTGGGAGGACAAGAGAACCCCAAGCACTAGTGACTAAAATGGGTGTGTGTGTCCGCTCAAATGCTTGAGTTCTTGTCTTTTTAGGGTGGAGGAGCTTCATTGTTGATCTTATTTTTTCATTCGGTTTTTTCAAGTCATCGGTTGTACAGTAACCTACAAAATAGTTGGTTACATACACATGTCCACAAACCACATCAAATCTAATAAAAATATGAATAATGTAGAATCCTACCAAACCCAATGTGTTGGGGTTAATCACACCAATTGTATAGATATATTATTTAGATCTAAGCATACAAGCAATAAATACGGAAATAAACTAGAAGAAACAATACACAAGATATAATGTGGTTCACCTAGTGTGGGCTATGTCCACCAAGAAACAACCAATATATTATTCAAAGCTTCACAGAGGATATATAATTGAAGATATGCAATCTTCCACACCTCTCCCTGGATGTACAATACTTTCTTCCTCACAAGCTTCTATTTTTCTCTCTCCAATAATTCCTTCTTACAATTCTCCCAATTATTTATTCTAACCCTAGATTTTTAGCTTATATATGCATATAAAAACTTAGGGCACTTTAGCTATGCAATTACAATCATTAGATCAACTTTATAAAAATGTTAGATCTAATTCCGTGAGTTAAATAAAACAATCACGCATAGGAAATCGATGTCGGTTACCCTAACCGATACCGATTCTTACTTCTTTTGATGAAACCGGTCACCAGTGACCGATGTTGGTTACTGTGTATTCCAGAAAGTTAATAAAGCATGCTAATGTGAAGCAATTAAGCTCCACAACTCAACAATCTCCCACTTGGAGATAAATTGTTGCACTATATTGCATAGATCCATTCTTAGATCCTTTCCTTGGCCTATTTCTTCCTCTTCAAGTCTCAAACTTGAAGACCAACAGAAGTGGAGTGTAGCTCCAACTTCTCCTTTGTCAATGGCTTTGTTAGCATACCTACAAGGTTCTTATTTATATAAATTTGCTCCAGTTTCAACTTCCCATTGTCCAACACTTGTCGTATGAAGTGATATCTCAACTGAATGTGTTTCATTCTTGAATGAAATGTTGAGTTCTTTGCCAGATGAATCACACTTTGACTATCACTGTACAATCTACAATCATCTTTCTCATTTCCCAACTCTTCCATGAACTTGATCATCCATATCATCTCTTTGCTAGCCTCTGTAGCTGCAACATATTTGGCCTCTATAGTAGATAAGGCCACAACCTTCTATAATCTTGAAATCTAGCTAACTATCATCCCACCTACTGTGAATACATATCTAGTGGTGCTTCTCCTACCATCCAAATCTCCAGGTCATATTTGGATCAACATAGCCGCATAAAGAAGTATATGACCCTCTATAGTAGAACAACATGTTGGATGACCCTCTCAAATACTTGAGAATCCATTAGAATTCTTTCCAATGTTCTTTACCTAGGTTGGCCATAAATGCTCACAACTCCCACTCCATGCTAGTCTGTACAAACCATAGCATACATAAGACTTCCAACTGTTGAAGCATATATAACTCATGACATGTACTCAACCTCCTCATGTGATGTAGGACACTGATCTTTGCTCAATTTAAAGTGTCCATCCATAGGTTTCTTTGCAGTAGGTTTTGAATTTTTCATATTAAACCTTTCCAACACCTTATTGATGTAGTTCTCCTAAGATAAATACAATTTCATGTTCTTCTTGTCTCTAAGAATTTACATGCCAAGGATTTTCTTTGCAGCTCCCAAATCCTTCATTGCAAATGTATGAGTTAAATTTTCTTTAAGCTCACCAATGTCCTGCATATTAGATCCTACAATAAGTATATCATCCACATACAATAAAAAATAATATAGCTTCCATTTTCAATCTTCTTAAAATAAACACAATGGTCAAATTCACATCTCATATAACCATGCTCATGCATGAAACTATCAAACCTCATATACCATTGCCTTGGGGATTGTTTAAGCCCATACAAGCTCTTTTTCAACTTGCACACAAGTTTATCCTTACCCTTGACTTCATAACCAAGCGATTGTTGCATATAAATATCTTCCTCCAAATCACCAGTGAAGGAAATCCATCTTGACATCAAGTTGCTCTAAATTCAAATCTTCTATTGCAACTAAACTCAATACAATATGAATAGAAGTCATTTTTACTATAAGAGAAAATATCTCACCAAAGTCAATACCTACTTTCTGTGTAAATCCTTTTACCACAAGCCTTGCCTTGTATCTTTTCTGTCCACCCTCTTCTTCCTTGATCCTATAAACCCATTTTTTCTACAATGTTCTTTTACTTACTGACAACTTAACCAAATCCCATGTCTAGTTTTGTTCCAAGGAGTCCATCTCCTCATCCATGCCATGCTCCCACTACTTGTGGGTTTCATCCTACATTGCTTCTTCAAAATTTCTGGTTCACCACTATCAGTCAATAATAAATAAGATAACCTGAAGGTGTAAATATTTCTGGAATTCTACTTACCCTTTGTGACCTTCTCATTGAAATCTGGGGTGTCGGCAGCTCAATATGTTCATTCTGCAAATTTGTATCAATCTCGATACGGTGATCGATATCGGTCACCTCTTGCCAACGTCATTTCAGCTTAGCAACCGATGTCGGTTTAGGAGATTGATGTTGATCGAGGGGTCAACAACACTGGTTACTTATGTAAACATGTAGGTGTCAATTTTAAATCTGAGAATACATTTTCATCCATAAACTCTTCTATCGGTTCATCTTTGGGTACCAAACATGATCCCTATACATTCTCTTTTCATTCCATTCAATGTTAGAATAGAATGAAAAGAATCAAAATCACAAGAGCCATAACCAATGAAAGTACATCTCTTGGATTTAGCATCTAACTTCTTTCTATTATCTATATAAGCATGTAAAAATATTTTGAACCAAATACTCTACAAAATAAAGATCTACCTCTTTTCCAATCCAAGCTTCTTCTCGGTATTCCACTATCCAAAGGCACTTAAAGGACCAGAATTAATTAAATAAATTTTCGTGTCTATGGTTCTACCCAAAAATGTAAGGGTAATCCAAGCATGTATCCTCATGCTTCTTGCACGTTCCATGATTGTCCTATTCATTCTTTTAGCAACACCATTCTCATGTGGTGTTCTAGGAACCATTCTTTCTCTGTGTATTCCATTCACTGAATAATAATCATTGAAAACCTTGCTACAATACTCACCACCATTGTCATATCTAAGACATTTTAACTTTGAATTTGATTCATTTTCCACAAGGGATTTCCATATTTTAAAAGTCTCAAAAACATCAGATTTACGTTTAATACAATAAACCCATACCTTTCTTATGGCATCATCAATGAAAGTCACATAATATTGGGATCCTCCATGAGAAGCTACCTGGCAGGTCCCCACACATCTGAGTGCACAAGCTCCAATTTTTTCTCCTTCTTTGTTGACCCAACTTTGAGAAATCTCACTCTCTTTTTCTTTCTAAATATACAATACTCAAAGAAATCAAGATCTACATATTTCAAATATGATAAACCCTTAGCCTTTAAGAGCTGCATTCTTTTTGACTCATATGGCCTAGCCAATTATGCCACATGTTTGCATTTGAATCTAAAGTAGATAGCATAGAAAAGGAATCAATAATACAAGTAGACAAATACAATGTTCCTACCTTATTGCCTCTTTCTACAATAAGATATCCCTTAGTAACCTTCCAAGAGTTGGTGTGAATGTAACCATGCAACCATGATTCACCTAGTTGTCCTACAGAAATTAGATTTCTCCTGAGGCTTGGCACATGCCTCACATCTTTCAATATCCATGTATTTCCATTCTACAAATTTAGATGAACTTCTCCTTTACCAATAATATTGCATGGTTCATCATCTCCTAAATAAACATGCCCAAAATTACCTTGGACATAATTTTTAAAATAACCCTTATTATGGGCAGCATGGAAAGAAGATCCTGAATTTAAAACCCATGATTCAATTTTATTATCCAATGAGGTAATAAGGTTATCTTGCATTAACTCAGAAGATGTAGCATTTTCCTCTTTACCTTTCTCTGGTACATTCTCTTTGTTTTCCTTGAACCAACAATCCTTCTTTGCATGTCCTTTCTTTCCACAATTCCAGTAGGTTATTCCTTTACCTTTGGATTTAGATATGTCATTCTTAGACTTTGATTTCCCATTATTCTTGCTCTTGGATCTCTCCTTCTACCTTCCCCTACTTTCTACATTCAAAGCATTACCAGATGATAATTCTCCTATACTTTTCCTATGTATTTCTTCATTCAGGATTATACTAACCACATCATCAAAATTTAAAATATTAGTAGCAGACGTTGTATTACTAACAACCATTACCAAGTTATCCCAGCTATATAGCAAAGAGCATAGAAATAAAATTGCTTTTAGTTCATCATCAAACAGAATATTCACCGATTTTAATTGATTTACAATAGATTGGAAATCATTCAAATGACTTGATGCAGATTCACCTTCTTTCATCTTTGAATTAAATATTTTTCATCAAATAAACTTTATTTGAAGCACTAGGTTTTTCATATAAATTAGCTAAATATTTCATCAACTCTATTGTGGTTGTTGCTTCGGTAATATTTGAAGCCACAGATGTTGTCAGGCTCAATCTTATAGATCTTAGAGCCTTTCTGTCAAGAATTTTCCATTCTTCATCAGTCATCTTTGTAGGTCTTTCCTTCTCATCCAACAATAAGTATAGATATTTTTGATACAGATAATATTCCACTTGCATATTCCATAATTGATAATTATGACCATCAAATTTTTCAACTCTGTATTTTCCATCTTCTTTCATTGTTGTAGCTCCCACTCAATCATAAATCCCTCTGTGAGTTAATCAAACACACAAAACAATCAAACAAAAATATCGATACTAGTTTTTGGGGTTAATCACACCATAATATAGATATATTATTCAAGATCTAAGCATACAAACAATAAATACGGAAATAAACTAGAAAAACAATACACATGATATAATGTGGTTCACCCAAATGGGCTACATCCACCAAGAAACAACTAATATATTATTCAAATATTCACATAGGATATACAATTAAAGATCTACAATCTTCCACACTGTCCCAGATGTACAATACTTTCTTCCTCACAAGCTCCTCTTTTTCTCTCTTTAAGAATTCCTTCTTACAATTCTCCCAATTATTTATAACCCTAGATTTTTAACTTATATATGCATATAGAAACTAAGGGCACTTTAGCAATGCAATCACAATAATTAGATCAAATTTATAACAAAGGTTATATCTAATTCTAGAGAGTTAAATTAAAAAATCACGCATAGGAAACCAATGTCGGTTACCCTAACTCGATATCGGTTCCTACTTGCTTGACCAATATCACTCACCAGGTGTGACCGATGTCGGTCTTCCGACCAATGTTGGTTATTGTGTATTTCAGCAAGTTAATAAAACATGTTAATGTGAAGCAATTAAGCTCCACAACGATCACGAGAAGAGTGAACTTACAACCAAGCGTTGCACTATATCTCAAAATCCATGTAGTTCTTTGTGTGTGTGTGTGTTTTGTGCCCTAGGTTTCCCTTGTGCAAGTTTGCACAATGATAGAAGGCTATATATAGATTGTTCCAAGTATGTAGAATGTGTGTGATGGAATAGAATGAACTCCCCTTCTATGGTGTGTATACATATCAATGCAACCCTTGTCCCTTATATGAATGTGCTAGATGTATGCTTTGTAGTGATCTTGTGCCTTTTTGTAAGCTTAGGTTCTGATATATAATGATTATAGTGTTTGGCCTTTGATTTAGAAGAAGTAACTAAATATATATGTGATTCCCTTGTTTGAATTTCATAATTGACAACTGAAAGGCTGACCCAAAGTGTTAAAAGGTGACCAAGAAGTAAAAGAGACCCAAAAGAGTAAGAATAATAAAGAGAAGGATGGGGGTGCTCAAGGGAATTGAGTGCCTAGTAATTGGGTGCTAGTGTCTGAGGACATAAAAGATAAATAAGTCAAGTGATGACAGATTTGTAAGACGTGTAAGACTAGTAAGGACGCAATAGATAAAGAAAAATGGCCAAAAGGAGTTTTCAACCACTAGTTTTCTTGCTTAGGAATCATGTATAAATTAGTATGCTTTAGGACCTAGAAATGTGTCTAAGTACATAGATTTTTTTTCTACATTTTCCCACACTTTATGTTGTTAAGTGAATACTTTATAACATAAAGTAGATGTGTAGTCACAAAATCACACACTTACTACTATAATTATACTGCTAGGTATGTTGTTTTATATATGGATCTTGCATAAGGAAAGTATTCATTAATGACCCATCCCCAGCCCCGTCCTCGCCTAGTTTTTCTTTTTATTGTGAGCCTTACATAGTCATCCCTTATTTATACGCTTTGGTCATCTCTGGATGAGTCTTAGTTGTCGTTATTTACTCATTTGTCATCTCTAGTCTTCGACTAGGACGTTTGGGAATGGATTAGGCCACCTTGGGCTCCATGGTCCTCATTTCGGGTACTGGTCTCGATCGCACTTAGTTTTAATTTAGAATATCGAGGTCAATCTTTATGGTTTGTTCTCCCATTCCTTTAGATACTAGTCGACATGTCATGTTATTAGTGTCAAAATTTGAGCAAGAGATCCCTATATAAACACAACATACACCTATCTTAAGGGAATACTATTCTACTAAGGGTTATCTATCTACATAAGGAAAAGGACTACATTTGGGCACTATTCTACATCACACATTACATAGGAAGGGTTGTATTCATTCTATTCCATCCACCATTTACATCTTACATCTAGCTATTGCCTACTACTTTAGTGTCATTAGCGCTAGGGAACCCTAGGCACATCATTACACATAAAAGCACATAGAACTACATTAGGTTTAAGATGTAGTGTAACGCTCAGTCATAAGTCCATCCATTTGACAACTACGGACAATCGACATATTCATTTGCATCTTTTTTTTTAGGTTTTGATGCTTTTGTGTGGGATTTTATAGGAGATTATTCATTGGAGATCTACAACGACATCAGCAAATCAAGTGCGACACCAACTTGATCAAAGGCGAAGCATTATGAAGGTTTAAGCGACCCTATCGATTTAGTTTCGAGCCATTCAGTAGACTAGGGTGCCTATATTCTAGACCAAGGTGCCCACAAGCGCCCTGTACTTCTCCAGCGTCCCATTCTCGGATAGATCTTCCACTTCTGTAATTTTTTGAGGTTATTCATCATATTCAGTTCTGCCATAACATCACTCTGATTATTGTGAGGTAAGTTATATTTCAGGTTATTACCCTTTCCCTCCTATTTCATTTATTTCATTTCATTTAGAATATCAAATAAATTATATAGTGTCTATATTTCAATTTATTCATGTTATTACATTGATCTACTTCTTATATTAACCTATACAATCCAAATTTTAGCTAGTCATATAGAATATGTATACCTTGTAAATCTTGTAGAAAAGAGTGTAGTCGATAGCATGATGAGTGGAAAAGTGAAGCGTGAAGTGATTGTAATGTGAAGCATGGAAACTAAGAAAGGGAGGTAGACCCTAGGGGTGAATCGTATGTGTAATAGTGTGATATTAGAGATTTTTCTTGCTAATGTGAATTGTTTCTTATTGCTTGTAAGGAAAGATCTACAAAATAAGAGCAAGAAAGTAATCAAAGTCCAATTTATGAAAAATCATAGTAACATGTGTATAAGTAAGTAGAAAGTGTGTAAAGGAAAGAGTGTGCCTAATGTGTGAGAGAGTGTAGGATAAAAAAATTCCTTTGTCTTGGAGATGTTTTTTTTTGATTGTCTTGTTGCCAAGGGTGTGGTTTTTGGGTGATCTCACAACAAGAGCAAGTTTTGGGTGATCTCATGACAAGAGCGAGTTTTTCGGGTGATCTCACATCAAGGAAGAGTTTTTTTGGGCGATCTCACATCAAGGAATATTTTTGGGTGATCTCATGCCAAGAGAAGAGTTTTTGGGAGAGAGGTATGTTTTTCTCTCTTTCCATGAAACTCCTCAAATATGTGCCACCGCAGATTAGCATGTTCGATTTGTAACTATATTATAACCGAATTGTAGCCAATTGACCGAGTTTTGTAACTCGGAGACAAGTGTCAAAATTTAGAAACTATGAAATAATGAAGAGTTGCACTTTCCTCAAAAGAAAAGTCATTTTCCAAAGACTTGTTGGTAACCATCCTCATTGTGAAGTTGAACTATAAAAACCCTTAGAACATAAAATAAATTCGAGTCTTTGGTCTAGTTAAATAATATTCACCAAAGAATTCCACCGACTTCAATCATAAGCCATTAAATTAATATCTTGCAGCATTATATCTAAGAAATGTAGATAACTCATTTACCTCCTCTAATTTATCAAATAAATAAATAATAATCAACTTATTCATATACCATCCTCCAACATTTTTATTTGACACTTAACCCCTTCAAAAAGAAACTAATATATATATAAACTATTATGTCACATTTTAAAGCAATGGACCCTTGTTTAAAGGAGAGGAAAATGTTGGTATTCCCAAAAATGAAGTTGATGTTTAGAAGGTAAGACAATTAAGTACAGTGGCCACCTTGTCAAAGTTTGATACTTTTGTAAACTACAATTATTTATGCCACCATTTGATTTCCACATGTTTGTGGATCCCAATCAAATTTATGTGCTAAATGTTCATTTCCATTAAAAACATTATGCAAAATTTATAACCATGTATAACTTAATACAACCATTGAAATGAGAAAGCAACTTGCAGGACACAATGTGCACTTGGTTTTGTGAAATAATCCTAGTGTCAAGCCTTATAAACAAACTAAGAACCATTTGGAATTGAATTATCACTCTCCAAGACATGGAAAAATCCTTCAAATTCATGGCGAGTACATTTGGATCAAAAATGACAATTCTAGGAGTTCCAATTTGCCTCCTAGTTCCAATGGATGGCCTAGAATAGGTCACACTCTCATATGGTATATAAGTGTATCGGCTCACACCCTCCATCATTTTTTGAAAACTCTGTGAAAAGGTTGGATATAATTCAAAATGGAGTGAAGAATTTTAGATTTAGTATTTCATGTTCTCAACTCTTTCTAATGTAGGGCACTTTCATATGTGTCTTGAATTTTGCAGGTATGGAAAGATCTTCTCCTGCAGGTTTTGGAAGGCCTACTTTCATGTCTACAGATCTAATCTACAATAGATATATCTTACAAAATGAAAGCAAGTTGTTCAGTAAGGCTATCCACAATCTTTTAGATACTTGGTAGGGAAGAAAGGTTTGATTTCCATTCATGGAAACCTTCACAGAAACTTCATGATATTGTTGCAAATATAATGACTTCAGAGAGAAGGTGAAAAACAATTTCATCACGAGATATTTAGATCATTCTAGAAAAGACAATGAGTACATGGAAAGATAGGCATATGCTCTTTGAGGATGAGTGTAGAAAGGCAAGAATACTACATTTAATTTTCCTTCTTTCTATTTTATGGACATCGAGAATAGGAAGGGAATCATAATAAATTTACAATCTAGAGTTTTAGAGCTGAAACAAGTCCTTTCGTATTTGTAATTTTGTTAGATTGGTTGTTGACACTAATCATGTACACACCATGTAGGTAGCAATTAGCTTGATGGAAAATCAACTTCTCGGGTATCTTAATAGAAGATGAAACAAATGAAATGGCTTCTATATTCTCGTGATTTCATTGGAGGAATTATATCCTTACCGATAAAAATACTGTGGTTTGCATATTTCAAAGCGATGAAGGTTATAACTCTTCTCACATTCTTCTAATTGAACTCTTATCACCTATTTTATTTAACTAATATTGTGTTTGCTTACTAGATTATTAGGCAAGGAGAGATTTGATAGGAAAGATATATGAAATAATTAACAAGAGGAGATGCAGTCCTGATGGAGTAAAACATAATGGTTTGCTGGAAAGGATTCTTGATGAAGACACTCATTCACAATAAATTGTTTCGATTTCATTATTTCTCTATTGTTTGCTGGTCATGAAACTACAAACCAAGACCATGTCTTTTGCCATATAATTCTTACACAATTTACTAAAGTCAGTGGAGCGATTGAGGGTAAGCAAGCAATTTTCCTTTACATACATTTGAATATGCTTCTCGAGAAGTTAGTCAAATCACTATAAATGATATACAACCAAAACCTGCACTCGGTAATTTAGAACAATTAAGACAATTCCTTGTCAAAATATTAGTAAGTTCACCTCTCCTTACAAATTGAGATATATCAAGATTATCCTAGTTCCCACTAGGAGAAGGTATATACTCTTTCACACAACTTCTTAGTGTCGAAGATTGAAGGGTATTCATGTTTCATCTTCTTGGTGTCTTTTATATTAGTAAGAATTAATTTATAGTGGTGTGTCTATGAACCAAACCATTTCACCAATAAATTATGGCCACTTGATTTCAACATTCCATTTAAATACATACACCTTAATGACAATTTGGAAGTTAAGCCCCTTTCACAATTTTAAGCCCCAGGGTTCAATTTACATGCTCTCAACTCCAACCAACAAATAGCAGTGCCAAGTAGACCAATAGGGAAGGGGTGCACTTTTGTGCACCAACTATCCCAAACCCTTGGGATAGTTGGAACACAAAAATGTGCCCCTACCCCCCACCATGAGCATGAAAAATGAGTTTGCAAATTTTTCTATCTCCCATTGCTCCTCCTTCATGTACACGCAAGCCCAAAAATGCTATCGGAAAAGTTACAAAACTTACTTCCACCCCATTTTTCTTTCATGGCCCCATGAATGCTTCTACAAAACTTCCATTAAACTTGAAAATTCTTCTGGATCAGCACCACCATGATGCTAAATTTGTTTCGAGACATCTTTGGCTACAAAAAATGATGTTTTCTCACCGCTGAACAACACATAAAGTGATCATCCCAAGGGTTTGAGCTAATTCTGCTCACTTGCAACCACCTATGTGATATTTGAAGCTTGATGACTCCATTAATGGTTGCCATTACACAACAAAAAATAAGGTAGTGAGCTACCTTTCCACTTCTGATGGTTATAGTGGGCGAAATTGTACAAAAATCGGTGTAAATGATCCTTGAAAAATCTAGTTTCGCATGAACTAGTTTTCACACCACGAAGTCCTTATTTTTTAGGTATATGGAGGGATGTTTTTACTATCAGCATTCTTCCCTCTTCAAATAAATTCTCAAATTCCCGAAGATCCGGCAAGCGAAATCATCCAAAATTTGGGGGAGGGTTTCCCAAAATCCAATTTCATTTGAACTAGTTTTCGCGTGACGAAGTTGTGAATTTCTTAAGATACAGAGGAATGAATTTTTATCAATATTATACCCCCACCGATGAAAATCCCATTTTCCCGCTTGTTTAGACGAAGGAATCACCTAAAATTAGGAGTGTGGAACCCGGGATAAAACCCAAAATTTCAAGACCTCTTTCATTGAAATCTGACACCCTCAATGCACTTACTAAAAATAGCATACGAGGCATGGCTAAAAATAGTAAGTGGTTGAATGATGTGAATTCATGACATTCATGGTCCTCTAGACATGAAAGAAGCATCGAACATGAAAACAAGGTCGCAAGATGATCCTAGAACTCAATCAGAGAAGTTAAACTTCCATCCAAGTCTCGAAAGCATCTTCTTGATCTTAGTTGGGGTGATCCGGTGAGCTAGGCGAGCCAGATAGCTAGGTGGTTTGAAATGAGTTAGTTGGAGTAATCTCAATGAGCTAAAGAAGTTGGTCAACCAAGTATCAAAGAGGGTCATCGTGAGCAATGCATGTGGTCACCATGAGCTCACATCAAGGAATCTTTCAACAATGTTTCTAAACACTTATTTGGCAGTCTGAGGTATCTATGCATCATGTTAAAGAAGGAGGTTGTGATCATCATTGACAAGTTCTTCATCAAAAGTGAAGGGATCCCCATTCATGCTACGGAGCATTCTTCTCCTCTCTCTTCATTCTTCCTCCTCTTCTCCCCCCCCTTTTTCTAATTCTTCATTGTGAGCAATCATTCACTTTTGTCTTATTCATTAATGTGACTATAGTCTAAAAATGTAATAAGTCACCCTTATTTTATAAAAGGGGACTTAATGGAATGCCTAGAGTCACAAGTGGAAAAGGCAAGTGAAAAGACACGTGGGGGTAGATGAAGAGTCATTTCTTGTTCTATATAATGTAATGACACCCTCATTCTTAGGGGTTGTCAATTTTGTACACTCAAGAGATATTTTTTGAGCTAAGCAAGAGAGATAGCAATTCTTTTACTTTCCTTCACTTTTTCCCTCTACTTCCAGCATTGTATAACTTGATGAAGAATGTCAATAAAGAAAGGGATTGTTTCTTTTCATGATTCATGAATGTGTGCAACTTTGTGTGCATGGTTTCCTTTGGTCGTTGACACTCAACTTGTTGTTTCTTTCTTATAAATTGTGGATGTGAACTTTCTAATTAACTTTGGTGAGAATATGATTTTCTACTCGTATAACTAATTCCCTTGTCTAATTTCTCACTCCCCTTCCCCCATCTTTCAGCAAATTCCTCCCTTATAATTTATTGTAAGCATTTGCCATAGGTACAATGGAGTGTGCTCGTTGGATCCCCGACCTCTTGGCCAACAATGAATTTTTATTTTTGTTCATTCACAATAAAGTGGAGTTGCACCACCCAAGTAGAGGGACCTAGAGCCCCGAGACGTTGGTTAGATAACCATCAATTTGTCCACTCAACAATTTTTCTCGCCAACAAGGACTATACTAAGGGATTCCTTGTATGTTTAAGAAGTATAAGTTATAATAATAATTAAGGGTTGTGGTGGATTCTAATGTTCATGAGATGTTAACAATTAATGGAATATCTTAGATTTTATATCTATTTGACAATTAAAGGGAATCTTTAAATTTTAAATTTGATGTTCATTTGAACGTCATATATATGTAATTTTCCTTTTTTTTGAAAAATTCGAAAAAAATAAATCATTACATCTTAAAAACACAATAAAATTTAGAAGTTGTTTTTTAAGATGACAACGAAGTTTTTCAATTCCATAATATTAATGGATCTACATTGAAATCATCCGTCACCAATCAACATTTCAAAAATTAATATTTTTAACATTTAAAAATATATATTCAAAATATTTGCATTAATTTTAAAAACCTTATATGTGGCCATGGCCATCTTGTCAAATACGTTTAGTCCAATATCAATAGATGAATGACCAAGCAAGATGATCTATAAACTTATGTTATTGATTAATAACCAAGTCAAACCCCTTATTTTAGAGTTTCTGCTTATTATTCCGTCAATTATATGGTTAAACTATAGTATGGGGTTACGTACCTCTTATGAAAGCATAAGTGATACTTCTTTCAATATGTTTTTCCTTGGATATTATGAGTCCACGTTTCCTTATTACCACTTGTCCATAGTGGGATAAGAAGCCCCTCTCTTACTTAAAGTGGAAGCTTTTATTAAATAATATTTTCTATTGCAAGGAATACCAAGCCTACAAGGGATAGAGGTCATGATCAAGTTTTGGGAATATGAAACATTACTTGCAACCCCATCTTCTTGTCCATTACCTAGGTTAGATCATTTTAATTTGGGACTATAAAGTTTTAAATACAATCTCATCGTCTACAATCATGGTTTATTATGGAGCTTAGATTATTTTAATTATATTAGAGAAAGAAACAAAAGTGGTTAAGTGCTTTGAGTAAAGGAAAATTGATTAGTGTTTATTTTTGGTAAATAGTTAAGTCAATCAAAATAAATTATTCGATTTTCATTCGGTATTATTAGAATTTTCTTTTTACCTTTTTTATTATATCGATAATTTGAAAAATATTTGTGGATTAATTGATTAATCAACTCATCTCTCTCAAACTTGTCTTTTTTCCCTTCTTTTTTATCGAGTCTAACCCCACGACAAGGACCAACAACAACTACTTTAAAGGTTAGAATTAAGTATTTCAATTGAGAATTGATCCAAGTGTCAATCGGAACGTTCATATTCATGGCTCTCTTCATTCCTCCTACTAGAACAATACTAACAACTAGCTCTCACAAGCGAGAGATCCCCTACTTACATCTTTCGAAATCTTCGATGTAGGATCGATATCTTCCTTCCCCGACTTTTGAGGCCTTCATCTTTCTCTTTCTCCGCCTTTGAAGTGTGTAAATCTTCAATATTATTGACCTTAGCTTTTGATAAAAGAGGCTCATACAACTAACTTTTAGATTTGAAAGGATACCCCTTTTTTGTTTAGGATATCCTCAAGCTTGAGGACAAGATTTATGATGATAACCTTTTTGATGACAAAATCGACACCTAAATGTCATATTCTAATAATCTAAAATATAAATCCATTGAAAATTACACTATTTTAGAATCATCCTATCTAAAGACATTTGCTAAAGTCAATCTCCACACATATAAGAGCATTAGAGCATATATTGCCCACTTCACTGTTTATATGACATTAAAAATCTTCCCAAAAAATTCCAATATTATGAATAATAAAAAGACACTAAAAAAGAAGTAAATTTGGTAGGCAAATTTTGAAATTATGAATAATGAAGGGCGGTGCTCTTCCTCAAAACCAAGACCAAGATATTTTTCCAACCACTTTTTGGTAACCATCCTCATTGTGGAGTTGACCTATTAAAAAACCCTTAAAACATAAAACAACATCAGTCTTTGGTTCAATTAAATGACATTCACCGAAAGAATTCCACCAACTTCAGCCATAACTCATTAAATTGATCAAATGTAGCATTAAATTTAAGAGAGGCAGAAAACTCATTTACCTCCTCTAATTTATCAAATATATTATCAACCAAATAAATAATAATCAACCTATACATATACCATCCTGCAACATTTTTACTTGACACCCCTTCATAAAGAAAATAAAATATATATAAATTATTATGTCACATTTTAAAGCAATGGACCCTAGTTTTTAGGAGAGGAAAACGTTTTGATGTTTACAAGGCAAGACAATTAAGTATCCATTCTAGGCATTTTTAATAATAAAAACTAGTGAGTGGCCACCTTGTCAAAGTTTGATACTTCTGGAAACTACAATTATTTATGCACACGTTTGTGGATCCCGGTCAAATTTATGTGGTAGCTGTGCATTTCCAAGGTTTGGGTGTCTGGCATTAAAAACATTCTGCAAAATTTATAAACATGTTTGACTTAATGCAATCATTAAAGTGAGCAAGCAATTTGCATGACACAATGTGCAGTTGGTTTTGTGAAATGATGCTAATGTCAAGCCTTATAAACAAACTAAGAACCATTTGGAATTGAATTGTCACTCTGCAAGACATGGAAGAATCCTTCAAATTCATGGAGGGATTCCCATATGCAGTAGTTGTATCTTTGCTAATTATTTTATGGCCTGTGTACATTTGGATCAAAAAGGACAATTCTAGGAGTTCCAATTTGCCTCCAGGTTCCAAGGGATGGCCTATAATAGGTCACACTCTCAGATGGTATATAAGTGTATCAGGCTCACACCCTCCATCATTTGTTGAAGACTCTGTGAAAAGGTTGGATATAATTCAAAATGCAATGAAGAGTTTCATATTTAGCATTTCATGTTCTCAACTCTTTCTAATGTTGGGCACTTTCATATATGTCTTGAATTTTGCAGGTATGGAAAGATCTTCTCCTGCAGGCTGTTTGGAAGGCCTACTGTCATGTCTGCAGATCCAAGCTTCAATAGATATATCTTACAAAATGAAGGAGACTTGGTAGGGAAGAAAGGTTTGATTGCCATTCATGGAGACCTTCACAGGAAACTTCATGGTATTGTTGTAAATCTAATGACTTCAGAGAAGGTGAAAAACAATTTCATCACAGATATTCAGATCATTCTACAAAAGACAATGAGTACATGGAAAGATAGGCAGATGTTCTTTGAGGTTGAGTGTAGAAAGACAAGAATACTACATTTAATTTTCCTTCTTTCTATTTTATGGACATAAGAATAGGAAGGGAATCATAATAACTTTACAATCTAGAGTTTTAGAGCTGCAACAAGTCCTTTCTGTATTTGTAATTTTGTTCGATTGGTTGTTGACACTAATCATGTAGACACCATGCAGCTAGCAATCAGCTTGATGGCAAATCAACTTCTGGGTATTTCAACAGAAGATGAAATAAATGAAATGGCTCCCATATTCTGTGCTTTTGTTGGAGGAATTATATCCTTACCAATAAAGATACCAGGGTTTGCATATTTAAAAGCAATGAAGGTTATAACTCTTCTCACATTCTTCTAATTGAACTCAAAGGCCTCTATTATAGAATTCACTATCACCTATTTTCTTTAACTAATATTGTGTTAGCCTACTGGATTATTAGGCAAGGAGGGCTTTGATAGGCAAGATATGTGAAATAATTGACAAGAGGAGATGCAGTCCTGATGGAGTAAAACATAATGGTTTGCTGGAAAGGCTTCTTGATGAAGACAATCTTTCACAAGAAATCGTTGCCGATTTCATTATTTCTCTACTGTTTGCTGGTCATGAAACTACAGCCAAGACCATGTCTTTTGCCATATACTTTCTTACACAATGGCCTGAAGCTGTGGAGCAGTTCAGGGTAAGCAAGCAATTTTCCTTTACATACATTCGAATATGCTTCTCAGAGTAGTCAGTCAAATCACTACAAATGATAAACAACCAAATCCTGCACTAGGCAATTTAGAGCAATGAAGACAATTCCTTGTCAAATTGAGATACATCAAGATGATCTTAGTTCCTACCAGGAGAAGGTATGTACTCTTTGAGTCCGCTTCTTATCGGAGGATAAGAATCCTCCTATTTCAGGCTAGTGTCGAAGATTGAAGGGTATTCAGGTTTCATCTCTTTTGGGTTTTTATATTAGTAAGAAATAATTTATAACTTGGTATGTATGTGAACCAACCCACTTCACCGATATATTATGGCCACTTGATTTCAACATTCCTTTTAAGTACACGCACCTAAACAAAAACAAAACTAATTATTACAAGTATTAGAGGGTATTAGGAATACATCTTAGTTTGAATTTGAGAACTAATTCTAAATATACACAATTTATAGACTATAGAAAAGTATGCTGATTAAAGGGTATCACAATGAAAAAAACAGCTCTAAACTTATATGAGTATATAAAAACTGTATGATAAGCTGCTACAACTACAACTTAGTGTAGATTTAAGGGATTGTGGATACTTGGTCAAGCAAATAAAAATAAGTACCAGTCCTAATGGCCTTTCATACAGTGCTTAGAATTTTTTTGTATTGTATTAGAGTGAGCATTAAGATGAAATAACTTTTTAATGAATTATTGAAATGATTAACTATTCTCTATGTTTTTATGAAAGATCGCATACATTCATACTTTGGACAGTCCGTTGATCCCACAGTCAAAAATTACTATTTCACATTATATTGCATTGTTACCTATATGGTAACCTTCCACAGTAGGATCAATGGTCTCTCCGTTCTTATTGTATGGTCAGCAATCTCTTTTTGGGTGTTTGAGGTTGTTGAGCTTCCCCTTTAGAAGGCACTCTTACATAGGATTTTATGTTTTGTCTGTCTCCTCTTCTCCTCTACCAACATCACTATTGTTTGAATTTGAATTTTTCTTTTATGACATGAATTTTATAGGTGGAGAATGATTCAGTGAGAAGAAACAGAAACAAGGAAATACTGACATGGGATGATTATAGATCAATGAAATTCACCAGATGTGTATGTATAAACTCTCTGGTTACCAAGATTAATACATTTACAAAATTTCAAACGGCTTAATAAATTTTTGTATGTTTGAAATCATTAAGCCCCAATGTTTGTTTCTGGCATTTCACTCAGGTTTTAGAAGAAACACTTCGCTTAGGAGGCATAGCTATATCTGTCTTCCGTGAAACAATAGAAGAGATCAAATATAAGGGCAAGTTCAAATCCAAAGCTGCAATGTTTTTATGCTACTTCATCCTACACCCTCTGCTATTTTATTGAGTGAAAAATTCACTAAACATAAAATTCTTGAATCATCTTTTGTGCTTTTTAACTTGTGTAGATCATGTTATTCCCAAAGGGTGGTCTGTAGTGCCATTTTTTTCTGCAGTTCATCTCAATGAAGATTTCTACAAGGATTCTCTCAAATTCAATCCATGGCGTTGGCAAGAGATTGATCAAGTAAGTTAAGAGTCTGCTATCTATTTCCCAAACAGGGTTATTTATATTTTAAGGGTGCTGTTGCTCCCACAATCTTGTATCTAATTTTAATGATGAGAACTCTTTCACATATATAGGAAAGCAAAATGTGGAGAACCAGTGACTTGTTTATGCCATTCGAGCAGGACCTAGATTCTGTCCGGGTGCAGAATTGGCTAGACTTCAGATTACTCTATTTCTTCATTATTTTGTCACCAATTACAGGTATTCAAAACATCTTTGTAACCAACTACAGGTATTTAAAACATCATTTATGTTTTTTTAATTCGAATTTATCGATAGATCAATATACACAAAATAATTGAATTTACAATAAGTTAAAACAAAAAGCGGTAAATATACACCGTCCAAAAACAAGAAACCACCAGAGCACCTACCTATGTTTTAGATTGCAACTGCCTCATAATGAAAATATCCTAATTAAATTTACAGATTAATGACTTACTGTATAGATCCATATGCGACATACCCATTTGATGAATAGTGGTAAGAACTAATCTCTTATAAGTTTAAATGGTCTAATTGATTAAGAGGTGAGAATGAAATTATTTGTGAGTTCCTCTCAATTTTTATTCATTACAAAGTGTTCAATATATACAGATGGGAGCAGACGAAGGAAGACAGGACCTCTTTCTTTCCATCTGCCAGAATAGTTGGTGGATTTCCAGTGCATATTCGAGGGAAAGAAAACTGAATAAACTTATTCTATATTTGAGATGATTGCTTTGGGGAAAAAATGTGTATTTAATTTTTTAATCAATATTTAAGATCGCCTTTGAATTATTCTATTACCCTTTTTTTTTTTTCTGGTTTAGGTCATTCAGAATGTAAACAATACTCTTCAATGACGACTATATTATCAAATGTTATCATGTGCATATGGGTGTCATTTACAATTATATAAAAGGAATGGTGATGATGTGTAAATAATGGATCTAAAATTTGATGTTTATTTAATTTTTAGTGGGTAATTTTTCTTTTCAATTAAAAAAATAATTGAAAATTGTTATATCTTATATATAAATATTTTTATTTTTGATAATAGGTTAAAAGATAAGTTTAGAAAAGGTCTCATTCCCTTTTACATAAAATACTAAATATAACGTTAGATACCAAATTAAAGACTTAAAGTTAAAAATAGGGCAACACATACAACCAAAACAGTTGGCTAAAGGTCAACATACAAAGAGAGCTATTCAAAGCCACCCTAGAAACAAAGTTCTAAACCAATAACAAAAATCAGCAAAAAGCGTGTACTGCTTCAATAATTGTATGTAGCCAAGTTTTTGGAGCTAGCAACCACTCGTTGTTACCATAACACTTGGTTGATCCTTATTCTTAGATTTGACTTTTCTATGTGATACCAAATTATATCTTTCTAAGATGATATCATCATCCTCTACATCTTCTTGAGAGGCATTGTCTCAAATATACCCTACACCGTCTTTCTTACATACTCCTTATACTTAGAACCCTCCCAATAAGCAAGAACTCGCAACTTCCTCTCACCTTTTTCTATAGCCCAATCTTGAATTTCAGCTTGTATCTCTAGATGATCTCCATCAAGGAGTCTATTCTTTTCTTCTAGTTGATCCTTATCTTAGTTTTGGCCTAGAGCTATCATTTGCTTCCTATCTCCAATCTCTCTTTCCTCCATATCTATAGTTGCTTCCAAAATAGGGCCTTCCTCTCCATTATCCACCACCTTGCTCATCAACCTCTTCTTGCTCCTTATTGCTTCCTTGCATTGTTTACCTCAGTTAGGGCTTTGTTGTTCGTCATGTGGCAAAACCTCCATGATCATTCAACTTTCTTTTCTTTAAAATACTTAGATATATATATATATATATATATATATATATATATATATATATATATATATATATATATATATATATATATCTTTGTGTGTGTATGTATGTATATCTTTGTAATTTTAATTCTCATATTTATTTCTACAAGATAAAATGGGTCTTCAATCTACCTTAGACCTATATACACTTAAGATATCTATTTATTCTTAGCTATATATTATTAATCATATAATGTTTATTCTTGTTAAAAATAATTTTATGTTAGACGACAATTTTTCTTCATATTTAAAAAGGGATTCTAAAATTTTTGATATCAAAAATATAAATGTATTTAAGATATATGTATTAATTAATCTCGTCTATAAAAACATTTATTTTTATTAAAAATAATTTAATGCTACACTTTTTCTTTTTTAATGTTTCAAAGTATCCTAGTGCTATTCCTAATTTACTCATAACAAAGAAAATGAAACTTTAATCTACCTTAAACACACACACACACACACACACACACACACACACACACTTCAAGACCACTCTCTTAATAATTAAGTTTAGGGGAGAGGGGCTAGTACACCCTAAATTAAGGGGTCCACAAAATCAATTGTTTATCATATGGGATTGTGATTTTTTCACCAATATGTAGTTCACATTTGTGTTAGCTCTTTGGAATGTTCAATTGGAGGGAAAACTATATTTTGAATTGATTTAAAATAATAAATTTGAGTTACCCTTTTTAAAACTTGTATATGGGTGAGAGGTCTTACATGTCATATGTGATTGGCTACTCTACATAATTATTATGTCAAAAATAAATAACTACTACATAGTACTCTGACAACTATTGTGTATTGTGTGATCAATAGTCATGTCAATTATTAGACCATGTTCACCTATTGACCCCCTCTCCCCTAGGTGGAAGATTCAATTCTCATAACTTTACGTGGCAAGGACCCTCGACCTCAAAATTGTGGAGAGTTCATACAACTCGAATATACCGAACTGACCTCGATTCCTCTTAAAATTGTGTATTTACCATATCATGATGGGTAGCTTGGTAAGCTATCAATATGTTAGATTGGCGGCCACATAAAAATGTGTGCATTTAATAAGTGGATAAGGAGTCTGACCTTCCCATATAAAGAAGGAATCTAATAAAACAAAACGACAGCCAAATTTAGCTTTGAAATGCTCAATTCGTTTATAAAAATGCAATTTTTAAGAACAAAAAGTTCATTCCCAGGTCTGTTGGATTAATTTTGTGTTGATTTCTCCCCTACACATAGTTTGCTTTATCATTTAATAAATGTTTGAGAGCGACTTTCAATGGGCTCATCCAAAATAAATAAGACTGATATAAATGGGTGAAGTAAAAAGTCAGCTTTGGACTACAAAGGTGTAAGATATGTTCGAATGGATTACTACAAAATTGCAAGTGATTTAGAAACCAATTCATTGCTTTTAACTAGAGTATAATTAACTAATTTTAAAACTATAGAAGAGTATTAAATGTAAGGTTTAGAGGTGTATTTAATTTATGGCGAGATCGGTATGTGTGATAATGTTTTCACTAATAAATCTTAGTAATGAATAAAATATTATGTACAAATCATTAATCTCATTTTTATTGTCTAAAGTGGTAATCTTATTTCGATGTCAAAAGTGTAGACAATGTCATTGATGAATTGTAAAGAAAATAACATACATTTTGAGGATTATGTCAAACTAGAGAATAGTAAAAATATCATGATATTTGCCAAGCCCTCAAACAATAACAATATAAAAAAAAACAAACCTCATAAATGGAATAATTCTAATAACAACATGAACTCTAACGTTGTGTGGAATGAGCCCTTCACTAGTTTCCCTAAAATTAACTCATGTGCTTTAATAACAAATGCTCTATTAAATGATTGGTTTCTCCTACATGCTTCGCAAGTACTCAATAGATTCCTATGAATAACAAGTGCATTCCTTGTATTTCTTGGATCCAAACAAATTATACAATGCACGTGTATTTAAATAGAGAAACTTATTTCAAATATAGGACCCTAATAGCACCCAAATCAACATCAATCATTCAAAAATTGAAAAAATGGAAAAAGGTCATGTCCTTATGAGTGGGAAGGACCTAAGAACACTAATGACACCATGGATATGGAGCCAAAGGTGGGTCTAAATGGGTAGGAGAGAGAAATGAGCATCTAAAGTGGTTAGGAGAATATATTAGAACCATTGGATGTCAATAATTATGCCAATATGCCTAGTGTGAACAAATAACCGACACGTACACAAATATCCCAAAATCATGAATTGTAATGACAAATAAATGCCTAGGAGCCTTTTAAAGTGTCTCGTAGAAACTCAAATGTAGAAATTCACTCTTTAACACTACTAGTTCTAATAATGCACTCTTGTTAAGATAAATATAACTTTCTCATTCCTACTTAGTACATTTTGAGGTTACATGTTTAGCTTGTTTATCCTTGCACACTGACATGTCATCAAATTATGAGCACACAATGCATAAAATCTATGAGAAACATCAAGCAACATGTTCCAAACTTCAAATGGCTTGTTTTCCTTCCTAGCAGGTGTAGATATTGGTCGGATAGTACATCTAGTCATGCCCGACTTGTACAATCTTGGACCGACATGTTCTCTAAATTTGTTTTCAAATTCATATTTTTATTGGGTTTTATAATCTCTCTAGTTGTCCTTTCATAGATAAATCATCTACAAAACTCGGATATAAGCAAGTAAACACTACCTCATTTGTTAACCTAGAAATCATATGGAACTACATTGATACACTCACTTCCTACACTTGTAAAAGGCACCCAAGGCTCCCTAAATCTCACAATAACAACATATCTAGGGTCATTAGGGCAACATCTCTACAGTTTGAAGTGTCTTACCAAGTCAAGAAAACAATCTCTCTCATCTATAAACACTCAAAGATCCCTTTCCTAAGTATCTTAACAAGAGCAAACTCAATTCAAGCATGGTCAAAGATGGTTGTCAAACTTAGTTGCATTCATTCATATATCACATACTAGGTGGAGAATGACGTGTGGTTTGAGGCCTCTTTGGATTAGTGCCAATGTTAGTAGTGCACAGGGGTGCCCATAACCCAACTAATGTTTGTTTTTCAGGACTTCTCATCCATGACTAGGGTTTGAGATGATGACTAGAGGATTGAGATAGCTTCACATCATGATCCATAACTAGGGTTTGACAAAGGACAAAGATTTTTAAACCACCGATAGTGTCAAAAAGTTAGAGAGCCCATAATCGAGCAAGTCCAAGACCGTACATGTAAAGGCTCAACACCATATGGTACATCTCTCGACATATTGGTACGGCCCCCCCTCGATCCATTTTCTCGATGATAGTCTCCATAAATGAAGCTTGTTTCAAGTCTAAATCTCCTTATTCCTACATTTCATCCTCCCAAAACCTTCCATAATCATCTATAATCAACTAAATTCACTTGTCCCTTTGTATTGTTAAGTTTGTATCTTTTTAGCATATCAATTACTAGTATAAAAGTATTATTCTGATTGTAGCAATTAATGTTGGAAGTTAATTAATTAGAATATCCACTTGTTGCTAACCCTTACATCCTTTAGTGTACTAAATCACTAAAATAAATTAGGTTTCATGTTAAATCTAATTAGGGTGTAAACATTTTGGTGAGTCTACCTCGTTGGGATTCTCTCCTCTCCTTCCTACTTGGTTTCAGATCCATCAATTTTCTAGGGTTTGTATTCATATTTCATCATCTTTTCTAACCTCAAACTAATTTTCAATTTTTCCCTAGGGTTTCATGGTCGGTTCTACCCTTTGGGTCTCTTTTTAGGGCTTTTAATTGTCAATTCACATTTTATTGCATATCTCAAGCATAACATCTCTATTTTCAAATTATTTTGATTTTATTCTTAATTTTTATATATTTAATGAAAATTATTTTTGTTTTCCTAATTTTTAGCACATTTTTCAAAATTTAAAATTATTATTTTTAGTAATTATGGCATAATCAAAAAATATACACTTTTGGAAAAATTCCTTGGAGGTTTTTCTTCCATATAATCATATTCAAAAATACCTCTCTTAGTTTTGTCAAATTCAATTTCTATTTTCATATATGGTCATTTTATTAATTTGATGATGGTCACTTTTTTCAACATCACTTTTGGGTCTTATCTCCTATGATATTTTCATTTTCGATCCTCCATACATTGATCTTTATTATTTACTACCTAATTGGAGTATTTAATAACATTTTTCTCGCCATCATGGCCCATGTTAAAATTCCTCAAGTCTCCTTATATGATTTGCTACAATGTCATTAAGCACATAAAGATAATCTCACAAATTTTATGCAAGAAACAATTATCCCTAATAATACGACACCTTCCCATGTTAATTCAATTTGAGTTCATATTTCATCTCCTTCTATTAGTAGAATGACACCTTTTGTAATTCTATCTTATAATCTCTTCAAGATATACATCATTATTTTCAAGATTAATTTCAAGCTATGAATATTGAGATCACATCTCTCAATTGTGTGATATATCATCTCAAAGATTCTTCCAATGCCCATGTCCATCATGTCTCTACACATCATGATCAATCTACTTCCAATCTCACTGATAAGAAATGTGATACCCACATTATGCATAATATGTGTGCCCATACAAGTGAAGTGAAATTCCTACATAGAGGCACCAATGATCAATCTCAATTACTAAGGCAACCCCGATAGATTACACCTCTTCAGTTTGAAAATAATGCTAGCCAATATGATATCTTATCTCGAGTTATTCAATGAACACTACATCACTTTGTTACCTACTCATTACTACCCCTAGTATTGGCTTATAAACATTAAATGTCAACACTTTTACAATTATCTTGGAATTAACATACATCGTGATGATGAATCCTATTCTCTACATAGCCAATTCAACAAATTGAGTGTAAGGACTTTACTCTTTTCATATACGAAATTCTCCTCTACCATCATCTCAAGTTCCCAAACCTAAATGGGTATTAAAAACTTATATCCCCTATACCCAATGAGCATACTATAATAATATATAATCCACCTTTGGACATACAACAAGATCCATCTAATCACAAAGAGATTACAAATGCAATACCTCCTTCTTATGATGACAATTATGATTAATAACTTGATATCCTAAGTGATCCTTTTGTAGTTGTCTACCCTTCTTCACAACATACACAATGGAAATTTATGTGTCTCCCTTGTGCTCCACATATTATTCTTCAAATTACTTGAGTGTAACCTCGTGTCTCTCCCTCCACTACTTGAGGTTGATATGAAAACTCTCATAGTAAGAGTTTTGATTCTACTTCTTATTGTGACTATCATCGTTGCATTGTTCACTTCATTGACCAATGTATCATGCCTCACTACATCATCCAAGATCTCATATACTCCAATGAAATTGAATGGGACGAGCCCATTGAGTTTTGGTCATGCTCCAATTCCAAATATTAACACTAACAAGTCTACTTTTGAAGTACCCAATGTTCATCATGTTATATCACATCAATCCAATTACAATCACTATTGCAAAAATAAAATAAAATCAATATAAATTAATTACAATCTTTTCAAGGCATGATATTCTAATAAAAAGTCTCAATTCAAAATATTCTACTTCACACACTCCTCATTTATCTCCTTCATCTCTCCCATGACTTATTTCACACACATCCCTACTACAGTACCACTAGCACTTGAGTCGTGCATTCTTTGGCACAATAGAGGCCCACGCCTCTATCCTCTTCGACGGTTGATTCACATTTTCATGAGGTTCTCCTGGGTACCTATTGTGCTATCCACTTTCTTTTACATAGTTAAACACTTTAAAAATATAAAAACATTCATATATTTACAAAAATACAAAATCAAGACTTGTACACTTCACTTGAGTTGTTAGCACTTTACATTATACATGTTGTTTATCACTTTGGCTTGATTGGTAGGATGCTTCTTTAATGTTTACAAATGTGTTCATGAGGTATTTTGAGCATGATGCAAGACATACACAAAGTAGTACATGATGATAGGTGTAGGTCCTCTCTTCACCTGCACTTCATGTACATATGGGGGCATCTATTTTTATACTACATCTAGGTGTTATTGTTCCTTTTCATGTCCTTGTTATGATTGATTACATTTATTTTGTATATGTTATATTTTTATGTAATAAGACTAACACATATGTCTTATGTAGAGCTAACATCTCTTGTATCACATACTTTTACTTGTGTTGACTATTATATCATGATATCATGTTTTGACTCTCTTGTTTCATGCATACTCATTTGTTTTTATATCACTACTTGTTTGTGGCCTATGTGCCTTGATTGTCTTGAGACACCGTGGGTGTCCCATGTTTTTTGGCATTATGTCTATCTTGTTTTTTATTGCTTTCTCTTGTTTCTATGCCTAAGCTCCTTGATTGTCTTGAGAAACCATGGGTGTCCCATGTTTGTGGCTTCATGCATTTTACATGACATATTTTTCATAATTATTTCATCTTATTGCATTATTGATGTATTTACATGCATTTAGAATATTGTTGTTATCAATTATGTGGTTTCTATGTATTGATATCATTATTTTTCTTGTGTACCATGGTTTCCACCATGTATAAACACATTCCTTTTACAAGTACAAGTTATTTAAGGTGGCCTCCTCTCCAACCTTCTAAAATCCTCTCCAACTTCTTAGACATCTTGTGCATGGGCACATATCTATTTCTTTTGAATCAAGCTCTCAAAGCATGGTTTTCACACATGCTTGAAAAGAGGTGACATTTTTCTATGTATATTCTACACTTATAAAGAAACACGTGAAGAATTATGTGATATTATATAGGTAAAAACAGGGTATGTGTACTCAAAAATCTATAAAAACATAGAAATTCATATAAAATTACACATGTTTAGAACCATACATGTTGGTCATACTATATTTGTATGGTCCCGACCTATCACACATTTTTCCTAGGGGAAGAAACATCAAATCCCTAGAATTTCTATGTTTCCATCAACATTCTCAGGGTTTTGGCTCAATTTTAGGCTCATTTCACTCAATTTAGACTAGTACATGGGGCATGGAGTATTTGACTCCTTTTTCACCATGGCATTCAGTTTATACTATAGTTTCAAATATCTTGGGGGAATGAGTCTCCTTTCTTTGTCGGTTTTTCAATACATTTCATTTTCTATTCATTTATGTGGCACATGAGTCTCCTTTCTTTATCCATCCTTTTTTCTATTGTGTGTCCTAATTTACAAATTTGGTCTTAGATCTCTTTACCCAAATGTGTGGTTTGTGGGGTTATGGAAAGTATCAAAGTGAATAAGTTCTATAGACACCCCAAAATCACTCACTTATTCTTAGTATTGTCCTAGTACATCCAAGTATTCACCCATTTGTGATTAATTGATTAAATTGATTAATTCATACACATTGCACCATTTGGATTAATTAAATTAATCCCTAGTACCCATTTTGTTAATTTAATTATCATTTATTAATTAAATGGTTAATTAATTAAGTGTGCACATTCAACAACCACTTTGGACCCACATGGACTCCACTTGGACTCCACATCCTCATCTTAGTCAACTCCACCTGGACTCCACTTCACTAGTCTAGTCAACTACACTTCTAGAATCCTAAAAAGGTAGGGAAATTAAAATTGCACGTACAACCACCTTTCTAGATGAAACTTTTGCAATTAATTCATTTATTGCCCCTAAATGCCCTGGAACTACTGTAACCTCCTCCAATGTTATTTTTAGCATGTGCATTCAACCATTTCAACCAACTTCCAACCACTTCTGCCTCTATAAAATGTAGGTTTACACTCTATCAAACCCTCTTGGATTCACATTACAATAACTCTATTAAATTTCCAATCCAAATCATTATGTCTATAGAATTTGTACCCATGTTTGGAGGCCATTCAAGAGCACCCAAAATTCCACAAGGTTACATAGCTTCTAAGCTCTCACAACCTACTTGAGGTTTGCATTGAAATTTTTAGGTGGTTTGCAAGTTTGTTTACTTTCCCTTTATTGTGACTTTTCATAGCTTACATTTTGGCATGCCGGTGGGAGTTACACCCCATCTTCTTTCATTTTTTTCCATTTCCATTTCCTTTTTTTTTTCATGCAAATTTAATTTTCTAACATCTGCATTTGGGTTTTTATTGATTAAATTTATTCTTAGAGTGTTTCTATTTTATTTTTTTTTGCAAGCAGTTGTCATGGAGCATTTGGAATGGAAACCATAGTTTTCCATATTAAAAAAAACAAAAAAATAAAATTTTTGTTGTATTTATAATTTTTGTTGATTTACGGTCTTCTTTTTGCAAATTATAAGTATAAAAATTGGTTTGTAGGTGTCCTTTTGTTTTTTACAAGTTCCCATTTTTAGTACATTTGGAATTGGTTTTCAATCCATGATTATTTGTTTTTCTACTCATCTTGTTGTAATACCTGCACAAAAAAATAAAGCAAAGATTATATTTTATTAAAAACAATTAAAAACAAAAAAATAGATTTTATTGAAAAAAACATGTATATATACGAATCGGATTTTATTTATAGATGGATTTAGAAATTAAAACGAAAAATTACAAAAAAATAATCCTAAAACTGCATTTACTCAACTACCCTACTCTACCCATTCCCACCCACCCCGACTAGCTTGTCCATCTCAAAGAACTAACCATCCTTAACCACCCTTCCTAAAAACCTACACTACCTTGGACCTAATTTACCCACCTCGAATCTCACCCGTTTTCCCTCGACTCGGGATCCTACCTCGTCCCCGGATCCCACCATGAACCCCCGTCCCCACAAACCCGACACTCGACACCCGACACCCTCCTCCCTAGCTCACTATCGAGCCATGACCTAATGGACCCACCCCTATCCGACCATGGACTTACTTTAGTTGTTTCTATTTTTAGTTTACTCCTTTTGTTCACATATTTTTTAGGTTCGTGGTATCTTTTTTAGTTAATTCCTTTGTTTCATTAATTAAAGTAGGTGCTTCACACCTTGCATCAATTTTTCAAGTCGTTAATTAATTTGTTTATTTCCCTTAATTCATTAAAAAAGGGGTATTTTTAACCTTCATTAGGCGTCTTTCGTCTCTCTTTTTTCATTTATACATCCACTAAACTAATTGTAAACCTTTTTTTGCAAGGCTATTAGATATTTCTTCTTCACATTTTCGAGACATTTTATCAACCTAAACTCGCTTTTAGACCCATTTTGTGCTCACTTTTTCATCACTTGTACCCATTTCACCTAATCGTGAAATTTGCTCATATAGGGTTATTTTGAAGTTTCGGTTCACCTTTTTCCCATTTTTTTACCATTTTGTACACATTTTATCATTTTATAACTAGGACTAACACTTTGTAACGTGTTTTTCTTGTGTTTCCTTTGTCATTTTTTGTTTTTGGTAAGACTAATCACTATGTGATCACGCATATGCTCTTCAATCACGCTTTTTATAAGCGATCTTGGGAATAGAAACATGATCATTTCTCATTTTTTTTGGGGAAATTAAATTTTTTTTTTTTTTTAATCAAAGTTTGTTCACATATGCTCTTTCCTTATGCTTTCTAAGCGGTCTAGGAAATCAAAAACTAACTTGCTTCTATCATCTTGGCCTCTACCTACCTCATGAGAACATTCTAATCTTTTCTTGTAGGACCTCACTCTCATGAAGGTTGATTAAACACTTAAAAATACTAACTAGAGGTTTCCTTTTCTTGTGCGCTTCAAAACTAATCATACTTTATGTGCAGGAAATTGCTAATAAACAAGATAAAATGAACATTTTTTCTACACACTATATTTGCAGGTTTAGATAAGGGTAAAAACCCATCCACATAACTGATGGGAAGTTCCTTGGCATAAGCCATAAAAATATTTTGAGGATTACCACAGGAACCCAAAAGTAGTCAACGCACATTGAGGGAACTGGCTAATGAAATGGGCACCTTTTATCCCAACTGACTAGTAAAGCCTTGTGAGTTAGAGTCATGGATATCTAGTAGTGGTGACCCTAGTGCGATTCATTCTGAGAAAGATATTTTCTTAGGGTTTCAAAGGGGGTAAAGTAAATCTTCCAAATAGCAGCAATAATAGTGTCGCTTGCTTAGGTATACTCACTGACATCTAGTTGAGCGAACCACCACCTAGGAAGCCACGCCTTGTCCAAGACAATCTAAGGTAGAGGCCAAAACTTTCACTACATCATTTTTCATTTTTCTCGTGTGTTACACACTTGTGTTTCACTTTTGTCATTCACATTTTCTCTCATCCACCTTGTCACTTTGTAAATGTGTGTCAAGTCTTGGATTATGACATCCATATCTACACTTAAGCACTTTCATTCCTCTTCATTAAGTCTTGACATCATGATACTCACTTTATCACAGTCAAGCACTCTCTTAATCACCTTGATATTTCATTTTCATAATTCTTAAGTTTAACGTTATCTTGTTGAACTCTAAGCATTCCATAACTCTTACGTCATCGTATTGCACATTCACTTTGTTGAATTGAGGACATTATTCTATCTCGCTTCCATCACTCTTATGTTGCCGCATTTCACAATCACTTTGTTGCATTGTCAACATCCTCATCACTTATTCACTTCTCTATTTAAAGCATCCACTTTGATTTAATTTTGATCTCATCTAATCCATCACTTTCTTGTTGTCTCTTATCTCCATCTTTATGAGATTCAGACCTTTTCATTGTCATTACTTCACCCCTTGGGATGACATTCACTTTGTTGTTTTTGGGTATTTATTCTTCTTTATTGTATCTCCTCTTTCAACACACTTTTGTTAAGAGTAGACCTCTTTCACCATCTTCTTAAGTCTTTCTTTTAACACACTTTTTGTTAAGATTTGACATTTTTTCATCCACTTATTAAGTATCCTTTTAACATACACCTTGTTAAAAGATGAGCAAAACCTCATCATTTTTCCTAAGTCTCTTCCCTTAACACATTTTTGTTAAGAATTGAGCATCTTCCATCATGTTTTTAATCTCTTATTTTCACACTAATTTTTTCGCAAGTTAAGTACACTAACCTTCTTTCACCTCTTTCCTCTTTTTACAATTCATTTGTAAAGATTTGTAAATCTCATTCAACCCTTTCATCTTGCTTAACACTCATTCATTTTGTTGATAATTGCCTAAATTAACATTTCAATCCATCTTCCACCTTAACATCATTCATTTTGTTAAGTGTTTTGAAGTTCACCCTCTTGTCATCACTCTTATCACTCATTTTTGTTAAGAGTTGATTGTGTTCACTTTGTTAAGTCTCTTCCACCTTAACATTACTCATTTTTTTAAGTTTTGTGAAGCCTCCCACTTCTTCATTCCTCTTAACATTCATTTTGTTCAGAGTTAACCTTTTCACTTCATCGCTTCATCACTCTTATCATTCATTTTGATTAAGAGTTGATCGCGTCCACCTTGTCAAGTCTCTCTTCCCTTAACACCCATTTTTGTTAATGGGTAGAGCACATCTAACCTCATTTAGTCCCTTTCCTCTTAAATTTTAATTTTTAATTAAGATTTAGGAAATCAACTAACCATTTTTGCTTCTTCCCTCTTACCACTCATTTCTCTAAGTCGAGCTCTTTTATATTTTTCCCTCTTCCATCTTAGCATTCTTAGCATTCACTTTTCTAAGGGTTGATTTTTCTATCACACCTCTTCTTGTTCCTCCCCTCTTTTAAAAATGGTGGGAACATGACATCGTGATTATAGTAATTTTTAATGGGAGGAAAGAAATCCTTTCCATATCATCTCGATGAAGAGGATGAAGACCAACTTAAAAACCTTTCCATTGATGCCACTTTACAACAAAACAAAGACCAATTCCTTCTTCGTCTCCTCGCAATGGGAGAAATATTTCCCTCAGACTTTGATGAGGATGAATTGAAAGCCTTAAAATTGCAAACTAAATCCCCTAAGGGTCCATTATTCAAGTAAAAAAACATGACAATGAAGGACCAAGTAAAACAAATTCCAATGATAAAGGAAAATCTAATGCTTCATCCTCTAATCCTAACCAAGCCTTGCTTGATCAAATCAATGCAATGGTGAAACAATTGGCTCACCTATCCTCTATAATCACTAACAATGATACCAAAGGTATCAAACACATGAAGAAAAGTGACGAAACCTTCAAAAATAATTCTAAGACCAATAACGAAAACAACAATCATACAAATAATAAATCACCATTCATCCCACAAACTAATTCACCATTTTCTCAAGAGTGGAAAATGATGAAGGACACCATTTTGGGCATGAAAAAAACAACACAAACAATTCAATTTTGATGAATTTTGTCCATACCATTTTGACATGGACATCTTACACATACCCTTCCCACGCTCTTTCAAGATGCCCAAATTTGACAAATACAAGGGAAAACCAATCCTAGAGAGCATGTCAAGGAATTTTTCATGGCATGCCAAGAGGTGGCTTATAATGACATCTTTCTCTTGCACCTCTTTCCTAAGAGTCTAGGTGGACAAGATTTGGATTGGTTCTTACACCTTCCAAAGGGATCTATTTCTACCTTCGCAGACCTTTCTAAGAAGTTTGTCAAACACTTCTCTTTCAACATTGATTCTGAAATAACCATGATGGATTTGTGTAATGCCAAACAATGAAAAAATGAGAGCTTTGCACAGTTCTTACAATATTGGCAAGGAATCATTAGTCAATTCCCATGTTCAATCCCTAAGAAATAAATGGTTAGTATATTTTTCCCTAACCTTAATGACAAGTTGTCCTTTCACATGCAAATGCACTTTGCCTCAACAACTTTGAGGAAGTTATCAAAAAGGGAACTCAAATCGAAAAATCCTCATTTCTAAAGGCTTGATCAAGCCTCATTATAAAGACAATGGGCACAATCATAATCATCATAACAATAACAACAACCCTAGCACTTCTCATGATAAACCTAGGTACATCAACCATAACCGTAACATTTTCAATGATGGTGTCACGATAATCGCAACATGTAAAATTTACAAAACAATCACCATTAAACAGATTAAGTCTAAACCATCTATCACCATCCCAAAAAGAGAAACTTTCCTCCTCCTTATGATTATAATCAAAGACAATATACGTATTTGGGGAATCTCTTTCAAGCATTTTAAAACAATTGGAAAGTTCCAATATGGTCACTTATCCTATTACACAACCCTTCCCTGAAGGTGAACCTAAGCCAGGTTGGTATAGACCTAACACATTTGCAATTTTCATCGCATTGATGGTCATAAAAAAATGCAAATAAATTTGTAACTACATCCAAGACCTCATTGAAAAATGGAGACATAGTGGCTAAAGACTTACCATCTAACCATGATACAAAGGGAAAATCTCATGAACATGGTGCATCCTCGAACAACGTTGATTATAAATCCATCATATCCTGTATATTGATGACACTACTCTCATGCAACGTTGAATGTCAATTTACACCTCTCGGAGAGAGTCTATCTAGTTCCTTTCAACAATTAGTAAAGGCTAACATGATTGAATATCCACCTACGAAACCCTTTTCTAATAGGGAACCTAATCCTACATCGTACAATGCATCTGACTATTGTGAATACCATCACATGCATGGTCATTCTACTAATAATTGTATACCTCTTCATGATTATGTCCAAGACTTAATTGATGATGGAACCATCTCCATAGATTTTGATGAAAAATCTCTAGAAACTGATGACACATCAAACTTCTACTTCTAATGAAGAGTTGAATGTTATCCCCACTTCTATACATACTGAATTTTCACAAGATCATGATGAAGTTCAGTTCATATCTCCACTTCAAACCAATCCATTTTTTCTACAAATTTTCTTCCATTTTCCCAAATAGACATTGAACCTGTTTCAAACAACAATCTTCTAACATCTAACGAGAGCTTGAATTTTCTCCAAGACTCTCTTTCAACCCTTGATACTACAAAATATGGTCCATCATCAAGAACTATTGATATTGATTCTATTCTTTCCATTCTGGCTCCTACGCCTAACATCTCTAGTCTTGTTGTTGAAATACAACCACAACAAGCTTGGACACTTGTGGCAACGCAACCTTCTATGTCCATTATACCTCACATGATCAATCTTGCATGCATCTCATCAAATGATGATTCCTACCTATCAAGACATCTACATGTGTACATTCTTTGAGGTACATATACCCAGAATATCCTTATACAACCTTTTCACACTTTAATTGCAAATATTTTTTCAAATCAACTAATTCACAACCTAGAAGGAGAAACATTGAATATCTCCTCTCTACGGCCTATAAGGAGCCTAGGTATACATCTATAGATCCATCCTTCTTTCCTCATACTCTTTCATTCATAGGTGAATATGAATATCAACATATTCCCCATGTCAAAATCTTCTTCTAACATCGCATTTGTCTCTCGATCTCATCGAAGACTTATCTAATCATACATCCCTTGACTTGGAACTTGTCTACCCAAGTCTAGTACTTACTTTAGAACCATCAAATCAAGTGATTCATCCTTTGAATTGGAACCTATCCACCCAAGTCTCATATTGAAGTACTTATCAAATCTTCAAATTTCCTCCTTTGACTTGGACCTTGTCTACCCAAGTCTTTTCTATTTCAAGACTTATCAATATTCCAATTCCCTCTCTTGACTTGTATTTCATTTGCACAAGTCTTGTATCTCAGGACCATTCAAATTTAATAAACATGGACCTCTTTCTTGATGAGTCCATTTCAAACCCCATCCACCAAAATTTAGAAAACTTAAAAAGCATAAATATAAAATACAACTTCGTATTAAAGTATTGTTTGTAAGTTGGAAATGGAAAAGTGTGTACAAATAATGTTAAAATTCCATCTATTGATAGATATATCAATCACAACATTATCATATATTTTCCTTCTTCACCTATTACGACACAAGTTAACCTTGTTCCTCTTGGGCATTGTGTGTCTCATTCTTGTTATGGTTCTTACCATTTCAGATATTTTTACCTATGGTTTTGTCTTGAAGCTTACTAATGGAAAACTCCTCCTTTCAAATAAGATATCTCTTTAACATAAAGCACTAAACTTCTTTACCTGGTCCTTTTGACCGTTCATCTCAATCTATGGTGTTGAACCCTTGTGTCTTACTAGTCACATGAGGCTAAGACTTGGGGGTAGAATGTTCCTTCCCAAAAGCACATTATCAACATACAAGGAAAATTAAATCAATTTAAAAATACAAAAATTATAAAATCACTACACCTTTCATCCTTCACAGTCTTCGGTGATAAGCCCATACTTCTTATTGGTAGTATGAGATTGGGAACAAAGAAATCCCTTACTCGCCTACATTTTTTCTTCGATGTTGAGCCCTTGCCTTTTATTAATGGCATGGGGAAACATGTAGGGGTCCTTCACAAAAATTAAAAATTAATCAAATAAATACTTTATTAAATCTTAATCAAAGTTCTTAATCAAAAATATCCCAAGAAGTAATTTAGCCACTCATGATAAAGAGAAACAACAATTCCTTCAACTAGATTTTTCAATCTATAGGCCATCTACGGATACGAGTTTTTTCTAAACCTATAAAGTGGAATCATCTTGGAATCAGTCAGATAATCTTGATGAGAGATAAGTTACATTTTTCTCATGTGGAGCATTGTTACACCTTGTGTCTTCACATCCATTATCTTCACTTTCATATCACTATTTATCTCATTTTCATGTCCTTTTTGGCTCTCGATGATGAGCCCTCACATCTTCCTAGTTGTGTGGAGTCATGAGTGGAGTGAAACACCTATCATTTTATCATCTACATTTCTACCAATGGAATGGAATGCTTCTAATTATTTGCACTTGCTTTCAAGCAGTGTACCCTTTTTACCAAGTTGTAAAATTACAAAAACATTCAAAAATGTTTCACAAAACTTCAAAAATAATATAAAATTGTTCAAAAACACAAAAACAATACAAAATTGTTCCAAAATCCAAAAAAATAGTTTAAAACTATCACAATCAAAATATTCAGATAATGTTTGACCAACTTTTAACAACTGGATAACATAATTCAAAAATTTCACCATTTGACAATGCTCTTCATGATCATTTCAGATCATCTTTAATTCTTGTGGTGTATATCTATACCCGAGGAAATCATTTACCCTTTTTCAATATAACTTTTCTTGGGGAACATTTGGATTTTACATTTTAATCCAAATACATATAACACTTCAATGGGATCCAACAAGGGTATCTTTTGGAGTATCTAAGTATCACTCTACTCTCCAACTCGATCTAATCCTCTTGCATTATAATTTATCACTTGGGGGATTACAATATTTCTTGTTCTTCAATGTGGAACACATTCGGAGTGTCATTAGATGTCATTTTTACATGTTGTGTTGTCTTTATTGTAGTTTGTCAACATTGTGATGATGTTTTTGCTTCTTTTAGTTTGTTATTTTATTGTACTTTGTTTACCTTTTTTATAGACCAATTTTAGGAAATTTATTTACATCTTAGTTCACAAATAACTTTGGTGTGGTTCCTTCTTGTTCATATTGGGTTTGTTTGCAATGTTTGTTTCGTGTTTTCTTTTCGTTTGCACATCTTGTGTTTTCCTCTTGGTTTATTTAAGCCATGGAATGTTTTCATTTTTTGGTGTATTCATGTTATTGCATTTGATTTTCAAATATTTCAAAATTAAAAAATCAAATATTTCAAAATCCAAAAAAAAAAATCAAAAATTCCAAAAAAATTACAAATTTTTTTGAACAAACATTCACTTATTATATAAATCTTACAATTGAGAACCCTTGAAGTGAATCTTTCAACATCTTAATACAATCTTGATAAATTTCATACCTTTATCTATTACCCTAGTGATCATTCCAATCTTACAACTATAACTTTCTTCCCTTTGCATGATATGCTAACTCTACTTGGGGCAAGTCACAAAATTATTTTTCCTTCGCGATATAACTTCTCCTGGGAAATTTCAACTTCAATCATTTTCACAATGGATCCAACAAGAATGTCATAAGGATTTCCTTTAACTCCGCTCTTCCATTCTGATCATATTCCCACTTGGGATCATTTGCATCTATTTAATCATCATTATGGCACACATTAGGGGCATAGTTGATTATCTTCTTTTTCAAATTTGTGTTGCATTTTTTATGTTCACTTTTTGGACCACTTACAAGTAGTGTGATTACATCTTGGTTATTTTCTAACCCTGATGCTTGCACCTACTCTATACATTGGGTTTGTTTTCCTTTTTATCTTTTATTTGTTGTGTGTGTTTGTTTACGCACATTTAGGTTAACCATATTGATTCTTTCATAATCATGGTGATAACTCTATTGTGAAACAACAAAAATAAGATTGCTCTAAAATTATTCTCCAAATGATGCTCATGCTACGAGCACATTCCTTTCCCATCCTTGCTCCAATCTCTTTTCTTCTTCCCAAGCGGCCATCCACAAACTTCCTACGTCATCCACCTTCTTGAGGGGTCATTCCTCTACTATCCTACTTATTGGGGCATCCTAATGCTTCATTACTTGTTCGGGCATCCTAATGCTTCATTAATCATTAGGGAATCCAAATGCTTCATAACTTTCCGCTCATAATCTGCATAAAGTCTACTATATTTAAAGTATTATTACTTCACAATAGCACTTTAAAGAGGGAAAAATGTAGACACCCCAAAATCACTCACCTATTCCTAGTATTGTCGTAGTACATCCAGTTATTCACCCATTTGTTATTAATTGATTAAATTAATTAATTCATGCACATTGCACCCTTTAGATTAATTAAATTAATCCCTAAAACCCCTTTTGCCAAGTTAATTATCATTTATTAATAAATGGTTAATATATTAAGTGTGCACATTCAACAACCACTTTCAACCCAAATTGACTCTCTTAGACTCCACATCCTCATCTCTATCAACTCCACTGGACTCCACTTCACCAGTCCAGTCAACTTGCACTTCTAGAATCCTAGAAAGGTGGGGGCAATTAAATTACACGTACAACCACCTTTCCGGATGCAACTTCTGTAATTAATTCATTTACTGCCCCTAAATGACCCGAACTTGCAACCTCCTCCAATGTTATTTTTAGCATGTGCATTCAACCCATTTCAACCAACTTCCAACCACTTTTCCTCTATAAAATGTAGTTCTACACTCTATCAAACCCTCTTGGATTCACAATACAATAACTCTACTAAATTTCCAAGACAAATCATTGTGTTCATAGCAATTGCACCCATGTTTGGAATCCATTCAAGAGCACCTAAAATTCCATAAGATTACATAACTTCTAAACTCTCACAACCCACTTGAGGTTTTCATTGGAAGGTTTACAAATTTGTTTACTTTCCCTTTACCATTACTTTTCATAGCTTACAAGTTATTTGTATTGATACTTTCTTTTCCTCTTGTAATCAAAGGGGAAGTTATCGAGTTGCTTGAATAACTTTGATGCATGGTATTTTTCCTTAGTAAGGTGTTTCAACACTTCATTATTATTCTTCTCTCTTTGGAATTCCATGTTGATTAACATACACCTAACACTAGTTTTTCCTCTACACACAATTGCGGACTGTTACCCCAATCCTTCAACAAAGTTAAACAAAATTAGTAATGCAAAATATTCAAGCACAAGCAAAGCATGGTATTTTCTCCCTTCATAAATAAACATGTGTATTCCTTCCTTGTTTACATCTCTCTCATTTCATTCTTATTTAAATGAAAATTTTCATGTTACACTTTATATTTGAGTTAAATTTTAATTCTTTATCATGGACATTGACTACACTTCATGTTGTAGGTTTCATCATGGAACATGCCAACACCAAGCACAATGGGATTCTACAAAACAAACATTCGAATGAAGACAAAGTGTGTCTACACATTTAGGTATCTTTTCCTTTAAGCATGTAATTTCATTTCATACTTAAAGGGGGGAAATGTAGACAATCAAATTTAGAAATTCACTCTTTAAAACTACTAGTTTTGACAAAGCATTCTTGTTAAGATAAATATAACTTTCTCATTCCTACTTAGTACATTATGAGGTCTCCTATTTATCTTTGTTTATCCTTTCACACTAACAAGTTGTCAAATTATGAGCACACAATGCATAAGATATATATACAAATATTAAGCAATAGATTCCAAACTTCGTGTTCCTATTTTCCTTCCCTAGTCAAGGTCATACAAATTGATTTGGATAGTACATTTTGTCTTGACCAACTTGTGTAGTCTTGGAATGACATGTACTCTAACTTTACTTTCAAATTCATATATTTTATTTGTTCTTATAATCTCTTTAGGTCATCCTTTTATAAAAAAATCATATATGTAACCGTATATAAGCAAGTGAACACTTTGCATCATTTACTAAGATGGAAATCATATGGAACTACATTGATACACTCACTTCTTACACTTAAAAAAGGCACCTAAGGCTCCCTAAATATTAAAATAGCATAGCTACAATCATTAGGGTAGAAATATCTATGGGCGTGAAGCTCCTTACCGATTCAAGGCAACAATTTGTCTCATTTGTAAGCACTCAAAGATCCATATTTCAAGTATCTTAGCAAGAGCAAAATTAATTCAAAATTTTCAAATATGGATGTTAAACTTAGTTACATTCATTCAAATATCACATGCTAGTTGGAGAATGACAAGCAGTTTGATGCCTCTTCGTAGTAATGCCAACATTGGTGGTGTACGGGATTTCCCACAACCCAACTATTTTTTATTTTATAGGAATTCTCATCCACATATAAGGTTTGAGATGATGATCAAATTATTCATAGATCTTTATATGATGATCAAAACTAGGGTTTGACAATGACAAAGAGTTTTAGAAAATCAACATTGTCCGAAAGTTGTAAAGCCCATGTCTAAGCGGTATACGACCATATAGAAGGTTTAATACCATATGGTGTGTCCCTATAATATTGGTGCATTCCTACCCTAGTCATTTTCTAGTGATGGTATCAAAACAAAGCTTGTTTCAATCCATATCTTCCTATCTAGTATCTCATCTTCCCATTACCTTCCAAAATCATTTTTAATCGAGTTAAATACACTCATATTTGTATTTTTATATTTATATCTTGTTTAGCATATCATTTACAACTATAAAAGAATTATTGTAATTTTATCAATTAATGTTGGAAGTTAATTGATCAAAATATCCACATGTTTCTAACACTTACATCCTCTAGTGTAATAAATCAATAAAACTAATTAGGGTTAAATAGTGTCTAAATTTTTTCCCACTTTAATGTTTGTGTACATATAAAAATAAAAAGAGGAAGGAGTGGAAAAACTAGTCTTCTAAGTGATAAGGGAGTTGAAGAAGAACCTACTTTTGATGTAGAAGCTAGAATTTCCATAAAGATTGATGGTCCTAGTATAGGGGACCAAGAAGGTAATTTTGAGGAATCAAGGAAAGTTTTGATTCCTATATAAGTTTAGTAGTATATCCACCAATGATTTAATCAAACCCTTTACTTACATATTTAGGGAAGATCAATTTCTCCCCATGTGATCTCTTTTGCGGACTCTAAGAAGATTTTTTCTTCATCATAAGAAGATTTTTTAGATCCTAATTAATTTGTCAAGCCTAAATATATAATGGTATTTTTGTCAAGTTCTTTAAGGGTATGAATTCAAAGTTATAAAAATCATCAAAAGTCATCATGATCGAGAGGTTAAAGATGAATGCTTTATGGGTCCTAATAAATAAAAAATGGACATGTTCACACTCTTTGTTGGTAAATGTGTTGAGAAGAAATATATAATATGTAAAAAAACAAGGAAATGGATTGTTCTAATACTTTTTTGTTATATTTATTTGGCTGTGTAGACACTCAAATTTAGTAATTTTTCTCTTTAATGTTGCTGATTTTAAAAATACACTCTTGCTAAGATAAAAAACCTTTCCATTACCACTTAGCACATTATGAGGTCTCTTTTCTAGATTTTTTATCCTTACATATAGACATGTCATCAAATTATAAGATTACAATGCATAAAATACATATAAAAACATCAATTGACAAGTTACAAACTGTAGATTGCATGTATTCCATCATTATGAAAGACCATACAGTCTAGTTACGATGTTATATATGGTTTTGGTCAAATTGTATGGTATTGCACCAACATGTTCTCCAACTTTTCTTTCAATTTCATAATTTTTTTGGGTCTTTTAATCCCTCTGGGTTGGCAATTTTTTGATAAATCACCCGTAAAACCTTATCTAAGAAAGTAAAAATCACCTCATTTGCTAACATGGAAATCCTATGGCACTACATTGATGCACACACTTCTTACACTTAAAAAAGCACTAAAGGCTCCCTAAATGTCAAAAAATCACATATTAATTCATTAGGAAGCAATCACAACAAGTTTGAATCTTCTTACCATGTCAAGGAGTCATCCCATCTCATCTACAAGTACTCAAACATTTATTCTCCAAGTATTTTAACTAGATCCAAACTCAACTCAAGCATCATCAAAGAAGGTTTCCAAATCTAGTTGATTTCATTCATATATCACATGATAAGTGGAGAATGACCTATTGTTTGAGGCCTCTTTGGATAAGTTCTAACGTAGGTAATGCATGAGGCTTACCACAACTCAAGTAACATTTTTTTATTGGGTATCCTACCCATGGTTAGGGATTGAGACCTCATTCAGGATTTTTAGAGAGCTTTGCTACATGATCACAAATTAGGGTTTGATAATGATAAACAATTCCATTTAGGAAACCATCTCAGGAATTTTTTTATCCATAACCCAATCAAGTTCAAGATTGTACAAAAGGGGCAAGAATGTATGGTATGACCTGGAAGAATTATATGGTCCCACACCAAGTTAGTTTCCAAAAACAGTTCTAAAAATTAAGTATCATCATTCTTATATCTCACTATTTGAGAATTCTACACATCCATAACTTCCCAAAACCATTTATAATTAGTGAGTGCACTCATCCTCTTGTATTTTCAAGTTTATATCTTGTTTAGTACATTAATTATAAGTATTAATGTGTTGTTCTGATATTGGTAATTAATGTTAGAATTTAATTAATCATAATAACCTCTTGTAGCTAACCCTTACATAATTTAGTGTACTCATTTCACTAATTTATATTTCACATAATCTAACTACAGTGTAAAATTTTTGGTGAGTGCGACTCATGATTCAATCTTAGCATCCACCTTAGTTGCCTAGGTCCTTCTTACGATTTTCCTCTTCACTTTTGATGTTACATGTATCTTTATAATTTACCTAACCTTTCATTTCCTCATATTGTATATGATATTCAAATTAAGAATAAGGATTCACACTTTTATTCTATCACTTACTACTATCCCTCTAACCAGTCCATGCCTCTACTTCACATATGGTTGAGCTCCCTCCTATTAATATTACATGTCACACAACTGATATGACCCATACTTATATGGACATATAATATGAAGTCACTCCATTCACTATGTAAATTCCACCACACTTTTTATCTTCCCTAGTGGCTCCCACAATTAATGATGTTACCACAAGATGTAATAATCAATCGCTCATGGAAACCCAAATTTTCCCCTAACCTAAAAATATTATGGACAAGGATAATTCAATCTATAAGAGGTGTTATATATTAAAATAACTTAATAACACCCATGATAATATATCTCTCTCGAGATTTACTTTATAAATCCTTTGTTTACAAGGACATTTTACAAGATATCTTGTGTTATCCTACTCTAGTTAACGATACTCAATCAATTGATTTTTCTTCCCTCATGGATATCTTTAAAACACTTGATTATACTATCATTTTCATTATTAATGATCTCTCACATGCCTCTACTCCATAAACATACCCACCCCTTTTCATCACTACAAGTATCTAAATATTTCTCATCAAATGGTTTTGACTTACGATGGTTCTATCCTAGATATATGTTCCAAGTCCCTCCTCACCCAAATGTGTATTTTCCCAAATGAAATGAATAATACTACTATTGTGCATGAATTTTATAACATCACATGATTGTGGACACTAAATCATGCACTTGACTACATTTATAGGTCCTAATCACATACCAATATTCATATGATTCCTAAGAGAGAAAACTAGTAATTGACGTATATCTTTGGCTTCTTTGATTTGTTTATTTTTACTTTGTGGTCTTGCACACCTCATTGTCTAGTCTAACTTTCACTTATTTATCTTTCTTACCTCTAGACACTAGCACCCAGGTGCCCTTGTCCCCTCTCGGTGCCCCCAACCTCTTTGTATCTTGCTCGACCTTTTGGGCCTCTTTTATCTTTTAGGCATATTTTTTTATTATGGGTCATTCTTTTAGATGTTAATTATGAAATTCAAAAATGGAATAAAAATCTACGTGACTAAAATAAATGACAATATCTAAGCATCTATTACTATCACCTCAGGTTGCATCCAAAGGAATTTTAAGAGCATCAAAGCATCCATCTAGCTTCATTCAAGGGATAAGGGACTGCATTCTTCTACATACACTTCATAGGAGGGGAAGTTCATTTTGACATCCACACATCTATTTACATTGTTACATCTAGCTATTGTTTGTTATTTGGTGCATCTTGCACAAGAGCCACCTAGGGCATGATTCTTCACACACAAACAGAACTACATGGATTTTGAGATCTAGTGCATGCTCGGTCATAAGTTCACTTTGTCAGGTGACCTTTGGGGTCAGTATGACTCCTATTAGCATATTTTTTATTTTTAGGATTTGATGTGTTTTAGGGTTTGTAGGAGATCATTTGTTTTGTAGGTTATAGGATAATTATGTGGACATCCAACAGTATACACTCGATCGACAGTAAAGGATAGAGACACTTGTGCGACACAACAAAGATCATTTTATGAGGTTCTACAATCACAGGTGCCTACGGGAGGTCTCTAATGCCTAAGTGCCCCGACCCATCCCAGGTGCCCTAGTCCCAACATATCTAACACTTCTCTAATTTTCTAGGCTCGGTTGCAACATTTTGTCTTCCTATTCCATCATCTTTTTAGTTCAATACATCTTCGGGATTATTGCAAAATAAACTAAGTCTCTTATTCCATCTCTTACACTTAGGGTTTTAATTTCCATTTGCTTATTTCTTAGGTCATATTTGTACTTTAGTGTTCTATCTATTGCATGTGACTCTAAAATATCTAGGGTTTTTAAAATTCCTAATCTTTGTTAAATCATTTGGTGAACTTGTTATTCGAACACTTGCGGATATTTCTTCTTTCATATTCTAAGATTATTTCTTTCCTTGTGGATATCTCCATTCATGATTTCTTGCAAGCTAATCCTAATTGTGTGAATAAAATCATATCTTATTTGGCTAATACTCACATTCATCCTCATACTTTGCTGAATATGTCTATCATAAGTTTACTTCAACTCTATCTCTCAATGAAGACCACATTACTTTCACATCAGATGAGTTTCCTTCTCAATCCATATTAGATAATGATTGCCACCTTTATATTCAATTTTGTATCAATAACATCGGGGTTAAACAATCTTTAGTCGATAATGGATTCGAGCTTAACATTTGCAATCTCACATTCCTTAAGTAAATTGGCCTCTATGAATCCTCTTTAACTCCATCATCTATTTACATTCACAAATTTGATAATGTGCCTAAGAAATTCTTAGGTACAATCACGCTTCCCATTATTGTCAAGCCATGCACTTCGCCTCGACCCATTCCATGCCATGCCTAACAATGTTAATTATAATCTTCTTCATGGATGACCTTGGATCCATGTCATACATGTGGTTCCTTCCACCCTTCATACACAACTTAAATTCCTTTATCAAGGAGTTGTGTATGATTTTCTAAAATCCATCTCATTTCACATATTGTAATTCTATTGAGCATTTCGTAAAACCCCTATCTCTTTCGAATCTAATTAGCATTTCTCAAACTATGGCCTCGGAATAAGTCTTTGGATTAGGAAAACATGCAAAGGGATTCAAATAACATCTTTCCATTCCCATACAATACACTAGACTAAGCCTTAGATATCACCCTAATATCATGTTGTCCTATGTTTTGTAAAGGAAAAATTAACTTGAAAATAGGAAAACCATACCCTAGTGTCGAAAAAATTACTATTGTATACCTTTCCAGACACCCCAGTCAAAGCATATTCCCTATATCATTCCTAACATGTCCTCCTAGTGGTTCATATTTATGTGTCACCCTTCCCCATATGTGATTTAGAGAAATCAAAATTATACAAGCACTTCTAAGGCAATATCTCTGGAGGATTCTCAAGAAAACTTAGGAAGGGTTGTCCCGCCTTTCTAAGACAAGTACACAACCCCCAGAGATGTGTTGAAGGAAAAATCCATTAAGGAGGTGTATTCAAGAGATAAAATCATTTTGTAACTGATTTTGGAAGATTTTGGAAAGATTCAAACATTTAGGAGCCATTTTATCAAAAGTGGGTTTTGAGGTGAAGAGCTTGCACTATGAAAGAGCACCTAAGATTCAAGAGATGATTATGCAATATTTTGAATGAGTTAGGATCCAAATAAGATATAAATGGAAATAATTTTCAATCCTCTACGTGATGGTAATCTCGATTCTCCTCAATCCCCATGCATTTTTCTAAGTAACTCATTCTTTAAATGCACAACTGGTGATCCCAAGAAAAAGGAGGTTTTGAGAGGTTTTCATGCCTAATAAAGGAATGAGACCCATCCCATACTTCTCAAAATGTCATTTTTAGTCAAATTCATATAAATAAGTGTGGAAAAATTCATTCGGGAGCTCAAGATATGTTCGTTTCAAGTTGTCACCCAAGGTACATGTTCGATACTTAGCCAATTTTCTTAGGTGCCATGTGGTAGCATGAGGATGAGGCACACTTTTGTGTCCCCATTTTACATTTCCATGGGGATAAGGGGAATAAAAAAGTGTGCCCCTCCCCCTTAGGTATTTTGGTCATCCCATGTGACACCGGTGACTCTATTTAGCCCCTTTGACCTATTTGATCACATAATCCTGCATGTGTGACAAGTGTCACCCTCAGAGTTGAGGAACATTTTATGGCCCCATTTTCCATTTACAAGGTGAAAATGGGTGTAAAAAAATTTTCCCCTCCTTTTTTCCTCAAGTTCTCCATGCACTTACCAATATGGCCACAGGTGCTTATTTTCAGCCCATTCTCCATTCCTCTAAGCCCGTGCATGAACGCCAAGTGTCAAGCTAGGGAAAAGGAGAATTTTGTTCCCTCATTGTCCCTTTCCAAAGGATAAAAGGGGTAAAAAATGTTCCTCCTCCCTTAGGGTTTCAAGCCTATAAATATGACACTTAACCATTTTTTGCTCTCACCCCCACATTTCTCTGTTTGCACTTGGAACTCGGCAAATTATTTCCAGAATTCCTCCTTCACCATTTTCAATCTCCATCCATTTCATACATGTTCTCATGATCTAAAAATAATAAATTTGTCAAAAAACTCAAATTTTTAAAGGCTCTGAAAATATTTTTCACTGAAGAACTTCGTAACCCGCAAAGTGAGTTTGCTCATATCTTGAAAACCAGTGCATGAATCAATGCGGGGTTTTTACATTAATTCAAATTTATAGGAACCTTGAGGATCCAAGTGGAATATTTTGCATACATGGAACACATTTTTTTGCAACAAGAAAACCCCAATTTCCCGCACCCAATTTTTTTGAAATTTAATTTCTCCTTTTCCAGAGACCGGATTGACATGAAATTTCATATGTGAGATAAACAAGAAAAACCATATCAAAATTTCATTTTTTTCAAAATCTGAATCCGGAGATCCAATTTCCAAAAAGTAAGTCTCTACACAAGAGCTTGTTATAAATAGCAAACCTTCACAGAAAGCATTTTTGGCAAAAATAGAGTTTCTAGTGAGCACTCGAAGATTGAGAAAGGTGATAAAAGTGGTCCGACATAAAAGAGGTGAATAATTCAATTTTTAAAAATCATTAATCCCTATTCCAGTCCTGAGAACATTTCTAGGGTCAAATATGAAGTTCAAATTCACATGTGTTAAACTAGTCTCAGCCATGTCATATGAGTATTCGAAGTGGGGGACATGGATACCACGCACATGGACCTCGATGATCTCAAGGTATCATGATCGAAAACCCAAGAGATCCAATGAAAACTAAATTTTTCTTGAGTGGATTGTATGTGGCATGTAGCCACCCAATGTTAGTGCAAAGTATTGAATTGGTATTGGCATGATCTCACCACTATGAACCTAAAATGAGAACCATCCAAGCTAATGATAGCCTAGTTATGGAAGTGATTTTCCCTAAGGCCATTTCCCATTCATACAAATTTCTACTTGGAGAAATATGGTTGTCATTTCTAAGGAGGTGGTAGTGAATGAATGGGCTAAAATAGATTCTTACCTATAGGGTCTCACATTGGGATCTTGGTTAAAGCATGGAAGAAATCCCTCTCACGTACCAAAGTATCTCTCACGGAGTGAGTTCCATGAGGGATATTCAGATGCAATAAACCTTCTCAGTCGGGTGATGGGAGAAGATAATATGAGGGACTTCTAGGATTTGATGACACTTTTCATACTCACAATCATTGAAGGAAAGGAGAAGAATGATTAGGGAAATCTCATCGGTGAAAACTTGCATCACCAGTTGCTCTAGTCCTATTCTTGAGGAAGTTCTCCATGAATTCTTATTTGGTATATGTTCTAGTGAGCTCAATACCTTTCAAAGGGTTATCAATTACACAACATCTCTTCCAAGGCCCCAACATTCGAGAGATATCCACAGTTGGTATTGAAAGAGAGAAATCAAAACTTCACAAGGGTAAATGATGCTTTCACTCTGCTCATCATCGTCACTGGAGGGAAATATTCACTCAAGGATGTCACCACAAGTAATAAATTTGATCAAGAGATACGACTCATTCTTCATCTAAGTTTCTAATTTTTCATATATCTAAGTTTCCAGTTATGACCATGCCCTGCTAAGACTACCTCGTACCTTAGTGATAAGATAACATTGTTTGAGCTATGTAGACAACTTGTGCATGTGCACAATAAGCTCAAAAATAGTAAAAATAAGACTATCTCTTTCCCCATCTCACTGGGAATCTTCACCTACAAAAGTATCAATGATGCATCGTACTTGAAGTGGCCTTTGCACCCTTGAGCTTACATTTGTATACTCCAGGGAAAATTTTGACCTCCAAGTTGATCCAAAACTTTCCATATTTTATAGTCACATCATGTCCCGCAGTTGAAGATTATTGGGCCAATTGCACAAATGAATTCAATGTTAGGGAAAGAGACTACATGAGGATGACCATTAGAGAAATGAGAAGGTACAAATTTGACTGGTATGAAGAAGGAATCCAAGATGATGGAACATAGTTGTATGATCTAGAATACAAAGAAATGAAGGTTTGTTATTTTCCACATGTGAATTGAGCATCCACGAGTCAAGAGACATATCCGAGTGGAAAATGGTTGTCATCAAAGAACAAAAGAATGGTTCAAAAGAAGGCTTCCACCCTCACATCAAGAAATTTCCCCACTCTTCGAAACTATCATCCCATCACTCTTCATTAAAGGTTGTGGAGGTAACTTTGTGCGCGTAGGTCACTCTGGAGGGAGTTCAAAGCATAAATATGTGGAGTTGGAAGCCTCCCACTATGAGATATCACACAAGAAAGTTAGAACAATAGAGGATCTCATGGTAGAAGCACAAGATGAGGAGGATGATCGAGTTCATCTCCCAGCTCTTGAATAGCCTCAAAATATTTTACCCCCTCTTGTCACTCTTTCCCCTCTTTCACATGATACACCACCTCCTCTTGAGCAAGAGATGACAAACATACTAGTTACAGAGCCCGAGACTCGAGATGTTTTCTTGGATGAAGGAAATGATTATAAAGGAGGTGGTAGCATCCAACAAGTCACAATACCTGATATTTTGGTAATAACATCATTTTCCAAAGGGAAGAAGAAGAAATTTGCTAAAGTGGCCTCCCATTTTTTCAGTGGTGCTACGGTAATCAGTATGTAGAAGTGGTCAGACTAAAGGTGATCAAGCCAATGGAAGAAATGACACCAACTGACTATGAAATGAGCACCATTCCCATGGGCCTAGCCACTCATGAGGGAGATGAACACATGTTCATGGAGTCTTCCACTCACCTCCTTATGAGGAATCGAGAATACAAAGAGAAGATCAATTAGTTGGAGGATCAAATACAAAACTCTCCTCATATGTGAAACACCTCATAAAACCGAATGTTTCATCAATCCCAATTGAAGAAAATGCTCCAATAAGTAGCATCGACCAAGTCCATCCAAGAAAATAGGATTTCACCGTGTGGGGACAAGAAAACAAAAAATGGATGAGCATGATCATTGAAAAGGAAAGAAATCTATTCCGTGAGGTAATATCATTATTCATATATATGTGCATAATTAGAAACAAGGCATAGAGGATCAAGGAAGGATTAGAAAAAAAAAGGAGCATCGTAACCCAATTTATCCATTAGTAGTGAAATGGGAGATACTCATTCTCGAGTATTGATAAGCAGGAAAATATTCAGTTCTCCATCTAAGGACTTGTCATGTGTATGGGAAAAATGAATCTTGTGATTAGATATGATATGATAAATCAAGCTATTATTGATTTGGAATTAAATGAGGAACAAGCCTACAAGATGTAAGACAATGTCAACAATAGAATTAAGAAGCTTGGAGTGCCTATTATCTAATAAAACATTGTTGCATATGAGTTGTTGGGACCGTTTTAGGAGTATGTCAAGAAATGATTTGGAGACAATTTCCTTCAATGAAGATACCCTAGATTCTTTATCTCGGGATCCTAGCCACCATTTTATTCATTACGTAAAAAAAATCAGCCGTGGTTCACGAAATGTAGGAACATCAATGATGTTTTAGATGGTTTGATGGAGTCCTAAGTTGTGTATGCATCCCTCATGCATATAAGGTTGCATTTGTAGCATCTCAATTCATTAAGGAGTTCAAAGGAGTTGATATTTTCCCAATGGATCTTAGCAGAGATGAGTCGGGTAGTGAGGAAAAATTGGTAGAAGTAGCTTCTTCATCGACTTAGTTTTATCTCTCTTGTTTCTCTCTCTTCTCTCCCCCCATTTTCTCTTTCCCCATGTTCTATTTCTTTTTTGGGGCTTGAATTTTTTCATTATGTCTTATTTATTTAAAAAGTGACTTTATGTTTATAATGTAATAAGTCACCCTTAATTCATAAAATGGGACTTAATTCTCTCCTAAGAATACGAAAAGTCACAAGGTCTATGATACATATGAAAGGTGATGTAGGGGTAGGAAAATAGTCTCCTTTGGTTCTATAAATTGTAATGACACCCTCATTCCAAAGGGTTGTTAATTTTGTGTGCTCATGAGAGATTAATACTTGTGAAGAAACAAAATAGATAACATTTCCTCTTGTTCTCATCTCTATGTTCTTCATTTTCTTTCTATGTACAATTTTTCCCAAGCATTAATCAAGAAAAAGGATTTTTTTGCTTTTTGATCAAAGGGATTTGTGAGACTTTGTGTTCTAAACATTAACTTTTCTTTTTACCAATTACAAAATTGTTTTTCTTCTACAATCTATGTGTGTTGATGATGCATGAGAATCAATAAGGGGCAATTCAAGTATCAATTTTCCTATCTATAAGGACATGTGAAGTTATGTGAAAGAGAGATTAAAGAATGAGAAAATTTGAGCTTCAATGGGAATCTTCCCTCCAAAATATGTAATGCAATTATGAGGGAATGTCAAATAATGTTAAGTGTTTGGTTAGGTGTTTTGAGTGTATTATTAGAGTAAGGGGTGTGTATTAAGTCCTTTGTGTGCTAGTGCATCATTAAGATGCTTGCGAATAATGTATATAATGGCAATTATGAGTCTAGAAGGTGAATGGAAGTTGAAGAGTCATAAAGTGAAAGTCATAGAGGTCGGTTACAATTCATAGAGTAGGTACAAGCATGAGTGTGAGTTTGAATATAGGAGGGAGTCAATTTTGAGAGAATATTCCTTGTGTAGGAGGAGGAAGGAGAAAAAATGGAAGTATAATTTTGTGTAAAAACATAGTGAGCGTGAATATGAAGTTTGATATGTGTGTGTAACTTTTCCTTTTTGAGAATTTTGTGAGTTTGAATTGTGAATTATGACTCCTCTTCTCAATGCATGTGTGTCCCATATGTGGGAGTGTTCATGAATCCTTGTTTGTGTTTATTTCTAGTGCATATGAAAGCTTCAATCCCCTATTATGATGATATCATAAGAAGGAATTTGATAGGAATCTTACAAGAATGTGAAATCATCACCCAATGTGTTGTTATGTAACTTAATAAGGTAGTTAAAGACCTCAAAAACTTGTGCTAGAGGTAAGGGAAGATCCATTTCATGTAATAGGAGCATTCTTATTTATGATGTTCTATGATAATTTGTTGAATGATCATCTTTGTACTGTAGTTTTGTGTTCTCAATGAATAGTTTGAAAATAGTGTGACAAGTAAAGTGTGTGCATGCATTGAGAATAATTTTTTAGGTAATGTTACATCGTGGATTAAGGATTGACAGAGTAAGAGTTAAATGCAAGGATAAAGTGTGAAATGTAAAATTGTGTGTACAAATAGTGAAATGCAAGGCTAAATTGTGCATAAACACAAGGGAAAGGTAAAGAGTGCTCATGGGTTTGTGGAGTAGGAGTAAGGTGACCTTGATGCATTAAAGATTTCGTTCCATGTGAAGAGATTATATTAGAAGCATCCATTCTAGCCTTATGTAATCTAGGTGCATCTACAATAAGATGGCAGAAATACGGAGAAAATGGATGTTCACGTGTTTTTCCAAGAGCCATTAGTAAGCTTAAAATTTTGGTAACATCAAAATAGACCTTGTACAAAAATATTAGGATTGGAATTGAATTTTTAAATAAGGTGTACCAAAATAACCTCTATCGGGTTGACGAGGATGGTCGATTAGAACAGAGCTAGGGGTTTTGTGTTGAGGCCCTTAATCACCATTGTTTTGTAATGCCCCACCTCGAGACACTCAGTAACCCACACCCAAGTGTAACTAAAATTTAGGGTAATTTTTTTTTTTGAAGTGATTACTAACAATACTAAAACTAATTATACAAATTGATTCCCAGAAATTATTTATTTTAACTAAATTGATTAACCTCATTACTCAACCACTAGCACGAAACAATTTTCATTTATTTAATTATTATTAGATTTAGCTAAAAACATCCTAATAGAGACTACACCCCTTTTTAATTTATTAGGTTTCCCCTCTTTAAGTTTTAATTTGCCCCACACACCCACTTAACTTTGTTCCTTAATCCAATTTGAGATACATTAGACTCTAAAAGAATGTAGGGTTAATTGTGAGCCATGTGATAGGAGCTATCTTAGCCCTTGATCTAAGTTTTTCCCTAACTTTCCTTAACACATCTTTAACTCATTCTTGCCCCTTTCTTTTTCTTCATTTTGAAAATATGCAGGTTTTGGGAAAGGCCATGAATGGTCATGAAGAGATCTCAAGTTTCTCTTGTATTTTACTCTTGATTTTTGTTTATTTGCATTGCAGGATTAGATGGAGGAGATTCTTCTCAAGGATTGTTTCATTCCAGCAAGGTTTTTGAGAGAACCCAGGGTTTTAAACTTTGTTTATTCTTCTTTTATTTAGTTAATATTCTTCTACCAGATGAAGATCTGGTTGTGGGTATCAATATCATGTCATTTGTAAATACAAGTGAAATTAGATATAAAAACATGTAAACAAACCTAGAAATGAATTGTACAGAAGGAAGAACTTCGGAATAGTGGTCCGAGAGGTAGAAGGTGGCGGTTTGGTGCAGGAGAGGGTCTGCGCAGAGATGGGAAGAAAGGGACAGTGTGGATGAAAGGAGGTGGAGCGGCGCGCAGTGCGGGGGTTGTGGGTGATGATAGGGGCCGCGGTGGACGGGGAATGGGGACACACACGGGGCGGGAGGGGCGGGGCTGGGCGCGGCGGCGGGGCATGGGAAATGGGTCATGCGGCAGCGAATGGCAAGTGGGGGAGGATGAGCCTCCCCATACGATTTGTTTTATTTATTTATTTTTTTGTTTATAAAAAAATCAACTTTTAAATCCCCTTTTTTGCATTTATTTTTATTAATATATATATATATATATATACACACATTTATATATACACATTGCTTGGTATTAATTGTTATTTTATTTATTTATTTTTATATATTATAGCTAAAAACATCCTAATAGAGACTACATAAGGCTAAATTGTGCATAAACACAAGGGCAAGGTAAAAAGTGCTTCATGGGTTTGTGGAGTAGGAGTAAGGTGACCTTGATGCATTAAAGATTTCGCTCCATGTGAAGAGATTATTAGAAGCATCCATTCTAGCCTTATGTAAACTAGGTGCATCTACAATAAGATGGCAGAAATACGGAGAAAATGGAGGTTCACGTGTTTTCCAAGAGCCACTAGTAAGCTTAAAATTTTGGTAACATCAAACAGACCTTGTATACAAAAATATTAGGATTGGAATTGAATTTTTAAATAAGGTGTACCAAAATAACCTCTATCGGGTTGAAAAATTTAGGGTAATTTTTTTTTTTGAAGTGATTACTAACCATACTAAAACTAATTATACAAACCGATTCCCAAATTATTTATTTTAACTAAATTGATTAACCTCATTACTCAACCACTAGCCCGAAACAATTTTCATTTATTTAATTATTATTAGATTTAGCTAAAAACATCCTAATAGAGACTACACCCCTTTTTAATTTATTAGGTTTCCCCTCTTTAAGTTTTAATTGCCCCCACACCCACTTAACTTTGTTCCTTATTCCAATTTGAGATACATTAGACTCTAAAAGAATGTAGGGTTAATTGTGAGCCATGTGATAGGAGCTATCTCAGCCCTTGATCTAAGTTTTGCCCTAACTTTCCTTAACACATCTCTTAACTCATTCTTGCCTCTTTTTTTTTTTTCTTCATTTTGAAAACATGCAGGTTTTGTTTTGGGAAAGGCCATGAATGGTCATGAAGAGATCTCAAGTTTCTCTTGTATTTTACTCTTGATTTTTATTTATTTTCATGGCTAAGTTAGATGGGGAGCTTCTTTTCTTATATTATTTCATTCCAGCTTTTTGAGAGAACCTTGGTTTTAAACTTTGTTTATTCTTCTTTTATTTAGTTAATATTCTTCTACCAAATGAAGATCTGTATTTGTGGGTATCAATATCATGTCATTTGTAAATACAAGTGAAATAAGATACAAAAAATGTAAACAAAACCATTTAAGAATTATACGTTGGAAGAACTCAAAAAAAATGGGTTAAAGGGAGAGAGGTGAGCGGTGGCGAGTTTGGGAAGGAGGGTGCAAGGAGGGTGAGGGGGAAGAAAGGGGGATGTGGAGAAAGGAGGTGGGGAGGGGGTGGAAGGGGTGGGGAAGGGTGGACGCACGGGGGGGCGGTGGCGTGGAGGGGGACACACAGTGGGGGCAAGAGGCAGGAGGTGGCGGGGAGGGGGGAGGGGCGGGTGGGTGGGGGTAAGGGCGGGGGAAATTTTGTGGGGCATGGGGGGCGAATGGGGGGGGGGGGAAAACCCATCCCCCCCCATTTTTTTTTTAAATAAATTTTTTTTTTATAATAAAAAAAACAACTTTTAAATCCCCTTTTTTTATTTATATATATATATATTATTATATATATATATATATTTATATATAATATGCTTAATTAATTCATATTTTTTAAATTTATTTTTATATATTATTTAATACGTTTTAAATTTAAATAATTATTTATTCATATATATATATATATATATATATATGTATGTATTATATACTAAGACTATAAATATTTTAATATATATATATATATATATATATATATATATATATATATATATATATATATATATTATATATGATAAATAATGGTGAACTCATCTTATAAAATAAGAAACTTTAATTTTATGATTATGATACAAAAAGGAAACTTTAAAATTTAAACTATCCATGTTAAAGAAGTTACCTATTTTGATAATGCAAATGATGAAACCAAAATTTTGAAAAGAAAGATATTGATTAAGCTATCACTTGGTGAAAGAGATAGGCACATCAAATCTACTTCTACTTCCATTCAAATAAGATGACCAACAAGGATAGTAAAAAAAACCATTCTTATTCTATCCTCTAACCTTTCAAACTTGTAATAATAAGGGTGTTTCAAGAATGATATCAAATCTTACATTTACACAAGTTCTCAACATTTCACAAAGATGAAATCTACCACAAAGAATAAATGAACTTTCCAACAACTTGTCCTTCTTTCAAAAAGTAGTCCCAACAATTCATATTAAGAAAATTCTCACTATCTTCAATCCTTTATTTTAAAGATTTAAGTTTCCAAAATGGCAAAGCATAGTTCTACATCATTCCAAGTATTCAAAGGAAACAATGCAAGATAACATGCAAATAATGAGGGTAAATTTATCAACAAAAGGGGTGCTAGTTTACATATAACTCCAAATACAAAGGAGGATTTTACACACAAGGAAAGCTTCCACAAGCCATTCTTTTCAAGAGACAAAGAGGTAATGTCCACAATAAAATGAAGATGACAAAGAGCTCCAACCAACATCCAACTTCCATCTTGAGAACCCCATGCACATTGCCTTCAAGAGAACCAACACAAGGAGAAGAAGCTTGTTTTAACCACCCAACCATAGGCATCATTACATGCCTCTCCCAAGGTTGGGATGCATGCTAGCCTCCCCCAAGCCCATGGGAAAGAGGAAACTAACCAAAACTTGCACAAGATGGAGGGTAAACTAACAATGATACAAGCACACAAAAATAGGACAAAACAAAAACAAGACTCCAAAATTTACAAGGAGGAGAACCCATGTTCTTCCTCAAAAGTGGGGAAGAGAGGAGAAAGTTCTCCAAAAATTTTATTCCAAAATTTCTTGCACAAAAGCAAAAAAACTCCATACCCTCCTTATTGCTCCTAATTTCAATCCAAAACCCTCCTTATTCCTCCTCCCTTTCTCCAAGTCCTTCTTGGAAGGATTTTCAAACCCCAAAGGGGTTTCCTTACCAAGAATGGGGAAGGAGATTCAAGCCAAATGAATCAACTTCCCCACCTCAACCATTGAGGGGAAACACTAAGACCCTACAAGGCTTGTCCATCAAGCCTTGAGGATTGAGAGGAAAATTCCCTCTCTCTTCCCCCACACTCCAAAACTCCATCATGCCATATGATGGAGGGAGTAAAACAAACAAACAACAAATAACAAAATCATGCAACCCATCTAACAAGAATCTAAGATAAAAGGAAAACAACAAAAAAAGACATAAGAGCCTACCTCAAGGAAAGCTCTCCAAAAAGCTTTCCAACTTCAAATTTCTCCACTCCTTGACTCAAGCAAATCTCAAGCTCCAAATCACCCAAGCATCCAAGCAAGAAGTTCCAAAAAAAAAAAGTCCCTCTCTTTTCCCATGAATGGGAATTTGAAGAGGAGCAAGCAAGCATCCTCACAAATGAGGGGGTGACATGTGTCACCCCTCTCCCTCATCAAGGTCAAAGATGCCAAAACAAAAGAGAGAAAGGGTAAAATTATCTTTTTGCCCTCTTCTCCCAAATTCCCTAAATGTTAGCAAGACAAAATTAGTGAAACTTTTGATAAGCACTCAAATCCACATCCCTTACATGGATGTGACCAAACAAGAGGTAAAAAGGAGGAAAACTCCCTCTAGCCTTGAAAATAAGCCCCCTACCCATTAGGTAGGGTCCAAGGGCTCATTTTTATGTTAGGGAACTCCCAAGCTAAAAAGGGGTCCCCAAAAATGCCCAAAATACCCTAATTTCGGGTTTTGCATTTTTGGCACAAGGGTAGAGGGTGTGGGGACCACCCAAGGGTCTCACATGTGACCCTAAACCCTTGTGATTAAGTGACTCATTAAACAAAATCAAAATTTAAAAGAAAGTGGGATTATTAACTCCCAAAACAAGTTTACAACTCCACCAACTACCCTAAACAAAATTAATAATTCAAAGCACAATACATTACAAAAATTGGGGTCACTCATAGTGCCCAAAATAATAATCTCCTATACTAAGGCTTCACACAATGAACATGGCTAGGACTCAGCCCGTGGGCTGCTTGTGCAAGATTGAGTAGCTGGCCTGAATCCCACGTTCTCCTGTAAACCTGTCACCTGCACACTCATTGCACACATTAACCGCACCTATCCGATACAATATAATTCAAATGACATAGTAAGATATCAATAAGTTCTAAACTAACCTAACATCCTACTAAAATCAAGATGCGACAACGTGCACAATTATACTCAATATTCCAAAAGTTAGACAAGATGATACGTGACATATAACCATAGAATTCCACATGCAACAACTATCCATTATTATAATTATGTTCCAAACACAACATCATATCCATTAGTATCCATGACATTATAAGAAAATGCGACAATATAGAAATTAAGCTAAATTGGCGCTATACGCCTAAATGTCCACACATGTCTAATAAGATCAAATATCTAAATATAATGTCCAAGATATAACCAATCACTGTCAAAACATGTCTATGAGCAAAGAAACAACAAGCTACTGAGCTATAAAAAGTGTGGGCACTACATCCCCCTCTACTAAAATTAGACTTCCTCCTGGAAGTCACTGGAAGAGATAGGTATAAGATTTTACTGGGTATCACATCGTAGTGTAAGTCCAACATTAAGGTCATTTTTAAAGGAACTAAAATATTATTTATTTATTTATTTTTTTTGTCTTAACAACATGTCTCTTTAAAGTGTAACTAGGTCCAAGAACAAGTATATTTCAAATAGGGTAGTATTTAACCAAAGGGAGTGTATAAACCAATTCATTTTCCTCATCATCTATCTTTCCTATAAGGGTCCAAATAAGAGGATATACAACATAAGGTCCAAGATGATGGATGAGTGAAGGAACATAAATGTTGTTTTAAAATGAATTTAAAAGTTTTTGAATATTAATTGCATACTAGAACACTTAAGGAAACTATCCAAGGTGTCACAAATACCACACAATGAGAGAGAAAAAGTTTCCAAGTTCCGTGTGGTTTCATCTCCTAACTCATCATTACTCTAACTTTTGAAAAAGGAAGGTTCACGCGTCTTTTTAACATAGTTCAATAATCAACATTATTCACTAAGGTCAAGGAAGAATATTCACATACTACCAAACATAGTTAAAGGAGTTGTCTTAATTTGGTCATTATTTATTTGTTTATTTATTTATTTATTTTTTTTGCTAAATGATTGTAAAGAAAAATAAAATAAAATTTGTGGGTGGAATATATATAGTCCACTACTAGGTTAGGATTAGCTTTCTAATTTGTTTTCCAAAGTTTCATAGCATGTACCATTTTATAAAACATTTCCATTCCGAGACAAGATGATTTATAAGTCTCATAAACAAAAATTTATTTTATTATTGTTTGTAAGTTGGTTTATATGAGTTCTCATTATGACAAAGCAATTTTAGAACTTTCTACGCCCCAAACAAGACATAACTTCTTAATGAAACAACAATCCACAAATTTTCAGTTCAATAAAAAGTTTTACTTTATTTTATCATTTCTTAATTATTATAATCAAAAGAAAACAAGAATGAGTTACGCAAAAACAAAATCCATTTAAAGAGAGTGTTTCCCAAATCATATCAACATACTTATCAAAATTTACAAAATACCAACATGATGGGATGCAAAACTTTTCCGTCCATACTTTCCTCAAGCGTACAAGAGATAAACACTCATCTTCCTTTAATGAAAGGTAAGGTCTAATTCTTCTCAAGATCTCTGACTTACGTTAACTTTTACTTAACAATTATTTGGTCAAATTTGGCCCATTAGGTCGCAAGAGATATAAGTATAAAATAACTTACACTTATTAACAAGGGTGGAATTCATATTACACAAAGAAATTTGAATTACGCCACCCTATTTGAGTGGTAAAAGAAAATAGAACCATGTTTTAAGAGGACCCCAAAATAATTTCAATTTATTTATATATATATATTTAAAACTAGCTTTATATACTGATTACAAAGGATGTCTCTACCTACGGTAGGTGGAAAGGCTAGTTAGTCATTATTGTTAGTCCTTGCAATAAGGTCTTACATCATTTACATTATAATAACATACTAAGAGTTCTTCTATGTGAATGAAATCTTATAAAGGAGTTTCCTAAGAGTCTAATAGTCAAAGGCATATCGGATTTGTGAGATCATCGCAACCATTCTATCATTCGTATTAACTTTCTCACCTAAATATTTAGGAAGACAAAACAATACCTAAGTTTCTTACAGAATTCCCAACATTAAATGTGTAAACCATATGAACATCACAAGACAAAGATTAGTAACCAACACCTATCACATCTGAAGCAATAGTTTTAGGATCGCCCAATTTTAGCTTTTTGGGGTAACAATGATTAACATTGTTTATCCAACCAACGTTGTTTAATTATATATATAACGAGTTTTCCAAGATACAAATAATTACAATATTCCATTATTGTTTACAAGGTAAGTGTACACAATTGTGCTTTTAGATTTATAAATAAATATATATTTTTGTGGATTTTGAAACATTACTTTCACCCCTATTGGACCACATTAATTGTTCTTTCACCGTCAACACCATCATCGATACAACATAATGCCTAACCAAGAAAGTGTTCAACACTAATTCATTTCATTTTATTTTCTTTCCAAGAGAGAGATAAAATATCTTTGTTTATATTTATTATATATATAAAAAAATTTTTTTGCATGACCATTGTTCTTCTAAGTCCACGAATTTGAGGTTAGAAGAGGGTGATTCCCTTATTTCTACACATAAGTAAAAGCATTATAAACATGATCACTCATAACATTTTAAATCAACTTGAGGAGAGTTGAAATCACATGTGTAATTACTAAAGTAAGAAGGTTTTAACCAAGTTACCATGCAACAAAACTTAATAAGAGGTTATGGTATGAAAATAGGTTTATCGAGCTCCAAAAGGATTAAGAAAATTAACTAGATCATTTCCGAAGTTAACTCTAAAATTTATACCAATAGCTTCGATAATAATTTGGAGTTCGTGAAGACTAGATTCATTTTAATATCACACTGCATTCCTACGTTACGTGAAGAGGATAAACTAGCTAAG